>JAAQRM010000400.1:0-459673 GCA_013396095.1 Fusarium sp. NRRL 52700 | reverse complement strand
AGCTCACCTCCTTGTGCGACTGAGAGAGCGCATACTCGGCGTTTGTGGGAGACATTGTTAAATGTTGTTGGTGAGAGTAAGAAAAGAAACAGGTGGGATGTCTCTCTAAAGATTGATGAGTGGGTGAGTGAAAGAGGAGGAAGGGAAAAGCATGTGGGAGGATCCAGGTAGAAGTAGAAGTAGCTCTCCAGAGAGGTCCCTCTTGTCCAAAGAAAATTTTCCGTTTTTTTGGCCTACGGGTTCCGAAGACGGCCACCACAGACTCACAGAGGTACCTACATCAGGTGGTGGGTGAGCTAGGCTGCTAGGGACAGGTTAGCGTATGCGGCAAAAAAGCTCAACTGTGCCGAGCGTGAGCCTCAGAAGCGATACAGGAGGATGGACACTGAGTTGGCGGGGTCAATTAGGTGTAGTTTTGGAGGTGCGGGGTCATTTAGCCACTGGTTGCTGGGGTCAAGCTCAAAAGTTAATCCCATTAGCCCATGTCATACAATGCGATTGGCCCCTGCTGGGCTGCTTACCCTTAAGATCGACTCATGGAATATGTTTCTTTTTTTGCCTCTTGGGATTTGCTAGGTACTCATGACTCTTTTTTTTTTCTTTCCTGGGTATAAGAAGGATATCGAATATACTATGCTAGGCTCGCTAAGTGTCTGCTTGATCTAGTGGTATGTGTATACCTTAGTAGTGTGGAATTAAAGTAAGGTACCTTAGTAGTTGACTGTCGTGGTACACTGCATCACTGGATCAAGTTTTGGTAGGTCGGTGGTCGTTTGATGTCGTTCTTAGTCCAACCCGAACCACCTCCAGCAGCAGTCAATAGAATATCCAGCCATCTTCCCTTCCAACACCGAGGCCATATAAAACACCGAAATACGACAAAACTCCGTATTTGGCTTCACGAATTCTCCCGATGTTGTGATGATTCTCACGGCGTGGCCTCCCGTAGAATCCGATCACGTTTCTCCGAATCAATGCAGTGCGTACCCCGCGTTTAGAAGTACATAGAAGAATAAACGACACTAGAGTTAAGAGATCTACTGGTCTCTAACAGGCATTTGCCCATTATTGATGGTTATTGACCTTTCTCCGCATCTGACGACCTTATTGTACTTTATTTTCGTATCCCTAAAACATCAAAAATAGTCGGTGTGGCTCAGTTGGTTAGAGCGTTGGTCTCATATCTGGAATCAGATTGATCTGACGAGAAGTCAGAGTTATCCAAAGGTCGAGAGTTCGAGCCTCTCCACCGACAAGGACTTTTATTATTTAAATAATTAATAGTCTTTATTTTACTAGTTTTAATTTTTACTAGTTCTTAATACTACTTATGTTAATAACTAGAAAATTATATAAGATAATATAAACTTAAGGTTATATAGTAAGTAATAATAATTAAGAGGTAGCTAGATATATAAATAAAGGTTAGTTAAAACTATAAAGAACTTAACCCTCAGGGAACCTTAGTTACTACCTAAGGTATTGTATCTCGAGGCCTGTATCTCCTGAGTATATACTTACTAGTAAACTTCTTAGTACTTTGGACTCAGGGATCTAGTTACGTATAAAATCCAATTCCGAAGGAATGTCATAGTCTGGAGAACTGGACTTTACTGTATAAGATGAGAAAAAACTCATAATCAGACAAATACCAGTCTTAGCCCACATACGAATTGACGGCCATGTTTCACTTCGCCTGTGCCTTCCTCCAGTCTCAGAAAATCGCAACTGTCTGTTCCACAACTGTGAATCATTACACCAAGTCAGCATCGCATCACTGTGACTAGGCGACTTTAGCTGCAGGTGAGACAAGCAGATGGTATGCGCTCCTCAGCAAGTGCTGGTGTATGCGCTACGTAGCGAGGCAAGGGAGTTTTGCTTCTGTCTGTATGTGGCTGCTGGAGCCAGCCATTCTTGACTCGAGGACAGGCAACAATTCATTGTGGCGCGTGACTCCGTGTTGCACCTAGTATTGATTGTCGGAATGTGACTGACATTGGATATCACAGCAATCGAGAAATGAGACGCTGCTAGTCTTGGATAGGACGAGGATGTGAAAAAGGGTTATGAGCTTTAGGGACTGTCTCAAGCGGACACTTAGCAGCGGCTTTGATGCGCTAAGAGTGAAACCTTGTCAAATATCATTCTAGAAGAACTACATAGACTTGGTATGACTAAGGACGTGTTGTCCTTGTGCTGAATGTCATATCAGTTTCTTAGGCTCATTATTATTCGACTGGAATAACCTTAGCTAGACAAGTAGGTCAATTCTACCTGATGAGGTATCTGAATACATCCAGAAGAACTATTGAATGAAATACCTACCTACCTAGGTATTCAGAGTTTATCACGTTCAAAGTCACATGACTCTGTATGCAGACCCTTATGTCCAGGGATTGAAGGGAGATTAAGTGCTCCCTGACGTTCGCGCTAATAGATATGAACTGTCGTGCCGATGGACCCCATAGTGGATCGGTAGTTGGGAGAAATTGTCCAGTGTGCGTTGTGAACCTCCTTGAGAAGCAGATTGAAACTGGGATGGGAAACGACTGTGTACTCAGTGAGGGACTTCAACTAAAAAAAATGTAGTAATGTATCGCGACTGATCTCGATGCCAATTAGCGAGTTGAGCTGCTCTGAAACATAGCCCGATAGAGGAAAAGCAGAGGTTGGGACTCTAGCCAGGGGTCGAAAGGTAGAGGAAGGGCTGCAGTCCCAGAAAAGCTGGCGCGATCTCTAGGCCAGGTGGAGAGATGTTAGGCAGATCCTGGGTGAAATAATGAATGGTCTCTGGTCCAGCAAAACACGCCCATCCATGTCCTGCAGGGCCTAGGCCCAGCCCAGGCAGTCCCAGCACCTACTACCTACGTAGGTATATGTACGTAACTACTGGTTCTGCCGTCCAATAGAACTGGAAATGTTGGGTTGTGACTGGATTGACAGATCTTCATCCCTTCCGCCAACCGGATAGTTCTCATACCTACCTAGCCGAGACAGTCGTCAATACGGTATTACGGGCTGGAATTCCACAAACCCATAGATTGCTATCGAGGAAATGGTACGTGTCTGTCCTAGATAAGGTACATTTCCATCTTGTCAGCTGCCGAGCCGCGAGGTTTATTTCCTACCGAATACTCATTCCCTGCTGTCGGATCACCTACGGAGGCTCGGCCCGGTGCGACTTGTCATCTCAAAGATGACGGATTTTTAAAAACCAACCGAGAACAAAGAAGAGAAACAGCCTCGTGCCTCAATACAAAACGAAGCGAGAGCTATTAAATTAAAATCCCGTCGCGAGTGGGCAAGCCAGAGCAACAGCGGCTTGCTCTCCTCGTCGTATTATCAACGAATAAGATTCCTGAGATAGCAAATCTTCACAATAGACAACAGAACGAAGAAAAAGCAAGTTCGTGCACATGATGTCCGGCACAGGCATGAGTATTTTACCATTACATACAGTGTCGGTCTGGCCTGATAACTCTGCGTAGGGGGCTGGTAAATTAAGCCATCCCACTTGGTGGGAGCTGAGGGCTAGAGCCATTGCAGCGCATACATATTGCCAATGCTGGATCAGATCACGATGAAAAGCGCTTGGCTGTTCTGCTGTGCACCTTATGTGTCACGGTGCAACGTTCGGAGAACGGCAGCGGAAGTTGGCTGGTGCGTGGTTGAGGCTGCATGTAGCCTTGTTTGGAGGCTAGTATTGCTGCCATGTTGTGTGATCTCATTCTCGTCGAGGCCCATTTTCTCCATATGGCGATAGCATCATGTTATCCACCCGTGTAATGTAACTTCTTCGCTTCCATGACTCTCCATGCAATTACAAGTGAACAACCTTGGATTTTCAAGCAACTTGCTTCTGGAATAAAGAAGACCAAATCTTGTGCTTAAGACTAGGACACATTTGGTGTTGTACAACGCAAGGTATCCTCCCAGCACGATATGCGTGTGCCTTGCGCAATATACCATTGCCTGTAAGTCGTTTCTCGCGACGATGTGTATTTTTTTTTTCGGGTATTGGAGGTAGTATGCGGAAGTAATCGATTTGTGGTCGCACCGCATTTGCGTGTCCCAGGTTACATACTTATATAATTACTCTGTGCTCAATGGCCTAATGGCATCAAGGAGCTGACGGTGATAAACATGGCATGTCTCTGAGGCTTGGATGCAGGACGTGGTGCGTAAATATCTGGGGACCGCCCCCAAACAAGTGACAGCAGCGTTCGGGTTTTTGGCTTAGACAAATGCCACCAGGCTAAGCACAAGACTCAGACAACTCTCAAGCAGCGAAAAGCACCAAACTTGTAACTAAGTTATGTCGATATTCTGACAGAACCATGGATCAGTCAGCTGCTCAAGGTTCAGGTTAGGTTACCCGGTAGTATAGACACAAAAGAAATAACCAACACGATACGTGCCAGTATTTACACCATCAAGATCCTGCCAAGGTCTCTTTCATGAATGGCCGGAGACTAGCACTCATAATAAGCACCTCCACTTTTGATCTGTGTCAAAAAAGTAGGTACGTACACTTACCTAAACCACCTCATCTACGGACAGGGAAAAAAAACTGCAAGCCCACTATCATCATCTGTCCCATTTTCTCCACTCCACAGCTCCATGTCTCCATTCCCTAAGCCCCCGGCGCCGGTTGATCCCAGAGTCAACGCCCTAACCAAGCTTCACGCCCATGGCGATTTCACACGCCCCCTCCTCTTCCCCCGGAGCTGCCCTTCACCCCTTGTCCCACCTTCTCTTGTCATCTCCCGTCCCCATCTGCATCGTCACGCCCAGACAGCCCCAGCTTAAACGAGCCCTGGTGCCCTTCCTAGCCCTTCCTAGACCTGGCTCCAAAGGAAGAGAGTCCTCCCATACCCATGGCCATCCCATCCCGTGGCCCGTCCTTTTTTTCATTAACGAGCCTCACCTCTTGTCGCTCGCCTGCCCGGATACCCGCCAGTGGCATTCATTGATCCGTCCACACAAAATGTGACTCGACGATACTGTATGACACCCCTAGTTCCTTGTTGCTGCATAGGTAGTATTGTTTTCCCCTGTATGAGCGCTATACGAGATATAAAAAGAGACATATTCTTGACGGAAGGTTGCCGTTAAAAAAAAGAGACCGTTTCCCCTCTCGACCAAACCCTAACAACCAGCCATCCATCGTTATCTAACTTTATCTGTGATTTTTTGCCATGAGGTTTCTTTGGGTACATCCCCAGACCGCCAACAAGCGCGTTGCCGCCCCCTCCCCAGCAATGGATGGCATCACCTCACCTATGTAATCCATCCAACGGCATCGATCAATGTCCATTCGCAGCGGAGAGGGAATGACTCTACCGATTGGCTTCCAGCTCTCCTGTCGTCTCTTGCTTTGGGGCTAGTCAGACAACAGACCTTGGCCCAAGCACAAAGCAGAGAGCACGAGCACCATGCCAAAACCATGTGCTCCCTTTTTAGCAACGCCTGCTCTGTTTATTATGTACGTATGAACAGCATTATTAGCCACCCCTTCTTGCTTCTAAGGCCCAAGGCCACACCATAGTGATGATGAGTTCTCTGTGCCTTGTAGGCTCCGCCAGCCGAACCACGAATTATGTTTCTTTCCGCTGTCATCGTGCATCAAGCTGGGAGGCTCTTCATGCGATATTGGTAGTGGCAGGCAGCTCAATTACTTTGGGCCATGAATATAATGGTATGAAGACATTTACATCAGCGGCTTTCCCCTCCTCCTGTATATACACATATTGGGTCTGGATACATTAGTAGCTACTCCGTATTCCACGCACAGTAAAAGAATTATTAGATGTTGGATATTGTTAATAAACATCAGCAAGCTCATACAGCACTTTGGTGGCCAAGGTATTATTGTCAAACTTCATCAGGCCAGTGTAATAGGGCATAATGCGCTAATATGAACCTTTGGTTTGGGCCCGGAAACCCCTTTTTTCTCCCGCTCGCTCGTTGGTAAGTTGTTTCCTCCCCTTCCCAAACCAAAACAAGATGTCATGTTCCGAAACGGCGCACGACTTGCTTACATACGAGAAAAGATGGCTCCGAAACACGTGGGAGCCTTCCGGAACAGTTTAGCGGCGAGTCCGTCAAGCGGTGAAAAGATTAGCCATTCCATTCGCGATAATAATAATATTCCATATTCTGTTCTACTCAACTTCTTTCGCAAAGCCACCACCGCCTCGATCTGATGGGCCACAATTCTTTGACCCAGCCTTCCCTAACATCCACCCACGGCTACATCATCGTCTCTCAACGGGGATCGTGTCGTTGTTGTACGATTCGTTTGCTTGCTCATCCTCGTTGTTTCTCGCCAATCTATATCTGATACATGATGATATCATTTATCTGTTACCCGTCGCTCATCAGCTGTGGCCATTGTGTGTTTTTTTGGCTCTCTCTTGTTGTTCAGGTTACTACAGCCAGATGGTTACAGTCGCTGGAAGAGGTGACTCGTGCAGCTATTCTTGCCCCATCAAGACGTACGGATATGTACATACATAGATCAGCATGCTCGCTGCCATTGTCTCACCTCCATCCCAATTGGCAATCCCTAATCTGTTACATAAGTGCTAAGCTCGGTGTCATACCTCACCCTGGCAGAGACGAGACAGGGCACCACCCCAGGCCCAGGGCTGTCGGTTCGAGGTACGTATCCTCTGGAGCCTCTTGGCATGCATTTCAGATGCGCCACACAAAATGGAAGATGGGGGACGTGCGTTGCTGGATTTAAATCGGTATCGTTTCGCTTGGCACCCTAGCACCCCCCGAGATGAACACCATCTCAGTATGTATCGATGCAATGCGCGACTTTGCTCGACTGTCTGCTCGCTCAAAGGGAGAGGGCCCTTTTTACGCGGCTGTATGAGGCTAATTAATAGCACTGAGAGTCGCTCTAGCACCTGAAGTAAACTCCCTGAAACGTGGCTTCTGATAGCTATAGTGCTAAAGTCTCTGCCCGAATTATCCCATGACGTTTGTTCATCCCGTCTCTCTCGAATCAGCGTTCACCAACACCATAAGGAGAGGCGGAATATCAAAGGTAATGCAGGCGGACGTGACAGGATATGCACGCTTATACTTTTATTGATAATGTCTATGCCATAACGGGGGATAAAATGGTATGGTGAATGGACAAAATGTATCGAAGGAATCTAAATAATCCACAGCCGAATCATAGCACAGATTACTTCCACTTGTCGAGTCCTCCTCGTTCTTGCGATGTGTCGTGTCAACTGAAGGTTGAAGCGGAGCCTCTGTAATCCCATGCGCAAAGCGCCACTGATCCGTAAGGTAGGTTGCAGAATAGACAGGGGACCTGCTCGGTGCTCCATAATTATCTCATGCTTAGCTTTAGGTTACCTTTGAGCGTGCAGCTTGCAGACTTGCAGTTGCAGTTGCAGGGCCGGTATCAGGTCCAGTACGTACTTCACTCTAGGCGGTACGTGCCTGTAAACCGCCGCCACCGGGCAGTAGGCCGTAGGGACGTAGGGGACTGTGGAGGCTTCCTATCCATCGAGGCTAAACCAGAGTAGGTTGGCGTTGTAGGGAGGGTGTGATTTGCCGGGTACAGCTTCGGAAACTGAGGTGAGGTGAAAGGTGTGAGGTGTGTGGGCTGTATGTATGTAAGCTATGAGCTAACCTAACCTAACCTAACATAACCGTGAGTGAGCCGTGAGCCTCGAGCCTCGAGAGCGCGTGCGTTGAGTTGGGTTGGATGGAGTCCAGGTACGTAGGTAGTGTGTGTGAGTGGGTTCATATCCCCCATCCCACTCCACGCCACCGTGCGCTTAAATTGCCCGCTGGTCGTGGGTTAGGTGAGTTTGGGAACGGGTTTGCTCAGGTCCTTTCTCCCCATCCTGTACTCCTCACTTTCTTCTTCTGCAACGCATTCCATGCCCGCGAAAGGCCTCATCCGTCGCGCCTTGGATTGCCCTGTATCTTATCTCTCTCATCATCCCGCTCTCTCCCGTTCCCGTTCGGGCTGCCATTGACCCTCGATTTCCCTGTGTACCTTATTGTTTTCGCACCGCTTCAGCCTTAGCCGCGGCTCTGCTTAGACATTTTGTTCAATTCGCTTCGCCCTGGTTCCTCGTCGGGTAGGGGCCACTGTCATCAACTCATCACGAACCCTTGAGCCGGAGCAGCTTTCTGAATCACGACCGCGACTCTCTTCTCTCTCAACCCACGTGGCATTAATTCGACTTCGCGTCTGTCGCACACCAGCTGTCAAGTCCGACCCCTGCTGTACCGTACCATAGCAACTCCATCGCCAGTTTCAGTGCCGACCTAATGGCGAACCATCACGCGTCGCCGACGATGATGCAAATGCAACAGCATCAGGGCCAGGTGCCACCACCGCCTCCGCCGCCGCCTCAGTTTGCGCCATCACATCAGATCGCCGCCATGAATGAGGCTGTTTGGTTGCAAATAGGTTAGTGGTTGTCGCGTCGCGCTGCGAGACAAGACAAGACGACATAGGCTGACGTATGTATAGGGAGCTATGCAGAGGTTTTGCGCAATCCAGATGAAGCCATGCACGCATACGAGCGCGCTCTTCAGGCCAACCCCAACTCAACCCAGGCCATGAATGCAATTGGCCTCCTCTACAAGACCCGTGAAGCTTTCGAAAAGGCGCTCGAGTTCTTCCGCGCAATCGTTCAGCTTGAGCCCAACAACGGCGAAGCTTGGGGAAACCTCGGTATGTTTTTTTTGCCACGACGCGACAACACGACGCTGACCAATTACCCAGGGCATTGTTATTTAATGACAGAAAATCTGCAAAAAGCCTATGATGCATACCAACAGGCTTTGGTTAACTTGAGAGACCCTAAGGTGAGTGATTGCACACCAGGTGGAATATTCGCATTGTTCGCAACATGCTGATCAGACAACTCAGGATCCTATGCTGTGGTATGGTATTGGTATACTGTACGATCGATATGGCAGCTACGATTACGCCGAAGAAGCGTTCTCCCAGGTTATGAACATACAACCTGATTTCGAGAAAGCAAATGAGATCTACTTCCGACTCGGTATAATATACAAACAACAGAACAAGTGGGTTCAGAGTCTTGAGGTACGTTCTGGTCTTGTGCCCACTTTTGATGCGCATAGCTAAGCCAACCTTTTCAGTGCTTCAAATACATTGTCAATTCTCCTCCTGGTCCCTTGACGCAGGAAGATATCTGGTTCCAGATTGGTCATGTCCATGAGCAGCAGAAGGATGTAAGTGTCTTGCCACAGCACCAAACATGGCGGGATGCCTAATTTGATACAGTTCGATAGCGCTAAGGCTGCCTACCAACGTGTCCTGGACCATTCACCCAACCATGCCAAGGTTCTTCAGCAGCTTGGTTGGCTGCATCACCAGCAGAGCAACACGTATGAGAGCCAAGATAGAGCTATCCAATATTTGGAGAAGTCGGTCGGCGCAGGCAAGTCATGAACGCAAAACAATTTGATACCCATTCTAACATGCGACCAGACAATCAAGATGCCCAGAGTTGGTATCTCTTGGGCCGATGCTATATGTCGCAGCAGAAGTATCCGAAAGCCTATGAGGCTTACCAACAAGCTGTTTATAGAGATGGAAAGAACCCAACTTTCTGGTGCTCCATCGGTGTGCTTTACTATCAAATCAACCAGTACAGGGACGCACTTGACGCCTATTCTCGTGCCATCAGGCTGAACCCCTATATCTCAGAAGTTTGGTATGACCTGGGAACTCTGGTATGTTTTATCGGCCAATCCTTTCCTCCTTTGTATGCTGACAACTTGGTAGTACGAAAGCTGCAACAACCAAATCACGGATGCTCTAGATGCTTACCAGCGTGCTGCTGAACTTGATCCTAACAACCCCCATATCAAGGCAAGACTTCAGCTTCTTCGCTCTGGTGGTACCAATGGGGGACCTCCTCCTGCTCCTCAGCCTGCAGATGTTCACCCGCAAGCTTACCAGGCCGCTGGCCCCGTTGGACCACAATGGGGAGGATCAACTCAACAGCCGCCCGCTGCCGGTCCCCCACCACCGCCTCAAGGCCCAGGAGAGAACTGGGCGGGCAGACTGTCTAACATCAACCCTCCACCGCAACCCCCCAATCCCTATGAAGCCCGAGGCGAGCCTTTCCGTGGAGGACCTGCACCACCTTTACGACAACCTAGCCCTCAGCAAGAGCAGTTGCGCCAGCCCTATAACGATCCCAACCGAGGCGGCCCTCGCCGTGGTCAAACACCCCCTCCTCCTGGCCATCAATACTCTCAACCACCGCACCCTCCTCCACAATCCCAGCCCTCTGCTCCCGCTTCCGAGCGACGAGTCGCAAATCCTAATTGGGGTGGAGCGACACCGTCAGCATCAGCACCCCCACCCAGCAACATTAATGGCCCCAATGGTCCTAACGGTATGGCTCCCTTCCGACCTACCAACAGCCCTCGACCTGATGGCCGCCCTGTTCATGACAACCGCATGCCTTCACCAAAATCCGCATACCCTCAGCACCAGGCCCCTCTGTATCCTCAACATCCTGAGATGGCTGCTCAGGGAACTGAGAATGGACCATCCGGACCGCCAGGACCGCCGGGACCACCTCCTCCACCCGCAGTGGCGGAGGCTGTCATGCAGAGAATGGATGACCGGCCACCTTCAGTCGGCCCCAAGCGCATGCGAGAGTGGGAAGAAGAGTCTGCTGCCAAGAAGCAAGCCAGTGAGGAAAATCGAGTTCGACTCGATGACATGCGTCATAGAAGACCGTCTACTCCTCCTCGTGACAACTATCGTCGTAACTCTTCTGAAATTCGACGAGCTGATGATACTCGTCGACCTGATGAGCCACGCCGCGAGGAACCCCGCAGACCTGAATCAGCCCCTCGTCATGCCACTGAGAGCTATCATCCCTCAGAAGCAGCCCACCACCCCCCGAGCCACGCCTCTGGTCCCAGCCACTTACCACCAATGCAGCAGCCACCTACTCCGATGTCTGGCGTTGTTCACGAGAAGCCACCAGTATCTGCTACACCTAAAGAAGATCGCCCCCCAAGTCTGGAACTTGCTCCACCTCCTCCTCGCGCAGCCCCCCCTGCCGAGCCTGAAAGAGCAGCAAGAAAGATGGACGTGGACGAGGACTACGATGACAGTGGGGAAGACGAGAAGAAGGCGACTATTGTCACAAATGGCTCTGGTCCCAGCTCGGCAGCTGGAGACGCCAAGACGTCCACTCCTGCGAATGCAGGTGTAAACGGAGTTTCTGGTACCGTCACAAAAGTTGAATGAATGATAATTTGACAGCTGCTTGTTTTTTATGAGTTGAAGACATCTCTTATCTGTGCCGATTAGTCTGCCTTTTTGTATACCACTATTATCTGGGGGCGTGGTTTCTTTTGTTTGGACGGGGAGGCTCAAGACAGAAATTCAAAACCGGGGGTTATGGTCCTTGTTGGCTACGATTTCACCGGCGAACAAGAATATTATGCATATTAATTTCCTTACTCTGATCAATAAAACTCAGTTGTATCTTATACTACTTGACAAACCGTGTTCATCCAGTGATGTTAGCTTAGGTAAGGTACCTTAGAGACATTTCACGCTACCCCCTGCTGTACATAAACACGCTAGACTACTTTCAGAAACAACAGGAGTCACGTGATGGGATGAAGGGCTCCCATCTCGGTGTAGCATTTTGCCCTCGATTCTTTCGGTGTCGGCTCGGTGAGTGAAAGACAGTGGGGTCTGGCCGTGCACGGGCCACCCCACGAATTTCGAGCGATTCGCTTAAAATTTCGCCCACAGTTTATTTCTTTATCTCTTCTTTCTCAGGCTTTGACAACTCAGGTTCATACTAACCCCCTCAAACCACACAGCCAGCCCAAGATGAGTGTGAGTGAAGACGTCGACAATGAAAGCGATTGCTTCAGTTTGGATAAACTGACAATATGTACAGCACCGAAAGTATGAGGCTCCCCGCCACGGCTCCCTGGCTTATCTGCCCAGGAAGCGCGCTGCTCGTCACCGTGGAAAGGTCAAGTCGTGAGTGTTTTCTGCTGCACCAACAAGAAGAAAAAATCTTTTTGGCAATCTCTCCCAGCCAAGAAAGACACAGGCTAATGCATTGGGACAAACAGCTTCCCCAAGGATGACCCCAAGAAGCCTGTTCACCTGACAGCTGCTATGGGTTACAAGGCCGGTATGACCACCATCGTTCGTGACCTCGACCGACCTGGCGCCAAGGCCAACAAAAAGGAGATTGTTGAGGCGGTTACTATCGTCGATACCCCACCTGTACGAACAATGCAGCCCGCTTGGCTATGTGCCTATGGCTAACATCTTTTAGATGATCGTTGTTGGTCTTGTGGGATACATCGAGACTCCCCGAGGCCTGCGATCCCTCACCACCGTTTGGGCCGAGCATCTGGGCGACGAGCTCAAGCGCCGATTCTACAAGAACTGGTACAAGAGCAAGAAGAAGGCTTTCACCAAGTACGCCAAGAAGCACTCCGAGAACAGCGGTGCCTCCATCACCCGCGAGCTCGAGCGCATCAAGAAGTACTGCACCGTCGTCCGTGTCCTCGCCCACACCCAGATCCGAAAGACCCCTCTCAAGCAGAAGAAGGCTCACCTCATGGAGATCCAGGTCAACGGTGGTTCCATCGCCGACAAGGTCTCTTTCGGCCAGGAGCTCTTCGAGAAGCCCGTTGACATCTCTAGCATCTTCGAGCAGGATGAGATGATTGATGTCATTGCTGTCACCAAGGGTCACGGATTCGAGGGTGTTACTGCCCGATGGGGTACCAAGAAGCTTCCTCGCAAGACTCACAAGGGTCTCCGAAAGGTTGCTTGTATCGGTGCTTGGCATCCTTCCCACGTCCAGTGGACTGTTGCCCGTGCTGGTCAGCGAGGTTACCATCACCGAACCTCGGTCAACCACAAGATCTACCGCATTGGTAAGGGCGATGCTGACGATAACGCCGCCACTGAGATCGATGTCACCAAGAAGACCATCACTCCGTATGTTGACCCAATCTTGCTAGGTATCGGGTGACAATTGCTAACACTGGATAGTCTCGGTGGTTTCGTCCGCTATGGTGAGGTCAACAACGACTTCGTCATGGTCAAGGGTTCTATCCCTGGTACCAAGAAGCGAGTCATGACTCTCCGAAAGACCATGTTCCCCCAGACCTCCCGAAAAGCCCTCGAGAAGGTCAGCCTCAAGTGGATCGACACCTCGTCCGAGTTTGGACACGGTGCTTTCCAGACCCCTGCGGAGAAGAAGCAGTACCAGGGTACCCTCAAGAAGGATCTTGCCTCCGCTTAGAGCGGCTGCTTGTTTTCTTTCTTGTCTTGACCAATTCATTGCACCGGTGTCGAGGGTTGGTTCGTTACTACTGTACGCCTTGTGTTTGGGCTGGGTTAGGTTACAACTGGCGCGGAACGTAAAACAAAAAGTCCAGCCAGAAGAGGGATGGCTTTCAAAAATTCTAACGAGATTCCCAATGTTAATATGACTGTACCTTTGTTCTCCGGTGAATGCGTGTGTGACTTGCGTTTTTTTGCCGCCATCTGTAGCTGTCCAAACGAAACCTTTTTGTCAAGACATACATATTGATACTTGTGTTGTAGTATGACTAAAATTGCCTTGTTATATGCACTCACTTCGTGCTAATCATCGGTATCGACTCATGGATTTTTTATTGGCCAATTGACTTTTATTTCAATAACTCGTAATACTAATCTAGCATTACATGAAGTGAAGCCGAGACACATGATATTCCTAACAATACAAAGTCTCAGTTGATCACATAGTTGTTGCCTTAACCTTGGTTATAGTTGAGACGTGCTTTATCATACTGTTCCGTGTATGTTTCTGGGTTTATTACGCTTGTATTGAGCGCAAAGTTTATAATGAAGCTCCCACTTATGATTTACCTTTACACGAACCCGCTCGACCTTGACCTTGAGCAGTGAATACCTACTAGTTGCAAACGGGAAGCACTCTTTATTTGTTCATCCCGCTGATTGATACGCAGACATGGGCAAAAAGAAGAGCAAAGACAACAGCAGAGAAGCCACCTCGAATGCACCGGCGAATGCGCTCACTACGGCCTCGACTATCGCAGCGGACCCCATACTTGGCTACAAGATCCGAGTTCTTCTCCACGATTTCCTCAACGTTACCAAGGATGACCGTTCACAGAAGCGCCTCAACTCTACAGTCGATGAACACTATATCAGTGCCCCATATTTTGACGAGGGGCAAGCTGCGATGGTCAAAGCAACGATTATAGATGTTGACCTTGCCAAGCATGCTGCAGCTGAAGGTATTGAAGATTTTGATCGAGATCTGATCTCACAACAAGGAAATAGTTTCGAAACCGCAGTTCGAACACTTCTGGGTGGTTTCCTCGACAAACGACGTGCTAGCGGCGATGCTCGACCTTGCGGACCTCATCACTTGGCACCTTTATATGCCAAGTTCTTTGGTATTGATTTGGAAGAACTCAAAGACGATAAGTTCCTAGGTCGTCTGAGGAGAGCCGGCATCTAGTTTGATCAAAGTGGTATAAACACTCTTGGTAGAATGACCTAAATGCTGACTTACCTATAGTCTTGATCTATGACTTGTGATTGGCCAACTCACCCCTGCTGTCAATCCCAATGCCTGACGTCACCCCCACTCCCCAAACTTGCATCTGCATGTTGCGTTACGGCTTTTGACTTGACGCCTGAGCTGAGATCTCTTCCAATGACACTTCGAACACCTTTAAAACGCCTTGCCAACCTGAATCTTGGCTCTCTCCTTTCTCGCAATCAAACCATCCTCCCGCGAACGACTGCCTTTCGACACAACACAAGACTACTCAGCAACACCAGATCCCTCAATATGTCAAACGACGACGATTACATGGCCTTCCTGAACAAGGCCAACCAAGACACTGGCGCCGGTGCCGCGACTCAGGAAAAGACTACTTTCAAAACTAAGGACCAGGGCGCCCAAGTCCCCAAACCCATCAGTGACGTGTGCAAGAATGCCATATACACGTCCGACGCAGACGAGCCCTTTCAAGAGGTTTCTCTCCAGTGGGAGGGAGAGAACGGTCTCCCCAGCGAGTGTAAGAAGTACACTCCTACCAATGAAGATGATAAACTGACATGTTGCTAGCCGAATTCGCCAAGCTGATCAACCACTCCTCCCCCGACTCAGCAGAAATCAAGATCCTTGATCCTCTCAACTGGGACTCTCACGGGAAATACACCGACGTCATCCAGGCTGTTCGAGAAGCCTCGCAGGGTAACGATGTTCGTGTATATCAAGTGACGAGAGATGCTACGAGGACCGAGTATTGGGTTGTTTCGCACGCTGACGGCAAGCTGATTGGTGCCAAGGCACTCTCCGTTGAGAGCTGAGCGCGTACCGGCGGATATGTAATGATATTTTAAGCGTTTACTACAAGAAATTTATGAATCAGCCTAATGCATACGTCTAAATCTGCTGTATTTGTTGGCTCGTGTATCACTTCCCGCATGTAAAGTCATGGATGGAGCACAACGGATCCAGTGGCGTGATAATTCGGCTTAACACTTTGACTTCATGGCGCTTTTGTTGGTAAATAGGTCTCAACGGCCTCTAGGATCACATCCCGCTTAGTACTTTGACAGCTTTCGAGATTTCTAGCCACCTTTGGAGACTAGTCTATCCATGACAAGGTATACAAGTGCCAGTCTTCGATAAACACGCCTTTGGGCGCCATTAGACTCAAGACTATCCATCAGGCGAAAAAAATAAACTGCCTAGTCAAGAGAAAGCTAAATGCAGCATAACTACACTAGGGTATTTTGATGCTTACTTTGCAAGTCTTAGCATCCCTTGGGAATCTAGTCTAAATCCTAAGCCAGGGGTGCTTACACTAGGAGGTCCTCGAGATTCTGACCAGGATCAAAAGAATTTAATAATATGATCCACGGCGGCCTTGTTAATCAGCTGAATTTACAAGTGTTTAATTGGTTTCCAAATCAATGTAACCATAATTTGTTGTGATAGAACCACCAATATATCTCAATTTGGAGCCACCCTAGAGTGAAGTCCTTGGGCCTCTTCTATTGCACTGCGTCAACACATCCCGTGACGTGGATAGGGCTACAGCACGAAATATGGAACTGAGCTAAGAGATAATTTCATGTTCATTTAAAGTACTCATTTCTCATAAATGCCCACTTTCGAGCTCGGTATCTTCATATTACCGAACCCTCCTTAGAACTACAATGACAGAACTCCAGCTAATTAAATGCTCCAAGACCTCCGGTAATGCAAGAAATCCAATGATGAAACAGCCATGTCTTTCCTAGGGCCTATTCAATCTCCACGTAGCATATCTGGCGGCACCGGAGAATCCCTCTTTAGACCGGGACTAGAACCAAGTCTACTGAGAGTATTTTCTGGTAGCATGAGTATGACTTGGCTCTCCTCATCTTGGCGCGCGATTGGAGTCTTGAGATCCAAGTCCATCTCACCAGTCATGTGCTGAGACCCTTCTGGTGCTGCAAGACAACTGCTCGTGTCAGACATTTCGACGTCGTTATCCTCCTTCAAGATGCCGCTCAAGCTCTGAAAGCTATCCGTGTTTGGTGTCGGTGCTGTGAGAAAGGTGATGAGGGGTGCCTTGATGGCCGTCACAGGTGTCTTGATCTCTTCAACATCTTTAGCTTTTGCAGCCTCAGCTCTCAGAGCAGCAATAGACCCCCCAATGTTCTCATCATCACCGTCATCATCTTGGCCGATTGTCCAAACCCACCGACGCTTCTTCTCCCTCTTCTTGCGCTTTGAGATGCCCTTTGGCCCTGACGGGGAAAGCGGAGTACCTGATGCGGCCAGTCCTGTCATGCGGCGACGCATATCCTCAAAGGGCCCAGGTGTCTGCCCTCCATCTTGGATCTCGTTTGGTGTGAATGCCAAGGCTAGATCGATGGCACTCTGGGGCTGAGGGGGCACGCATGGAGGGGAGTGGGGTGAAGCCTCCTCAACGAGGAGGTCAATGTGAGATTTCGTGTACTTGTTTGTCACAATCTCCTGAGTAAGGGGGTTATTGTAGCACACTCTTCGATTTGCTCGATCTTGGAGCCGCCGCGACTGTCGCCGCGGAGACGGAGGAGGAATGGCCGTGGGTGGAGGAAGGGGCGAGTTGCGTAGAATGCTGTGAAGTGATCGAGGATGTGTGTAAGGGGCCTGCAGGGTCAACTCAGCAAGAGTTTGTGGGTGAGCAGGAGTACGCTTCTCGGGTTGTAAGCTATCATTTCTTGCTGGGGCCGCGGATATATCAGCAGGGGAAAAGCTAAAGGCCTTGGGAGTGTTTGTATCCATCGGACCAGCAGACAGAGGAGGCGTAGCCGTCATTGTGCTCGGGTAGTTGATTTCCAGTCCTGGATGTGGTGAAGGAGCTGTATCGGATGAAGGAGTCTCAGGGTATGAAGCGACGTAAGGCGTAACAACTCTATGTTTCGGGTCCTGCCGTTCCACTGGAGTTGTCAAGCTGAAAGCCTGGAAAGTATTGATGGCAGTAATGGGCTCATGCTGAAATGGGGTTGCCCTTTCGATTGTAGTAACGTAGACATTGGACAGCGTGTTAAAGGCAGTTGGGTCCTTTGGGTCCACTGCATAACTTCTCGATGACCTGGTGGCTGGACTGCATGCTGTCTTGATCTGAAGTGAAAGTCGGGGCTTCTTGGGCGGAGCTTGAGAAGATGCCATGATGCTGGATGGAGCTGTAGCTGTAATTGTAGTTGATAGGTAAATTAAGAAAGCTGCTGTGCCGGAGTACAAGAGATGAACTGCCGAATTGCCCTCGTTGAGTTGCAACTGACTGTGTCTATCAACCAACAGACAAGCAACCAACGTCCAACAGGCCTAGGTGGAGACGCTGTTACCGAGAGGCCGGAACCGACAGGGATTATAAAAACGTTGTAATGTCAAAAACGCAGAAACAACGCGAACAAACAGTGAGAAACGAGGACATTGCGTCTATATAGGATGATAGACAGTGAGACATGCATCTCACTGGATCTTTGGTTGGCGGGGAGCCATGACCAGGGCTTTCGTCTGCTCTTTGACCCAGTCCTGACACCCAAACAAGCGCCCCTAGGCATGCATGCAGTGTGATAAGCCTTCCGTGACCTAGACGCGGAAATATCGGGGGGGTTGAGAAGGATTCAGACCAGGGAGACTCTGGCCTGCCAGAAAGCGTAGCAAGCTGACGAGGATGTCATTGGCGGGTGCTGTAATTGGCTCGCCAGAGCAACTTGGTGGGAAGCGTTAGAGGCGCAAGCGCCGAAGTTGAATGTATGATCCTGGTGAGCTTCAATCATGTCCAATCACGCGGCTAACAAGTCGGCTCTTTCACTCGCGCTGGCGTCTATGCAAGAGGGTTTCCAATGTCCCCTCCCTTAGACGACATGGCGCCTTGGCATGGAGGAGTTGAGAAGAGAATGACTGGTCACTTGCGTTATCGTCATGTTTTTTGAGACCTTCTCTTGCTTGTATAAACAAAAATGGGATCTAGGATTTTTTTTTTTTTTTTTTTTTTTTTTTCTCGAAAAGTCGGTATGATCCTTCGGCGAGAACAAATACCCAACGGCGGGGGGGTGATGCTCAGCCATGTTCTAAGCCATGATTTGGACAAGGCTTGCGCTTGTTTTCATAGCTTCGGCCATCCTTGTTGAAATTGCGCTTGTTTAGTTAGGGCTGACACAAAAGCATTGTCACTCTTCAAACAAACAATGACAATGTGAAGAGTGATTGCTGACAACAACCAAAGTCCAGAAACAATCAACAAGTGCGGTAAGGATCTCTCGTCCAAATGCAAGTCTTTCAAAGGCCAGAGTTGACGCCATTGGCTGGGCCAGACAACATTCTCTTGCAAATCGAGTAGATACTTGGGCGGCTACAGCGCAACTGTGGATGGCTGAAACTGCGTAGTACATATGTCTGGACAAGGATCAAAGCGGGGGACTAGGTAGAGTCAGACTCGCTTGAGTTGAGAAGGATCGGAAACGTTTGAAGAAGTGGCTGGATCGTGCGGACAAGATGCTGAATTCTCCTGCGAGATTGTGACTGTTCATCCAGCCGAGCATCGAGCCCACCTACTCGTCAAAAGCAGGGGGATGAGGTGTTGGTGTTTGCAGTATTCCTGAGAATGACTGACATACAGTAGCACCCAGTATGTCACGTAATGGGTACCGCACCCGTAACTCTTTTAACGTTGCCCTTTGGGAATTGACTTCTACCATTGCATTGGAATGAATGAAGCAGAATTATCAGCTTATTCGCTGTGGACACGAACATGAGGATACCATGTGTCGAGAGAGAGAGTCGCCTGAAACAAAATTATAGATATAGCGCCTATTTCTGCTCCGGATCAGATTCGAAAAACAAGATGGGTTTTACTCTTCGGGCGATTAAATCCAAGGTGATTTATTCCATCAAGAAAACCAATCGTTGTTTGTTGATACGGATAACTTGATGATGATGATGATGCAGGGCGTGGTCTAAGTCACATCCATAGAAATGGAGGTAAGGATGCGTCGGCGCCTCAGGCACCTCCCATCGTGGACAGACCCAGCACCACCTTGCCTACCTACTTAGGTAGGGACCGACCTTAGTACTGTAAGTAGGTACTCCGTACTAAGTTAAACACTGTGAATGAGCACCCAAACTGATGGTGCATTTCCATAATTTCATGCCCAGAATCGATTTCATATACCGGCTCTTCCATTGCACGCATATTCATTATTTTAAATCACAATATCGCAGATTCAAACGAACTGATGAACAAGGCCTTAATATTGAGTTTGCATTTCACTCTCGACAACTTCCGTCCGTCCGCTCGCACATGAAACTTGAGCCCATGTTCCCCAATCCTTCGCCCTTTAGGTTGGCAGCCATAATCAAGGATGGAGCCGCCGAGGAAGAAGAGACCTAAGAGGAATGACGCTCGAATTATCTTGCAATTCGTGCGTTCCAGCCACTAAGCTCCAATCATAATCTTGGTCGTTGCTAACTGGCTGGACTGTATAGGACTACGACTGTTTCTATGCTCAGGTCTTTGAGAACAAGGACGCAAAGCTCAAGAAACTGCCATTGGGCGTCAAGCAAAAGAATTGTCTAGCGACTTGCAACTACATTGCTCGGGCTCGCGGTCTCACAAAGCTTATGTCCGTCTCCGAAGCGAAAAGATTGTGCCCAGAGCTTGTCCTCGTCGACGGCGAAGACCTCACCCCCTTCCGTGACATGAGCAAGACCCTGTTCAACTTCTTTAAAACATTTTCCTGGAATCACAAAGTTGAACGTCTGGGATTTGATGAGGTGTTCATGGGTATGTTGTCATCTCGCAGCCTAAACAAAATCATTATAGCGTTGGCTAAGACCACAATGTTCTCGCAGACGTGACGGATATCGTTGAGTACAACTTATCCTGCCTTAACTGGGCATCCCTGGAACAGTCTTTCTTTTGCCTTTCCAAGAGTGATCCTGAACGAGGATTTCACTGTGATGTGACGAGCATTGCCGGTTGTGTTGAGGGCTTGGCCATTTCCACCCCTGACCTTAGCAACCCAGCCTATATGCGCCTCATGTTGGGATCACATTTTGCCCAGTTCCTACGACAGCAGGTGGAAGAAAAATATGGGTATACATCCACTTGTGGGATCTCTACTAACAAGATGCTCAGCAAGCTTGTCGGCAGCAAGAATAAGCCTCGAAACCAAACGACACTGATGGCTATTACCGAAGACGAGGTGATCGCCTTCGTAGACACCCACAAATTGCGAAGAATTCCCGGCCTAGGGTTCAAAACTGTTCAGGTACTGGGTGGCCAGGCTGGTGCTGACATGAGTAAAGGTGTATCCGAGATCCCAGAGTTGAGTGACAATCCTGTGACAGTTGCCGATGTGCGCCTCCACCCTGACATCTCGCCCGGAGCAATAGAAAAGCTACTTACAGGGCCTGGGTCAGAGAAAGGGGTAGGTGTACGAATCTGGAGCTTAATGCATGGAGTCGATGCAACTGAGGTTAAGGAAGCCAGCGATGTGCCAGCTCAGATTAGTATCGAAGATACCTATAAGGGCTTAGATACGCTGGCACGAATAACGGAAGAGCTACACAAGCTATCATGCTCACTCATTAGAAGAATGAGGACAGACCTTCTCGTACCTGACGATGGGGCCGACACTCCAGAGGCACAAAAATGGATTGCCCGACCAAAGACGTTGCGATTGGCGCTCAGGACATGGGCGTATCTGCACTCAGCGCAAGGCCAGAACTACAGTCGCGTCTCTCGATCTGGGTCTCTACCCCGTTTTATCTTTGATTCCAAAGATGACATAGCTCATATCGCGGAACGGCTTGTTAGTGAAGCTCTGTTGCCACTTCTCCGGCGTCTGTCCCCGGATAAAGGACAGCGATGGAATCTACAGATGCTCAATATCTGCGTGGCAAACATGGTTGTTGGTGCAGCTGATGACAAGACGGGAGCAGGCAGGGATATATCTGTCATGTTCAAACGTCAAGACGAAGTGCTGAAGCCCTTTCAAGTGATGGAAGACAAGCATGTTGCACAGACTGAGGAAATTACACAAACGGTGTCAGAAGGCGACGGTGAAGACGAGGAAGACAATGATTGGGACATGGGTGACAATGAATTATGTCCTCTTTGTGGTCACTGTATTCCTTTGTTCGCTGTATCGGCGCATCAGAGATATCATGAAATGGAAGGGTCTGAGTAGGTATGCAGTGTCCCGTGTGCTTTGACCATGATATTTCCCAGGCACAAGTATGATCTGCTTTGCTTCTTTGCTTTCCCCAATCGTGCTGTTATAGCCTTGGAAGGCGCCAAAAAAGAAGAGATATGATATTCTTACACAAAGTTTCCAGTTGCAGTGCATCGATTTTGCAGCCATCACGCGGCCCGCCTCCTGCTCACCAATGGCTCGACCGAAATACGGCAACACAACCCTCTGATTTGTACATCGATTAGCCACGATACACCGGGTAGTGAAGCCGAAAGGCTTTGCGTGACATTAGCAGCTCGATTGCTTTGAGATGCTCGATTGAATCGTTACAATATTGACCTGGAGCCAGGTTCAAAATGTCCACACTTATATGTATCCGCACTGTTAGTTTAACGAATGCTCGGGTCGATCATGTCTTTCACTCAGGCATCTTCTTATCGATTAAGAGCCCAATAGGTACTGAACAATCTCCGTCCGGGTTGTGAGTAACACAACGTCGCGGAGTTGCAGCCCCCTTCATCCAGAGGCCAAAGTATCTTTTGTTGTGCGGTGATAGTATTGATGAAAAGTTTGTTGGAAGGAATTAGGATAAAACGAATTGTTATAACTGAAGATGACAGTAACAGTCAGTCAAAATGTAAAAGGTGTCGAGTTTCACTGATCTGACTGGCAACATGCAGCACATGAGGCACGTAACGAAGTGAAGCGATCCGGGCCCAGACCTTCTGTCTACCAATAAATACAACCACAAGTATCAAGTAGAGGAGAAGGTGCACGCAGTGAGCCGAATGACCCCATACACATCGTACATTGTGACACTGCTGCACCCGCGTTTGCCCCCCCGGTCTGCGGGAGTTGGGCATAAGGTACCTACCTACCCAGGCGAGCATTGTGAGGCAATGGTGGTATATAGGAGGTAGGTAGGTAGGTAGTAGATATGGGCTGGTTGATTTAACTGGTACTGAGGCGGCAGCGGCCAGTCACATTCGGCTGCCAGCTGGCGACACTGTCAAAAGCCTCTGGTGAAGCATCATCCTGAAGGTGCACCGCATTCACTCCTGCCTTCCCTGACTTCCTGCCATTGTCACCTCGTCGCCTCCCTTCCCACTTTCCTTTTTATTTTGCTTTCTTCTATAACTCCTTCCTTTCATTTCGCCCTTGCTGTATCCGCGTTGTAAACATGCAAAGCAAGAAATCTACTGCGGAAACCACGCGACTGTATCCGTATCGTTCCTTCGGCTTGGCATGTTGCCTTCTCCTCCTCGTCTTCTTTCTGTCTGTCTTCTATTCTCATCCGACCATTATCTGTTTGTAACTTCACCTTCGCCGTTACCACCGACTACTTCTGGTGCTTTTGTTCGCTCTCTTTAATTGTTCGCTCGGTTTTGCCCTACCAACTGCATCGAGCCGGTCACATTGTTTACGACTTCTGTTTGACTGACTTGACTACATGTTTTCCATGGTTGAGATGCCCAGCACGAGACACATTTCGGTTTAAGAAGAGAATTAACCCCAGGTGTTTGTTCTGTTGATTGTCTGCATCTTTCACTTGATATCCCAACTTCATCAGCCTTTGACACTCAAAGCACACATGCTATCACGATCCTTGCCTTTACAAAAGAAAATTTAAGAAGACTATTTGAGATCGACACCATACAGCATCGTCAGATATCTGTCTTACTCAAGCAGATCAGTCATCTATCTTTCCAGGATCCCAAACTCCGACATCATGGCTCGAGGTGGACGAGGAAGTCCAGTTCCTCGCCGGCCAGTTGACCTGACCGGTGTCATCTCTATCGCTGAGAAGAATGACTTGACCACTATTATCACTGCCATCACAGAGAAGCTTCATAACGACATTAGCGTCATATTTGATTCTCCTCCTGTCACCCCTACTCTGGGAGACTTGGGCGATATCGGCCACCATCACTGGCTGGCTTTGTCACTCAAGACGAATGGAAAAGAGAATGTGAAACCTCGAGCTCCTTCTATGTGCAAACCTGTAGCGAAGGTGTCGCAGAAGGGTGCTGATGCAAGCCAGTCCCCAGATAAGGAGAACTCGGAGAACAGCATGCCTCAGCTGAAAGAGCTCAAGAAAGAGGCTCTTATCTTCTTCCGAAAGTGGCAGTCAATTTTTCTGCAGCGTCTTCGCGATATAAGTGTCATGGAAACAAATGGTTCTCAATCTAACAGTCGTGGCCGTGGACGTGGAACTGCACGAGCTGTACGAGGTGGTCGCGTGGCTCGTGGTGGGAGAGGGGGTGGTCGCGGAGGCACTGGGGGTGGTGAAGGCCTAACACTGGCAACTGGTAAGTTAATACAATTTCCTTGGCGTGTTGTATTTCTCTGTTGAAGGCATGTCTAACGTTAACCAGGTACCCCCCGCACTCCTTCAAATCACGTTGATCGCGAACTATCTCGCCGTTTCCCACCTATTCCCACTTCTCTGTGGACTTTGCCACTCGATAAGCGCAAGCTGCTGCTGCACATTTCGCTTTTGATTCTTATCTCGCTTCAGGAGTATACTGCATATGCTCGTATGACTCTTCTGAACTTGACCTCATCCCTGAACCTCCCCCTGAAGGTGCTTCATGAGGAAGAGAAGCGCATCGCGGAAGGGTTCAGCCAACTCGCAGTTGACGCAGCCATTGAGCAAGCGTCTGAACCGGACCAAGATGGGAACAAGCCTGTCCTAAAATCAAAGGCACGGATCGCTGCTATGACTGGACCCTTCCGGCTTGGAACACAGCTCATTGCTGTCGGTATCGGAACTCCCCATGGTGGGCTGGGACTACGACTCCCAAACGCTGCTGGTCTTCTGGGACCTATGGCGGACAACGGCCCTTCTACTGGCTCGATGCTTGGGATTTATATGGCACGACCCACTGAGAAAATGATTGAGTCGTTCTCCCGAGACATCCAGGACTTTGGACTTGTTCCTACCCGCGGAGGACTTCAAGGGGATTATGTTGATGCAAAAGCTATCCCAGCCAGCTGCCGACGATTACGCTTGGTGATTGCTATGAATGGTTGGGTAACAGACAAGGATAGCCTCATTGGGCCTTGGAAGATTCTTGGAGATAACGGAGAAGCTTACGTTCTGCGGTGGGAAATGAACGTCCTCAACAACATAGGTACTGCCCTTGAAACGGTTGTGAAAAGTTCAGCCTGGGCCACTGCCAAGAAAGCCATATCTTCGCGAACAAGTACGTTGAAAGTTCTTATGATCAGTGAAGAGCCCTAACATAAAATAGTTTTCACAAGCCTTATCGAAGCCACCTGGCCAATGGAACTCATGAAAGTGAGCAAGATCATTGATAACCCCTGGAGCATGGGCATGGTGCGCGCTGAGAAAGCCGGCGCGGTACTGGCCGACGCTATAATGCGCAGCAAGATTCAAGGAGATCGTCCTGTATCCCTCATTGGGTTCAGCTTGGCAGCCCGAGCTATCTATGTTTGTCTGATGATTCTTGCTGAGAGGCGTCAGTTCGGCCTTATCGATTCCGTCGTCCTGATGGGCACGCCCGCTCCTTCAGAGAGCCGGGTTTGGTTGACACTCAAGAGTGTTGTGTCTGGTCGGCTAATCAACGTCTTTTCAGAAAGTGACTATCTTTTAGGATTTTTGTATCGTACATCCAACATTCACTTCGGCGTAGCAGGCCTGCAACGAATCCAGGGAGCAGATGGTGTCGAAAACCACGACGTTAGCAACCTTGTGAACGGACACTTGCGTTATTCCACCCTGGTTGGAAAGATTCTCAAGGATATACACTGGGAGGACCTGGACCTGAACGCCTAGAAAGCGGAGAAGCTGCGCAGGACCACTTAGAACGAGAAAAGTGTCGGCATCATACTAGTCAGGGCTGGATAGGACGGGAGTATCTTGATAGTGGAACACCAACAAGATTGCAGAAGCAAGGTTTACATGTAAGATTAACACCAAAGTGCATTTTAGATTCACATTCCCATAGGGATAGGGTGGATATTAACGATCTTCTTTCTTTGCATGAATCTCGTAGCCACTAACTCCCTCGATTCCAAAGTCATGACGTAGTGCAGCACTCCTGTCCCGTCCCTTATGCTGATGTGTATGCTAACGACAACTATCATGCATATGTACGTCTGTATGCTCTAGTTGAGAAGCGGTGAGCCTAAGCATCCAGCCATATTGAGCAAATCGGGAATCCAATATTTGTCTATTATAGACGAGATGCAATGCTCTCTCTTCCCCCCTTACACTCCACCTTCTTCTCATTTGGAGCTGTGCGTGCTTATGCAGTAACATCTGACAGTTCCACCTTTGAAGGCCTCGACTTCTCCATGCTCTATTCGTCTAAGCCTTTTTGGCACTCGAGTCGTATATCCTTTTTCGTCCCTGGCATCACCTTATTACAAAACTTGATATCGTACACAATACGCCCTCCTCATTTTGTTTTTCTGTCTTGATTGAATATCTTGCTTGCCCAAGGCGGGGATGATTTGTGTTTTGCAGTCATCGAACAGTTACAGTCATGAGAAGTCCCTCATGTGAGTAATTGGTCACTGAATATTTCACCCTCAAGTCGGAGGGGTGGTGCCAAGCATGCTAGGAACTTGCTTTCGAATGAGCCCTCGAGCACCTCGCCCTTCTACACGAGGCATGCCTTGGATAGAACGAGGCTCTCGCATCAAGGATCTATCGAGACGTGCAGGCGTTCTCGTCACGACTGTTCGATACTCTCCTGGAAAGTTCCCCTTGGGTAACGGCACTGATGCAGTCCGCCAGATATGATCGGACGTGTCTCCGAGCCAAGCAGGTATCTTGCTGTTGGAGCTGCCTCGAGGAGGGGCATAGCCGCCATAAGTAGAGGCGCCGTGAGACGCACGGATGGTGGAAAGACGTGAAAGACCCGTTGATAACCCGGAACGGCCTCGGGCTTTCTTAGCCATAATGATCTCGTCAAACACGCGAATCGAGGCGTTATTGGCTGGCTGCATCTCTCGGTCGTGGATAAACTCATTGAAGCCTTTTGAGTTCAGAGTTAACATTCAGACCGTTCAAACGTTAGAGAGGTGTGGCCAAAACTTACACTGTGTTTCCCGCATCATAGTAGCATAGTCGTGCTGATCATGTGGGAGACTTTTGATAAAACCATCCATATCAAAAGCATACAGCTGGCCGTTTGCCTTTTGCTGCTTTGAAGGTCGCCCAAGGTACTTGCGGTAGGTAAACAAAAGACTTGCAAGACAGCGAACAAAAGCTGCTCGGATTCTGTCAGGATGAAAGGCTTCGGGGCAGACAAGCGAAGCATGGCCGAGGCATCTGCCGTGGGAGAAGATCTTGCAACCTGTGCACTTGTAAATGCCATCTCCCTCGGCATGGTCATTGCAAATATTGCAGATTGATGTGTTGTCCTTGGGGATCCAGTTGAAGCAATGGCCCTCGACCCAAACTGTTGTCTCTGTGTTTCGGACAGGCTGGATCTGCATGCTTGGCATGATAGTAGATGCCGCAAGCGTTGACTGTGCGTAGGTTGAAGGTGCATATCCATTCCCGTATCCACCACCACCAACAACGGAGTTCTGGGAGTCCACCGAGATAGCTGAAATTGACAGGTTTGCTTGATGGCCATTGAGGAAGGGGAGGTTTGGCTTGTGATATGGCGGTTGCTTATCAATACCAAAGGAGGAGCTGCGCCGCATCTTTTCTTCTCCAAAGTGTCCAGAGCGCTTCTCTCGAAGAGTCGCCGCCAAAGCAAAGCCAGAGTCGCTTCGAGAAACGGGCGTGGAGGGCATTGGCGGGAAGTTTATTGAAACAGGGGATACAGATGACTGAGGACTGGTCTTACCAGACTTACTTGTGCTGGGTCTGTCCGATTTACCGTTGTCAACCTTGGCCGAAGCGAAAGCATTGAACAGTGGTGGCAGGACCTCGTTTGGCGGGTCTGGCTCGCCAAATCCCGACGAGCTTTGGGTCACCCATTTGCCTAGGGTGCTCTTGGGCGTTGCGGATCTGAAGAGAGCGGCATTCTCGGTGGAGAAGGCGTCATAAGGGAATGATTCCATGGCATAAGGAGGTGGTCCAGTTGTAACTCCATATCGCAGTTTGTGTGGCGCTGCGACCTGCAGAAGAGACATGAGTTTCCTTCGGGCTTGACGAGGAAGTCGAACGGGTTGTGATGTAGCATCAATAGTATCCTTGTCCAAATCAACAAGGACATAATCGTCCTCAGGCAGTTCAATTCTGTCGTAACGTCGCTCAATGCCGACTATATATGGGCAAGGCGCTTCGAGAGCCGACAGAAGTCGCGCAGGAAGGACGGGAATAAAAATGCTCGACCACTTCAGGGGATATAGCAGGTTTGCGAGTGCATGACAGGCGAGGTGCAACATGCTGGTGTGAGAGGACAGGAAGATGATTCGTGATTCGGCCATAGCATACTCGAACAGAGCGACAATGTTCTCGAGTGACAAGCAACGGAAGAGGGCGTAGAGATCGATGGATCGCGAACCAGGAATTTCGTTGTCTGCCTCCTTCCGAGCATAAAGTCGCAATTCCCGCACTCCTAGTTCAACCTGAGTCTTGGATCCTAGAGGATTAAATGCCTCAGTGCATAGGTTTACGACATATCGTTCAAGGGGTTGCCAGCGTCCCACGCTGGGTGAGCTCGGGGGAATTCTTAGGACACCCCCATCTGTCATGGGGGTAACGATAGCCTTGAGCCATTCTTTCCAGAAGGACATATTGGCTGCGTCTCGGCCCAAGATACCATATGCGCGAGGGGTCCAGAGTCCGCTCTCGCCAGCTGTGAGACCCTCGATCTTAGACGCGGCTCCATGTCTCAGGGGCCTAAGCATGTCCGTCATGAGGGTGATCTTTTCCTCAACAGTACTAATTTCGTCTTCGAGTCTCTCACGTGCTGGAGAGCCTGACGGGATTGTAGGGAGTTTTGCAAGGAGTTGTGATAGATAGGTGCGTTCGCCAGCCAAGCGAACTCCCAAGCTGGCTGCCAGCTCCCGCTCTTCTTCAGACATGTGACTTTGGCGCCATTGCTCGCACTTCTTTTCCACTTCCTCTGCCACCTCGGCATTGAGAGCAGTCCAGATGATAATAGTTATACCGTATAGCTTAGAGTTATCGTCTGAAGTCATAGTAAACCCATGCCATGTAGATCGTGGTCGGTCATCGGACGAAACAATCTGAATATCGTTGGGGAAAGCAAACATGGGCACATAGTCAGGAAATTTCCCACGTCGGGCAATCTCATCTGTAGCCTCCTGAGGAGGATATCGGTCAAGAAGAACCGGTTCAAAGCGTCTTTTGAGAGGATGCATATCGGGGTCGGTGTTGAGGGGTTCGGGGGGTGGAATTACGGAGTTGTAATTGCTGAGTCGTCTCGTGGTTCGAATCGAGGCTATCAATATAAGTTAGCGAACCTCGTTGCATTTACCTGGTAGTTTGATAAGATCAAACTCCAGAGAGCTTGACAAGAACAAACCTGCGCGACTGGTGCTGATCCTGTTGCTGGGTTGCTTGCGCACACTGTTCATATCCCTAAAGCTCATCTTGCGGCGGATGCTACCCTTAATGCTCCTGAGAGGACTCAGTCTGCCGCTGTCGCTTTCCTCTGCCTTGATCCTCTCTGCCCTAGGATTCACCATTGGTGCACGAGCTTGCACTTTTGCGCCCGCACTGAACGTCAGGTCCTCGAGGAATACCTCTCTCTCAGCGGCAAATTTGACCAGAGCCTTATCAAAGTCGAAGTCGCCCATTAGCATGGAGCCCTCACCAAGGATGCCGCTGGGGCTGGCATTCTGGCCATTGGTACTGCTGTTGCCGTTGCCGTTGCCATTGCCACTGCCATTGCCATTACCATTGGTACTGCCAAAATTAGGGGGGTTTATAGCACGAATAGTGGCACTGCTGCGGTTGCTTTTGGTATTGCCGTCTGTCTCGTCGAGAGTATGTATGGAGAAGCGATCGGTGAGAGATATCCGAGAGAAACGGTTGGCGGAGCCCTGGCGTGAGTGCCGTGCTTTTGCTTTTGGTTGGTCGCCGTTTGTATCTTCATCCTCAGACTCGCCATCCTCGACAATGGTAGACTCGACGGGAACAACAACGGGGGCGGGCTGGGAGTTAGGTTCGTGGTAGGACACCGACTCTACGCCGGCGATCCAGAAATAGTCGGCGAGAGGGGTCGATGAGTTCTCCATGACATGTCAATCGTAGTGTTTGGGCCACAAACGGGCGGAACAGAAGCGAATGGAGGGTCGTAGGCAAAAGCAATCGGGTCAGTTGCCAGTGTGTTCTGCTTGACTTGCTGTGGTTTTGGTCTGAAGAGGTGGGCGATCGACAAGACAAAATCAGGTCGGGTTGCTGGGGTTTCAGTTAGGTCATGAACAACAGGGCCAGTACCAGGGCTTCTTTTAATCAGGCGAGTACGAAGACAGCGATAACGGTATGGTCAGCTGTGGGCGACTCACGACCAAGCCAAGACCGTTGCTTTTCGAGGCCGAATCTGGATCAACAATAGGCTCGGGACGATGATGCGCTTGAGGAAACGCAGCAAGTGATGCTGTATGTGTAGCGATGAGCCAGTCACCCAAAGCCGCTCCTGGTTGTACGTCGGGAGCCAAAAGTTAGTTTAAAGTGGACGGGATGGATGAGCCAGCTAAAAATCTAGCGCAGGGGATAAAGGGGATACAAGAACTCCAGAAAGCCACCGAGCCCAAATGTTGAAGAAGAAAGGAAAAAGGCCGTGATAGAGAGGGTAGAAAGGATGAGATGAGAAGATGGCACAACCCAACCAAACCCAGGAGAAAGAACGAGGATTCAGTGTCGATCTGTGCTCATACAGTAACGTTTGGGTACCGTATTGGGTTATCTAACGACCTACCTAGGAACGTGGATGAAGTACAGGTACTTGTGAACGTATCGGATACCTCGTTTTACAGACCAAAGACAGCGAGCGACGGACCAGGGGGTGTCGACGCACGCTAGAAACGTGGAGGAGGCTCCTTTTAGTGAGTGAATGACTGATTGAGGAGACAATGAGCGGGCGATTGATTGATGAATTTAGGGTCCAGGTCCCAAATCTTTCTATCCACGAAAAAGTTGGAGAAGAACGAGCTTACAGCTTCCTATGGTGGGCGCCTGTCCAGGGGTTTCCCGGGATGGCTGTCTAGCTTTCCTAGGGGCTGCCACACAGTCCGTACGCCTAAAGCCGTGGGGTTGCAGCGTCGGCTGGTAGGGGAACCTCTTTCTTAGGGGACCGACCACTGAGAACGGCGCCTGATATTCAACCGCTGGGAGCGTCCTTCTTCTACCATCCCATTCATCCATTCCGCTGTTGTGATACTCACCGCTGGCTTCCATTTGAACTGCAAACAATCAGTACAGCGTAGCAACATATCACACAAACCGGAGCTGGAACGACAAGGGTTATTACATACATGGCATCGTATGGATCATGCAGGTGAGTGAGTGAGCAACAAAATCCATCGCTGTTTAACAAGCCATGTATGTGCTTCCCTCACACTAACAACAACAAATATCCATTATGTTATCTTTTATCTAGGCACTTCACAACCGCTCATCAAGTCAATTAACAAAATCTACGACACGCACTTCTGCTGCAAGGTACCTGACAGCTAGCTGCTGGCTGACTGGCTTTTGGTGTGCTAAGGAAATTGACCGATTCCGCAAGCAAGCAAGCCGTCGATCTTGAGGCGCACGCCGTCGCTTCTTCCAAGCACTGCTATTCGATGGATGCGCCCATCAACGGTTGGCCACCCACGTATCCAGAAGCAGCACAATACATCTTCAACTCGGCTTCTTCTCTTTCTCTTCCGGCAACCGTTCAGCCTCAGGGGTTTCAGGCGAGCGCCAACGGATCCACGGGCCACAATAGATTTGTTCACTGATGTCTTCTCCCATCCGTTGTGCTCTGTTCGAAGCCCGGCACCAGGATTCGTCAAGTATGCTTCGGATATGGATATGGATATGGATATGCGCTCTTACCCCCACCGCTCGTTCAACTCTGTTGTCGGTACAGTGTACATGCAAGGTCGCGCGTGTGGTATGCTCCACGATCATGCTGCAGGCCAGGAATCGCCAGTTAGTGTCAGGTCTTATCCCCTGACCTCCAGGACGAGGCTTCATGGGTGTCCCTCCCGTCCCCATAACAATACCCACTTAGTCGCCGTCTTTGCTCCATCAGCTAAGGATTGGGGTGCCACATTAGCTGAGCGAGCCAGCATCCCAAGGGATGGTGATGGATGTTGGTTGGAGTGCTTATCAGCCATGGGTTCAGGTCTGCCTTGGTGGACATACAGAGGAAACAACAGTCCTCAACTTAAAAACAATTATATCGCAAAGGTAGTGGTCCCGACGGGGCGGCCACGCTGCGGGTGCAACATTGCATACGATGTGAGGCGTTAACAATCTGTATGTATCACTGGGCGTGCCTGCGTATGTATGCAGGATACTGTATCCGTCTGCATCATCATTCTTCACCAAGATGCATGCTTGATGCAGTGGCCGATAGCGTCTGATGAGTTGTCCTATTCTGTGATCTCCCCCTTTGTGCCTGATATTCGCCAAACCGAACTGTCAGTGCAACAACAGCCTGATGTGCTGTCGTTTTGAAATGATGGATGGCCTCTTACAGGTGCTGTACAGATACCTACATGCAGTTACTACCTACCTAGGGATGTTCCTGAGCGGCACGAGCAACCCGGCGAAAAGCGTGAGACAAAGTCAGGGACGGTCTTGGTTTAAGTGTGAGTCTGTCTGGGCCCGTGTTCAGTCCCCATTGAAGTGCGAGATCCCCCATTTGTATCGCCGCGACCGAAGTCAGCCACGGGTTGCGTAACGGCTGTACGGGTGTTGGATAAAGTGCTTTGTGCCTATTCTCTGGACCACACCGTGATAAACGAAGGAGCAACCCACCGGAGAAGGATGTGAAACCGTGAAGCCAAAATAAGTGAGAAAAGAATAAAGCCCCGATTGGGGTCTCAATGTCTTGTCCTTGTTTATTACCGACCACTCTACCACTGTCCCGTCGTCACCGGTTTCGTGGGGACAATATGTGGAAGGGTGCTTCGAAAACGCTACACATGTCAAGACCGTGTTTGGCGGGGATGCAAGACGACTTTGATCATTCTTGAGGTAGACAAGGTTATTACATAGTTACTTTGCCTTGCTTGTTTGTATTTGTGATTTATATCTGCTTCTCTGAGCTATCATGAGGGCCATTGCTTTTTTCATGGATTCTTTCATGATGCAGGGCAGGCGTTACTTGGCCGCCTACGTCAGTTGTGTCTTCACCCGACTTATTTACCTACTAAATAATCGGACCTTGACGGTACCTACTAGGTATGTATTGTGTGTGTGGGTGTAATTAGTTCAGGCGCCGTCTGTGATAGTTATTAGCGTCTCTCCACAATGTTCACTACCTACAATGGGAGCTGAAAAACAATACAAGAAGCAAATGGACATTTTTTGACCTGCTCTTGCTTTTTGTTCACACAACCCAGCGTACGTACGCCGTACCTCCTTAGATACCGGGCATGGAAGGCATGCCCTGACATTGTTCCTCCCGATCGACGGTCGAGTTGTACAAGGGAGGCAGGTCAGACGCTGATGGTTGCCCGTCTCGAATCCCAAAATTGATAAAACCCTGTAGATCTTGTTGATGGAAATGGACGACTCTTGCCATTTACAGAATTTGACGCCGTTGTTGAAGTAAGGCCGTGATTGGACGAGACTCGAGCCTTGTTGACCGACGTGCTTCCTTATTAATGTCAATTAAACACGAATCTCTCTTTCAACCCCCCTTTCTTCCTGTTTCATGACTGTCGAGAGGCTCAAGTTCAGTGGTACTTCCCAATGAATATTCGATTCTGGGCCGAACAATTGACTTTCGAGGCGTTACCAAATTTGGCACCAGCGTCAATAGTCTAGGGGTAGCGGCCAAGAAAAGCCTCCTAAGATAGGTCAAAGTCAGAGCCAACGACAAGTGCCTGGGCCTGACGGATCTCACGGAATACGAAAGCACGAGCCACATTGTGATGCAGGTACGGAGCATTGACGGTGATAGACGACGTTCGACACACATGAGATGCCTCCGTAGTAAACACACTAATTAATACGCGAAGCAGACACGCTTTCAACATCCCACATCCACCCTCCACTCCATCTTTGTTTGTACAATGCCTACCTGTTAAAGGTATATGTATGTGTACATGGGGCCCGCGTTGGCCAATCCAAGAGCCTTATTCAAGTCGCCATCGACAAGACAGGAAATCAAGAAAGAAACGGTCAATGTGAAGAAACTTGATTAGACTGGGGCCTACTCTGCACTCAGCCCTGGTACATACTTTACTCCTCGCTCGGCAAGTCCCTGAATGAACGTTCAGACACTGTCTAGGGGGCTTCAGGGAATCTAAACTTGGATACGGATTATTTGCTACTAAATTCAGAGGGCTCATATAAATCTGACACAACATGAATGTCATCGAGCCAGCTCAAGTTGGTCATATATTATGATGGCCGAGTCCATGACTCCATTGCTATCTTTAGCAAGTCATGAGCCGAATCTAATACAAACTCGATCTTCTGACACATGACAACTCACCTTGTCAAATAATATAAGGTAGCCAGCCATATCTGACGAACCAAGTGAAGTGATATTGTGACAGTCCCTTCAAGCACTATCGTTATATTTCCACGCCTAGGTTATATTTTTTGATTGGTATTCACAGAGTTACAGAACAATACTCCCTTCCTAGTCGCATTGGCTTTCAGCTCTCCTTGGACCGCGACCTGACATTAGGGGTACCACTTGGACTCGGAATTGTCAAACTCGCAGAAAGGTTGCTTCGTCCTAATTAGCTCATCTCAGTCGTCCTTCAAAGTTTATCGGGCACTGCATGATGAGTGTCAGGTAAAGTGCCGAACAGCCAAGCTAGGCCTGAGCGCAATGGCCGTCACAATCATACTAATGCCCACAACACTTACACCTCGACGGCGTCGTCTGTTTCAGGTTGCTCTCCACGTTGGACCGTGTGTTACGCACCTGGTCATTAGTCCCCCGTCTACGATTGCGAGTGCTACAACGCGGCTATCATCGATCTTAGTGTGATGCGTTGTTTCGATTGATATTCCCTCACCCCGGCCGATCGCTATGGCCTCCTTATCCTAGTCCCCTGGGGAAGTTCTATTCTTCTGAGGAAAATCTTTCGAGCTTGAAACAAAGTGGTTCGACGGAGGAACCGCGTACATTTCTAAAAGTCTGATTTGAAATTAATAAAGTCCGAACCTCAAGACTATACTCGTAGTCAACTACTCAGGATTCGCATCTACATACACTACTTAAAACAAAACGAAAAATGAGGTATTACTTACAATACGGACATCGCTTTCCGGAATCCAGTCTAGTCTCTCCAGTTCGGCTTTCCATAATACAACGATGCAATATGATATCAGCTCTATTTCTCAATTCTGGATACAAACCACCGTTATTCAACCCCCTCAAAGAATACTTGCGCTATATTATTTCGAGTCCTGGAGTTGACTCTTCCAACAAGTAGTCGACGCTATTACTATCACTAATTACTTTTGGAGTGACATACTTTTCAACCCCTTGTACCGAGTTGCAACACCCAAATTCTTGCGGATACAAAAGGCGTCACAGCTTTGTCTCATGGAATCATGCAGTTCATATTGAGTCGCTCGACGAGGATGGGTCTTGCTGTGAAGTCGATGACGGTTCAAGCTTGAAAATCACATACTCTCAACATTCTGTCCTCTTTTCGTGCTCCTGTAATAGCAGACGTAATCGGCAATTGGGCGTGATGAAGCCCCCTGCCGTCAATCACTGGAATCAGAAATACTAGGAAGAACAAGAACCAGAATGTCTTGGGGATGAGCAATGGCCTTTACAATTATTAGCTCCCATTGGACAAATGCTTGTATGGCATCTGGTGTGTCAAAGCCAGCCTTGACATAAGGTTTAAGACACAGCTCACAAGCGAGATCGGCTTGAGAGCACTCTGTCCAGCCCTGGGCCCTGACGTTCCATATACTATCGAATTTTGCGGGCCGTGGAATAGACAAGGGAAGATCATGATCACAAAATGTCGTGTTGAGGAGTCATAGCGACCTTGCCTTTAGTAACTGAATGCTACGGGTATCATTCATTCGTCGTTTAGGGGGGTTCTCTTCATCGTGCTGCGGCTCGTCTTGTGCCTAATTTCCCAGTAGCCAGATATCCTCTGTTCCCCATCTCACCTCTCCAACCAATTCCCAATGATCCAAAGATAATCCTCCCGTCCGGTGTCACCTCCACACCCGACTCGGTGCCGTCCTCCGCGACCACGAAGCAAACCTGCTCCACTTCACCCGGATGCAGCACCGGCTTTTCGCTCCCGCTCGCCTCCCAGTTGCAGTCTCGATACCGCAATCCAGGCTCCGTATCTAGTACCACCTTCTCCAGCTGCACCACGTCTTCACTACAGTTCTCCAGCTGCGCCTCGAGCACCCATCGCCCGTGTCGTTGAGTGTTGTTGGAGTTCAAAGGACCCACCTTGGTCCGCACGATGAGTGAAGCTTTGCAGATAAATTGGTAAAGCTTTCGGAAAGTTCTTGTTCGTCCACTTGTCTCTGTGGCCTCGTAGTAGCTCACTGTTACCGCAAGCACGTGGTTACCCTCCTCCTTAAGATCGAACGAGACCACTTTCTGCAAGGTACCTCCAGACTCAAGATCAACTTCAGGGTGGCCATTTGAGGGGCCAAGCTCAAGGCGCTGGACAGCACCCATACCAGGTGTCTTCATTTCTGCTTCGATGCGCACATCGCGAATATTTTTGGCAGCATCTGTCGGTAGTTCATTGTTTGCGCAAAGAGTGCAGCTAAAAGTCTCGCCGACATATGCTGAGCCGAATGATACTGGAAGGTTGACGGCGGGACTGAGAAGGAAAGGTGATGGGTTCGAGGCAGCTTCGGAATGGTACGCGAGCGAAGCAGAGATCGGGGCTGGTTTGATGGATACGCCTACTGAGGAGGGCGGATCGATCGGGTATTGAGTAACGAGCGACGGACGCGACAGTCTTATAGTTGATTGTACGTTAGCTACCTAGGTGAAGCTCGGAGCCATCTGGACCTGGACTCATATCGCTAGGTAGCTCACCGAAGCACTTTGAGCGAAATCGAATGGGGCTCCTTCACTGGATCGTGGGATGGATATCGCTGATGGCTCATCTTATTATTACACTCTAAGACAGTCGCGATAATTGAGTGTATTTAGTAGTCGTACGTAGGTGGCATGTCTAGATGTCAAGGTTACAGGCGATGCGAGGATGGATGTTGGTTCTCTTATCGATAAGGGAACGGCCCCTCATCGGGCATGGTCACTCAGTGCCTTGCTTCCATCATGCTGAACCACATGCGAGGTCTCAAAATTCATCACCTTGCAAGTAACAACTTGCTACCTAATATAAGAACGAATGACTAATTCTTACGCTGCATATTAGTATCTACTATTTTTACAAGCTAGAGCCATTAGAAACGCCATGTCCCTGGTCTGTCAGATACTTTAATAAGAAACGTCACCTTCTTCACTGCGAGTGAGTGTACTTCGACCTGCAATATGTCATTCCTAAAAAACAACTTTGCGACCTACTGGAAAGAAATGCTGCTATTTCTTAATCGCATCCATACAAAGATGGTTCGATGTAGATCCCTACTCGAATAGCTCGCAATCGCATACGAGACCTGAATCAACACTATTTCTTTCTGCAAATGTAAACTGGAGCGTCCACGTACATAGCCATGGAATTCCATATCCAGCGGCACGCTTTTCTGTCAAAATCTGTAATTCTGTGGCTCCCCTTTGGTGATGGGTGATCCTGTCAAAAAATCAAAGACCTGGTGGGGGAGGGACCTGCGCATGGTTAGCATGTGCCCAAGGGGGGATATACTATAGATTGCGAGCTGAATATCTCGGCATCTATGTCACATACCGAACCGTAGCTCCCGCCTGTTCCGGGAGGGGACCCAGAAGGGGGAGGCGGCGGTGGTGCCGAGCTGGGCGGCGGCGGAGGAGGAGCGGCTTCACTTGGGGGTGGAGGAGGAGGTGAAACTGACTGCCCAGGGGTAGCACCAGGAGCGCCGGGAGCCTGTGCTTGAGCCTGAGCTCCATAGTATTGCTGGTACATAGCAACATAGCTGTAGTGAATCGTCAGCGTCACGAAGCAGGCATCTCGAGCGGCCAGCTCTACTTACTTAGCATAACCACCATAGGCTGCGTAAGGGTCTGCGCCACCGTAGTACTGGGCGTACTGGGCAGCATAGTCAGCAGCATTGGTCGGACTGTTCACGCCAGCAGTGGCTGGGCTGTTTGAAGCACCGCCCTGGTTAGACCCGTATCCACCATAGCCAGAGCCGCCATATGAGCCATGAGAAGCTCCATGTGAGCCACCATGGGAATGGTTTCGGTCACCACCACCGTTGTAACGATCTCCTCCATAGCGGTCGCCTCCATAGCGGTCGCCGCCGTAGCGCGGGGGACGACTCTTAAACTCTTCGTACTGTTCCTTGACATTGGCGATCAGGTCCTCGCAAAGCTCCTTTGCTTTCGCAACCATATTGGGGTCAGGACCGCTGCGTTCATGTTAGTTATGGATGTCCCAAAGCAACAAACACATCAACTCACGTCACATGGAGGAACATGTCTTCATCGCTCTCTTGGTTAGTGGCTGCCTCGAGATACCCAGAACCTCGTCCCTTAATCTGTACGCGACAAGTTGTCTCTTGCTGGATGTGCTTCACGTATGCACCTCCGTGTCCGACGACCTGAGCACGCAGATTGAACCCATGTACGGGCTCTAGACTGATAGGAATCTTCTCTTCGGGCCATTTACGCTACACAAAGATTGTTAGCATCCTTGTTCCACACGTAAATCGCATCAACCTTACTCGTCCGAACTCGTCACGTTCAACCTGCTCCTGGTCTCGACGGCGGAAACGCCTTTCATCGACAAGCTGAGGTAGTTCCTGTTGAATGAGTTCGTTGATCTTGGCGACAGCGGCCTCCAAACCAGACTTGCTCGTGCTCGTGATGTGAAGGTACAAGGGAGGATTCTACAAGGGATTAGACTAAGGCCAACCAAGACTGAAAAATATCCTTACCGCGGCGGTTGCCATACTCTTGTTGGGATAGTAGCTGCCCCGGGTGGTAATATCTTGCTAAGTCAATATGATATCCTACGAAAAACATGAAGGAATTGCGTACCAGCGCCGGTTTCGTCTTTGATCTAATCAAGTGGGAGTCAGCAGGAGCAACGAAGGGGGTATTGAAGCAAGCTATCAAGCTGTAAGCATGATATTCTCGATCCAAGTGCAGAGATAAATCTAAAGGAGCAGTTCTGGGAGGATCAGTGGGCTTTAAATCAAGAGTATTTACCATTTTCTGCGTGGACCCTTTGGTAAGGAGGTAGCGATTCCTTAGGTCATTGACTTCGATGTCCTGGATATAGTCGCCATCTGCAACATACATCTCGCCATCGAGTGCCGGGGCTGTCTTGTTTGCGCTTTGCGGAGTCGAGGTTGGTCGCGGTGGTGGTGAATCGGTATCGGCAGACCTGATGGGAGGCACATCGACGTGCTGGATTCCCTTCCGAGCTTGGAGCTGCGCGTTGATGCGAGCTGCAGCGGCAGCTATATACTGTGTTAGAGACGCGTGCAGGTAATCTTTGTGGCGATGGGTTTGAAAAGAAGAAAAAGGCATGGGACAAGGGCACAAACCAGCGGCAGCGGCAGCATCAGTTGGAGATTTCCTTGCCTCGGGGGTTGCATCTTTTGCAATGGGGCTGCGATCTCTTCCAGGCTCAGAGCGACGCGACGGGGGAGATCGAGAGCGACGGTCAAACCGCGATGTCCTCTTGGGTTCCGGCTCTGTCTGGTCGAAGCGCGAACGCTTCACCGTTCGTCGTTCTGTTTCGTCCATACTCGGCGAGTTGCGAATATTGAAACAAAGATTGGTGGATGTAGATCGGAGCTACACCACGCGGGAATACAGAAGGATACTGAATTGTCGATGACGGTCTCTATGTACGCATGTATCAATGCGAATCCGGTGTGAAAAATAGCAACCGAAATGCGCCAGCGTTGAAGTGGAGTTGATGTTTGATGGTTTACGGAGCAGCAGAAACCTGAAAAGGCTGATGGATGTTCAGCCTTCCGCCACATGTGGCTGGTGAGCTACCCGACACCGGCGGCTGCGAATGTGGGGGAGAGCTCGGGGCAATAAATACAGCGATGGGCAACATGGGATTAAAGAAAGGTAAAGGCGAGTGCGGAAGGCAGAGGAGTTTAAGTGAGTGTTTGATTATACCGTGAGCCCTGAGGTTAGTTGTCTAGGTTGGTTTCTTTTCTTAAAGCTCTGGCATTTCGATTCCTCTAATAGATTTCCTTCCAACTGATGATTGAGTGCTCCTTTATTGGATGGTTAGCTTGGTAGGTAGAGTGGCCAGGCCGAGCCCTGCATGATTTACAAGGAATCTGGGGAATGTCATGGGCGTGAACTTGGGTCAATTGATACATTGGATCGAATTAGACGTCTATGCTATAGAACAATTCAACCTCTGCAGTGACTTTCCGACTCAATGATCCATTCATGTCGTATGAAGCATTGTCAGTGGTATCTAAGCTCGAAAACAACCATATTTCCATAGCTCCTGATAACCTAGACTCAAGCTTACAGTAGGTACATACAAGGACCCTTGCCGAGCTGATCCGTGCCCCCGCGCAAACACCTGCCCCCGTATCTCTGTAGCCTCCGGTCACCGGCCTGTCGACGGCCCATTGATTTTTTCGGCATTTCCCTCGACCTATCTCTTCCTGACTTTTGAGTCACCTTCATCCCATCCTCCGCCTGGACCAATTGCTATTTGTACCGTGTCGAGACCCTTCTTGTTCTGACCAGAGAACTGTTCCTGTTCTCCTGTCTCCGCAAGATGGCTTCTCTACGGCCCTTGACTTCGTCCCTCCGCTGGGTCGCCTCTGCGAGAGGCGTCGCCGCTGTGCGATATAGCTCCTCCTCGACCTCCGCCATCGCCTACAAGGCCCTTCGCCGTCGCTCTGCTCCCCTTCCCGTGAGCGACAATCCTCCTGCGTGGTCCGCCCAGGCTGCCGTCTCCAACATTCTTTACGAGACCCCAGTCCCTTCAACCGCCCCCCCCAAGCGTCATATCCTCAACTGTCTGGTCCAGAACGAGCCTGGTGTTCTGTCCCGCGTTTCCGGAATTCTGGCAGCTCGCGGGTTCAACATTGACTCTCTGGTCGTGTGTAACACTGAGGTTGACGACCTTTCTCGCATGACCATTGTCCTCACTGGTCAAGACGGCGTTGTTGAGCAGGCCCGCCGACAGCTTGAGGATCTGGTCCCTGTCTGGGCCGTCCTTGACTATACCAACGCAGCTCTTGTCCAGCGCGAACTTCTCCTTGCCAAGATCAACATCCTCGGCCCCGAGTACTTCGAGGAGCTCCTCCACCACCACCGCGAGATTGCTGCTGGCGAGACTGATGTCGACTACGCGCATGAGGCCATTGAACGTAGCCTCTCCGATACCGCCAAGGACTTCCACCCCAGCAAGTTGGCCGTCAGTCAGGCTCTGCGACACAAGCACGAGCATCTTAAGTCCATCACTTACTTCGCCCACCAGTTTGGCGGCAAGGTCCTAGATATCAGCACCAACAGCTGCATTGTTGAAGTGTATGTTGCCCACCGTCTCCCTCTTATCTACTCAATCATGCGCAATACTAACATGGGGTTTCAGTTCTGCTAAGCAGTCACGTATCGACTCGTTCCTCAAGCTTGTTGCTCCATTTGGCATACTTGAGTCTGCCCGTACAGGCCTGATGGCCTTACCCCGATCTCCTCTGTCTGAAGGTAACCAGGAGTCCCTTGTCATGGAGGCAGACGAGGTAGTCGATGCCAGTCAGCTCCCTCCCGGTTAAAATTAAATAGATACCTCGATTAGTGACCCGACCCAATGGCGTTTTCAAGGAAAGGATCTGATTTAATTGATTTAATTCCCAAGACTATTTTTATTGTTCGTGCGCCAATGCTCCACCTCCTGTCAAGTGTGGCTAGTAAATGATATCGTAGCCGTCCGTATTTTATCTTTTCACCATGCTCTAGAACTTGCCCTTGTTGACGACAAAGCCTTCCAATGCAGCTGTCGGTGTGAGTGTCATGCTTTGAAATGAAATAACGTAAAGACTTACAAACAGCGGCCCAGAGACGGTTCTCGGCCTCGGGAAAGACCAGAGAGCGAGGGCTGTAGAAGACCTCATCGGCGACCTCCTCGGGGTGTCGAGGGAGGCAGTGCATGAACTTCCAGTCAGACTTTGCACCTCCTCGCTTTGCAAGGTCGTTCGTAATCTGGAAACCAGCAAAGTCCTTGAGTCGCTTCTGGGTGTCAGCTTCCTGGCCCATGGAAACCCATGTATCAGTCACCAGGACATTGGCATCCTTAACAGCCTCCTCGGGGACGTTGGTCTCAAAAAGTTTGCCGGGTGAGGAGACGCCGTCCGCAGCGGAAGTGATGAGTTGCCTCATATTGTCGGGAATCTCATATCCCTTGGGGGCGGCAACTGATATGTCAACACCCATCTTGACACAACCGATGGCGAGATCGAATAGAACATTGTTGGCATCGCCGACCCAGGCGACTTTGAGGCCATTGAGGCCCAGCGTAGCTCCCTTGGCGCTTGCTGATGGGAAAGTTTCATGGAGAGTGAGGAAATCAGCAATCGTTTGTAGAGGATGGAAGTCATCGGACAGAGCGTTGATCACAGGGACACTTGAGTGCTTGGCGAGATTAGCAACATCAGAGTGAGGTCCAACTCGAGCGACCATACAGGAGGTCATAGAGGAAATGACAACCGAAGTGTCGTATAGCGACTCATTGACCTGGCAGGCATTAGCATAGGTCGGTCTTCATCATGTAAGTGCAATGCTTACACCAAGCTGAATATCATCTTTCCCGAGGAACATGGGATGACCACCAAGCATAGTCACGGCAGCTTCAGTGGAAACTCGAGTACGAGTACTGCGCTTGCTGAACATCATAGCAACAGTCTTACCAGCAAGACCAGCATCGAGATAGCTGGCGGGAGCGCCACCCTTGACAGCTATTTTCCGAGTGTTGGCATCACGAACAAGGTTGGCAAATTCATTGGGAGTAAGATCAGCAATTGTCATGAGATGCCTGGGTGTCGCAGCCTGTGAGTACGCTCGTTTCTGAAGGCCTGTAGCGGCGCCTCGAGCGATTCGGAAAGCTGAAGTCTTCATTTTGAGCTGGGTGTTGAGGTGAGTGAGTCAATGAGTAATTGTACAATTGAGAAAATAAGCTCTGAAGCCTACAATTGAGTTGAACGTCAGATCGAAGGAAGAAAGTGAGCTTTCTTTTAAGCCAATGGCTTAAGTAGGTCAAGATATGATGAGTCTGTGGTAGGAAGAGTCACCATTGGACGGCAATGTTCGCTTGTTTCTTCCTCCAGCCCAAACAGCACCTGCTCCACTTTAATGTGATATCAAGCCGGTCTCGGGGCGCTGACTCTACAAGTAATTAATAAGACACCTAGTCCCAAGATATCTACAACTTAGACGACCTTATACATGATTTGCTCTGATTGCGACCCATACCGATCGCCTATAGAAACATATTGGGTCGTTGGGAACCTGTTGTATCGCTGCCGTGTTTAAACTCCACTTACTTGGCTGTAGGTTTTACTGGAGCTAGCTTCTCAGGTCAAACGCCGTTACCGGTAGTTGAATTTTCAATAGCCATGATCCTGTTGGCCGACTGAGCTCGTCAATTCACGCCGAGATGGAAATAAGTAGGCAATAACAGTAGAGAGAATCTTAATTCGAATGTTTTCATTGTATCCCTGGGCTCGAGCTAAGCTTGGTACTACACTTTGTTGAAGCTGTGACAAGCATGAGTGACCATCTTGCTTTCTTGTTCTGTTTTAAACGTGACATGAGTTGCTTTCTGTTGTGCTTCGAGCAGAGATCACTAGGTGATGAGGGTTCTCAGCCGTGTGATATATGTGCCTAGATTCCCGGAATCGGAAGTTAGCCAACGAACTCGAATCGAATTACGATGCCGTGAGATCGCTGTCCCTTGATACATATAGCTGTTCTTCTTCCAAAGACTCTCTCAGGCACGCCCAGGTGATCTTGAAAGGTCTGGAGTGCACATATTCGCGTGCCAATTCTATTGGTGTATTCTGTTGATATTGCTCCTTTGCGAAGTTGATCTAGATTCTGCTGCAATAGCGCCTGGTGGCATTATTATTTAGGTACTTATTTATGGGCTCGATATGGAAATATCTACATGCTGGGACCAGTAGTAAAATATCCATTGTTTAGGTAGCTTGGAATGGATCCTCAAGCCTGATCTATTAATAATATCAGTTCAATTAAAGAATGACGTCGCGTGCGAGACCAAAATCCAAAACCCCAAGTTTCAGGGAGGCTCCGTTCCTGGATCAGGAGTAAATAAGCCAATCACAGCACAGCCCGCTACAACCTTATCACTCATAGGTACCTACGGATAAACCCTGCCAAAGTGACTTCATCTCGATGACGAATCCCTAACCCAGCATCTCCAACAACCAGCAGATCATCAACCTCCGTCCTTAATCTGACGATACGTTACTGCAGCCTATCCCAAGTCACTTGCGCCGCATGAGCGCCCCGAATCTCTGTTAGACGGACTTCCACTTCATCCGATACGACTACGATGCCGGCCGAGGAGAACGAGCCTCTTGCCTCGCCAACGCGCGAGGAAGAGGAGCCTACCGAGACGTCGCCGCTTCTCAACAGAAGTGATGACGAGCATCACAGCGACGATGGCGAGCGCGAACAAAATGGTCGAGCCTCGAATGAGCCTCAGTCACGGGCCGCTTGGAGTCTCTGGTCAATTTGCAATAAGAAGACCAGTACCAAGGCACCTTGGCGATGGCCTTCCATCATTGCCATGGCGCTTCTTGGCATCACTGTCATACTCATCATAGTTCTCGGTTTCCTCGTCCCCCCTGCCGTCAAGGAGTACGCCGAGAAGGCTGCTGTTCTTGAACCCACCAATCTATCCATCGAGAACATCACAAGCGATGGTGTCCAGGCGCGAATTCGTGCAAACGTCTATCTCGATGGATCGCGGGTCGACAACAAAAATTCCCGCCGTATTGGAAAAGCGGTCACTGGAATTATGCGAAAACTTGAGACCAAGGAAACAACTGTCAATGTCTATCTACCCGACTACGCCGATGCGCTTGCCGGCACTGCAGTCATCCCTCCCCTAGTCGTTGATGTAGTTAACGGACACAGCAATGAGCTAGACTTCGTGGCAGATGTCAACCCAGGCGATGCTGAGCATATCCGGAAGATTGCAAATGATTGGCTACAGGGGAATCTAAAGCAGTTGAAAGTAGTGGGCAAAACCAAGGTTCACCTCAGGTCGGGAATTATCCCTCTTGGTGCTCACGATGTGGCGGAATCCATGGTCTTTGAAGGTCAAGCTCTCTACCGCTCCTATGCTGCTTTGTTTCTAGGAAAGAAGACACTCTTTTAATGAGAAAAGGCAAATTTATTTATGTAGTGCTGGACTGACAAACTTGCAGCTAATGAGATCCCATCAATGCCCAACTACAACATAGAGCGCATGGATCTTCACGATCGCCCGGTAGATGGCCACGGACGAAAAGTGATCGAGGCCGACGTATCCTTGAAAGTCCACAATGACTACCCAGTGTCCTTCCGAGTCCCGACTCTTGGATTTGAAGTTTTGGTGCCCAATTGCGACTCATCACTGCCTTCCATCAGTGTTGCAGATGCTATCACGGAGCCAATTGATGTCAAAGCTAAGGCAGATGTTCAAGCCGACGCCAAGGGCATCATCCGCGACATTCCAGAATCTTTGACGAAAGCGTGCCCTCACTCTGAATCATCCCCTCTCGACCATTTCATGGACCGCTATCTACATGGCGAGGATGCCAAGGTGTTTGTGAGAGGAAAGAAGATAAACAACACCGATACCCCCGAATGGATCTCAGATATCCTGGAGAGTATCACAGTGCCGGTCGATTTTCCAGGACGGTCGTTCGATACTTTGATCCGCAACTTTTCCCTGACGGATGTCGACTTCAAACTACCCGACCCTTTCGCCGATGTCAATGACCCCGAGGGTGAGCCCCGAGTCTCTGGTACTGCTCAAGTACTCGCAGCTCTTCCACCTGAGCTGAATGTGGATTTGGGGGTGGACAAGCTCCGCTCCAACGCTGATTTGTTTTACAAGAAGCGTAAAATGGGCGAGTTGAACCTGCGCCACTGGCAGAGTGCCAACTCAACAAAGATCCAAGATAAAGAAAACGACGAAACTCTTCTTAACATTACATCACGACTAGTCGACGTCCCCTTGACAATCACCGATGGTGACGTGTTCAGCGAGGTCATGCAGAAGCTACTGTTTGGAGGCGGCGATATCACACTCGAACTTAAGGCCGAAGTCGACGTAAAGCTGAAAACCGTCCTCGGCATTCTGACGGTGAAGAAGGTTCCCGCAGAGGGCAAGATTCCAGTAAACGGTCCGTCATCGCTGTGGTAATATCTTGCATCCCCCATGAGGATGAATAATCCTTATCTACACGCTGAAGTATTTTCTTAACACGCCTTGCGATCATGGCAAGAGCCAATACTGACCTATAATTAGGATTTCCTGGGAACGCACTTGGTAAACTCAAGCCTCAAGTCGGTGAGATCGAGGTTATGGAAACTACGGAGACGGGGATTCAGATGAGAGCTCTTGTCAACCTCACAAACCCTACACCGTACGCAGCTGTTGTACCATATCTCAGCGTACACATTCTTCACGACGGGGAACTTCTCGGCGAGGCCATATCAAGAAATGTCACGTTTGACCTCGGCAAGAACACCAACCTTCCCGTTCTTGCGACTTGGGACCCTTTACGATTTGGCGGCGAAAAGGCACAAGTAGTTGGCCGCAAGCTATTATCAGACTATGTGTCCGGCAAGAATACGACACTGACGGCACGTACCCACAAACGGAGTGTGCCGAATGTCCCTATAATCGGCGAGGCTTTGTCAAAGATCAACATCACTCTGCCTACACCGCGAATAACTGTCCCGGGCGAAGACGAACACGAAGGCGAGAAACCGCGTTTTATCGTAGATGCCACCTTTCATCTCTTTTCTTCGACAGCCACTTTTACACTTCTGTCTCCATTGCTATACAACACTTTATACATAGAACACATAAACGCAACTGCTCTTTACAACCACACTGAGCCAGTCGGTCAGATTATACACGATGAACCTTTTCCGGCAACACCTGGGCGGTCCCAGACCCCGCGCTTGCCAGTCATATGGTCTGCCAGCAGCGTGGGCTATGGCAAGCTGAAAGAAGCACTGGGCGGATCGCTCAAGCTTGATGCCATAGCCAACGTGACTGTAAGGCTGGGCAGCTGGACTGAGAAAATCCATTATACAGGCAAGGGTATCGGGGCAAAGGTCAGCCTATAGGTCTGGACGATCCTGGGAGGTCTTGGCACAGAAATGGTTGGAGTTAGTGGCTCTTATTTTTGGGGGATGCAACTAGCTTGGGATACTGGCGTACATTGTTTCTTTTCCTTTATAGACACCTAGGATACACGAAATTGATTTCTTTACATTATGAAATATACTGGCGTTCTGATTCTGATTGCGTTGTTTGAAAGAGTTAAAGTGAACAGCAACTTTTCCCAGCAGTTCAGCTTTACTGATTCTATGAACATCCGCCTATATGGAGAGCACCTAAGGAAGACAATCACCAATGCCATTTTCTCAACAAAGGTGATGTTCGTTGAACCTTCACATATTCGTAGACCACTGACAACCTGACAACGAGCATTTTTGGGTATAAGAAGCTCGCCTGTGCCAGCCGAGACATCTCCCTCCATCATCTCCAACAGGCAGGCTTTGCAGGTAAGTCACAAACAGTTCACAGGCTAATCATTCTAGGTTTTCGATTTCACGGACAATCATGGCTTCCCAATACCCTTCTGAACTCACATTTACCAAAGTGAAGAACTCCAGCCACCACAACAGTGCGACCCCCCTACCATTGTTCTCATCATCGGCTAGTAAGTCAGATCAGGAGTCGACCCTGGCCTTGAAGATGGCGCAGGCTATGGAAGGGGAGGTGGATGAGGCAATGAGAGACATGAAGAGGGCCTGGAACGAGATGGCGGCTGAGAACAAAGGCCAGTCGGTCGTAAAGGAATGATGACAGGGGCAATGTTTCACTTGAAGCTCATGCTTTGAACTTGCGTTTTCCTGGGGACTGCAAGAATCAAGGGGCTGTCAAAAATGAGGGGGGGAGAAAGGGGGGGGGGGGGGGGGGGGGGGGGGGGGCCAAGAGCCTAGGTCAGAGTTAGTTGAACACAAAACATACCTTGGGTCTAAATCTTCACATGGTGTCAGCCAGAAATGAAATCTCAAATAAGCACATGATCAAAGGGTAAAAGCACCTTTTTGTTGGTAAGAATTGTCCATTGCCGGTATTACTATTCGTAGCCCCCAACTCCATTCTGTTGATAAAAAGTCAAGCGAGTTACGCAAGTCGTACGCCAGCTTCCCGTCGCTTCTTGAGCTGCTGTTGAGCTGCAAGACTCATACCGGCAGAACTTGCGTCAAACATGCTCTGTGCTTCGCGTCGCTTCTCGTCTTCAATCTTCTTGAGCCGTTTCTCTGTTTTGCCCTTGCCGCTTCCCTTGCCATGGAACTTGTGGCTCATGTACTTGAACGCCTCCTTGTGGTCAAGAGAACGGCCGTGGTCATCGGTGTACTTGATGTCGACGTTGGGTTTGTATCCTGCTGAGAACAGCTCGGCCATGCGTCGAGACTGCTGCTGATCTCGCCAGGTATTTTGTTGACGTGCCCACTCCTCACGCTCACGAACTGACATTCTATCCAGCTTGCCACTTGTACGGTCACGCTCTCGCTGAGCGCGTGCCTGCTCGTCCAGCTCTTCTTCCAAAAGACGTTTCTTGGCGAGGAAATCTTCTCGGTTTCGCAAGCTGGTATATTCCGCATCTCCACGTGTATCTTCAACGAGACCGCGCTCTCTTAATAGAGCGAGAGCCGCGCCCATACCAGCACCAACAGCCTTCTCTTCTTCGACACCCGCCTCGTCCACCTCATCGACAGCTGATGACTGGGGCTCCTCTTCAGCCACTGCTGCATCGTCACCCATAGGGTGATCGTCATCGGGTTCTGGGGATTTCGATACAGTCTTTGGTCTTCTGGGCTTGCGCTCTTCATTTTCACCGGGTTTACTTAGGCCTGCCACAAACTCTGAGACTTCATCGAGAACAAGGCCACCCTCTTGTTGCTCTAATGGTTCTGGTTCGTTATCTTCCTCCTTAAGCAGTCGGGCGATGTCTTCGGGTCGGGTCTTCTTTCGCTTCTTCAGGGCATTTTTTCGTTGAATTGCGAGTGTTGCTTGAAGGTCATCATCATCCACAAAAGTATCATCAACAGCCTTTCTCTTCTTAATCGTCGTCGTGTCTTTTGAGTCAATATCCATCGCGTCATCTATGGGTGTTGTTTCAGCAGGAAAGAGATCATCATCGCCTGTGGGCTTTTGCCTGGTTCCTTTCTTGCCCTTCTTCTTTTTAGGCTTCTTGACTTTAATCTGTGAGGGGTCTATATAGTCTGAAGAGATAGGGGCATCACCTATAAAGGTTGATTGGTTAGTAACATATTCTTCTCTTTGAGCACGCAAGCAGGACTTACCGATGACATCGTCCAAGCTCACGTTCTGGCCGTACTTTGTCTTGTCAACCGGTTTCTCAAGAATATCTGAGAGCTCTGCTATGACACCACTTGTGTCGAGGGTGAACTTCTTGGACTTCTTGCCCTCGATCTCTTCATCATAGTGTGATAGGATACCACGCTCACCCTCCTCGTCGTCATCTAGGGGGTTGTAACCTGGTTTCTTCTTCTTGTTGTCGAGTCTCTCGGCAAGCTTTTCGGCCTCGCGCATGTTCAGGTTCTCCAGCTCATCGCCTTCTTCCTCGTTCTCGTCGATGGTTGTATCTTTGAGGGTGAGGATTTGGTCGTCGCCATCGAGGAAATCCGCAGTGTCATGTCCAACTTTGATGCCAGCCAGATCCTTAGAGGTATACTGGACTGCTGCAGCAGCCTCAGCCTCGGCTGCGGCCAGCTCCTCCTCCAATTTTCTGACTTTGGCGATCTTCTTCTGTCGCTTCTTTTGGCCAATGAGCCATTCTTTGGCGCTAAGATCGCCACCCTCCTCGGCTTCTCCAAAGCCTTTACCTTCCAGAACTGCATTTCGTTGCGCCAGCTCCCGGGCTTTTCGGACAGCTGCGGCCTTCTCCTCGCGCCTCTTCTTTGCCTTTTCCGCTTCGATGACCTTGTTGTAGTTGTCGTAGGCCTGAGCTTGACGGCTCTCCAGTGTGCTGGGTGCATCGCCATCCGCGTACATTGACTGAGTTTGACTGGTGTTATCTGCTCCTGGGACAGGCAGAGGCTTCATTCCCAGGGAGATACGAATTCTGTTGGTCTCTTCGATCGTTGCGGCATCCATCTTGGCGGTCGTATCGCGATGGCAACGTCGATATATGTGATGCGACTGTGTTAGATGATGAAAACGACTATCTCTTGGTAGGAAGAAAGATAGGCCTGAGGTTGATGAGCACGGATCACTTCCAGGTTTGAAACGCGGCTCCTAGGTACAAGGTAATTCCGCAGTTAGACCGGATTATGTAAGCCAGTGGTCACAATTTCATGTATTTAAGTCTCCGAGCCGCAACCAAAATTTTCTTCTCTCTTCTCTTTAAGCAAACACGGATCTGTGCCTAGCGATCCCCTGCTCTTCGGAGTCAGGGTCGATTGCTTTGCAGCTCGATAACTTATAAGGAGCCATCAACTTGTTATGGTGTCAATCATCCTATCGACAGGTCCAAGAGTAACTGTTGCTTCAGCCGCTTCATTCGCTGTCGAAAGATGGCTTGAGTGTCGGGGCTGTTGCATAATGAGACGCTATATTCCACCCCCCTTTTCCGAGACCGTCGGTCGGTGAGGTTGGGGAAAACCATGGCCTACCTACATATCTTTTTTTGACTAGAAGAATCTTGTGCAATTTGTGAAGTCCGTATAATTCCATATATGTGTACATATATGTCGCGATGCACCTGAGACAGGCCGTCTAACTTTTTTCTTATTCTTAGCGGACCCTTGACTAACATCAGGTTGCCGAGCAACAAAAGCGATCCAACGCTTGGCCTTTTGTCATTGCTGATCCCCAAAGCATCTTGCCGTTGATAGCTAGAGCCTCTTCCTGTTGGCTTCGGCTTTGATCCTGAATCTGGGGATCAAGTCCACCTCATGACAAAGTACCAAGCATCGTTTCACGATCTGCGGCCCGTCTTCGGAGCATGGTACCAAGATTTGACTAGACCGCATAATGACGGCGGAGTGTCCTGTTGTCGGGTCTGTAACGACGTTTATGGACCAATAACGCCGCCGCAGGGTAGGCATGTTTACGTGACTGAAGGAGAATCCGAGTGAGATATCATGTCACAACAGTCGATAACCGAGGATAGCATGTATGTACAGCATGCATATATGCATACATAGACATGAAGGTTGCGTTACACTCGGCGGTTTATTCCAAGCTACCCGGTACTCATCAATCATCCGTCCACTACCGACGCCTCCATCCGGGGGAGACCTATCGAGTCTGGGGTTTGTGAATTTGAGCATCACAAGAGAGTCTGGGGAAGGGGGCGGGACGAAGCGAGAGCCCAGAGCTCGGCTTGCATGTGAAGACTGTCTATCTATGAGTGGTCATGGATCTCATGTTATTACAGGGTATGATTGTCCTCCTACCTATTGGGAGGTAGTGTAGTCATGCCATGGAGGCTGTCCAAGCTACCCCACACTCTGAATTGGAGACTTTTGTCAGTGAAATCATACATCATTAATAATTTGGGGAAAAGTCACAGGGGCTCAAGTCAGCTGGTGCATGTGAATACATGAGTGCCCTTCAACTATCACAGGCTAACTTGACAATGAAACTCCAAATAATCATTATCTTCCAGGAGGCATCTGAAGCCATCGTGAGCTGGGCGAGCATACCTTATTCAACCGAGTATGACCTCAGCAACGTACAACAAGCCGAGGTGATATCAAATGCAGAACAACACCACCTCCTGGAAACTGCAGCAGACTAATTGTAATCAATTCGGCCTCATTCTAATTATTCGGGCCTTTGAACCACACCGCACTATCCCCCAAAGGCCTGCGTCCGATGTCCACGAACTCTACAGCTTGCTTCCGCACTTCCATATTCGGCATCTAACAACTAGACCCTTGACAGGCATAATTCTTGTACGTATTACGAAATTACTGTGATGGTCGGCATGCCGGCTCTCTATAAAGCCTTCACGATGGACCTGATAGATGTTGGTGATTCAGTCTCATCAGTCTCGATCAACTCTACAGCCTCTCTGATACAGCCCATCATGTACTTTGTGTCTTCTGCCTTTCTTCTAGGCTCATTCGCTCTCCAGAGCGTCTTGGGTCGCCCAGCCTTCGACGAGAGGAGTCTCGTACAAGAGAGACAGTCCTCGGTCGACTCCTTTATCAAGTCTGAGAGCTCAGTTGCTATTGAGCAACTCCTCTGCAATATCGGATCTGATGGCTGCAACTCCAAGAACGTGGCCACTGGTATCGTCATTGCTTCTCCAGACACACAAGATCCTGACTGTAAGCTGATGATATAGACAACCTGAACTAAAGGCACTCCCTAACATACGCTAGACTTTTACACCTGGACTCGAGATGCTGCTCTAGTCTTCAAGTATGTTGTCGACAGATTCATCAACCAGTATGATGCTGGATTGCAGAGCAAGATCCAGGAGTATATCGCCTCCCAAGCTAAGCTCCAGGGTGTTTCCAACCCTTCTGGATCGCTTTCGGATGGCTCAGGTCTGGGAGAGGCCAAGTTCAACGTCGACATGAGTGCCTTCACTGGCGGTTGGGGTGAGTATTAATGAGTTGGCGCCCCCTGAATGAGAACTGTTGACTAAAGGTTGTCAAGGTCGACCCCAGCGAGATGGTCCAGCTCTGCGTGCGACTGCTATGATCACCTATGCCAACTGGCTGATTGCCAACGGCTACACCTCCACAGCCAACGACATTGTGTGGCCTGTTGTTCGCAATGACCTTAACTACGTAGCTCAATATTGGTCAGTGATGAAGTAGCAGCAGCCTTGGATGGAGCTAGTTCTGACCGTCACAGGAACCAAACCGGCTTTGACTTATGGGAAGAGGTCAAGGGCAGCTCGTTCTTTACAACTGGCTCGCAGTATCGAGGTTAGTTTGCTGCATGACTCACCAGTAAAGCAAGATGATGTGCTCACATTTTGAAGCCCTCATTGAAGGTGCTGCTCTGGCCAAGAAGCTCGGCAAGTCAGGAGACAACTACTCCAACATCGCCCCTCAGGCTCTCTGCTTCTTGCAGACTTACTGGATCTCTTCTGGCAAATACGTCGACTCCAACAGTAAGTACCACTTTGGCCCAACTCTAAGTGACGGTAACCACTAACCCATGTAGTCAATGTCAACGATGGCCGCACTGGCAAGGACGCCAACAGTATCCTGTCATCCATCCACAACTTTGACCCTGCTCTGAACTGTGATCCCGCTACCTTCCAGCCATGCAGCGACAAGGCCCTCGCCAACCACAAGGCGGTTACTGACTCTTTCCGCTCATGGAACATCAACAAGGGTATCTCTCAAGGCTCAGCTGTCGCCGTTGGGCGATACGTTGAAGACGTCTACTACAATGGCAACCCCTGGTACCTCGCTACGCTTGCCGCGGCAGAGCAACTCTACGATGCTATCTACGTCTGGAAGCAGCAGGGATCCATTACTGTGTCGGACGTCTCTCTTTCGTTCTTCAAGGACCTCGTCTCTTCGATCTCTACCGGAACCTACGCCAGCAACTCTGCCACCTTCAAGAGCATCACTGACGCCGTCTCCAAGTATGCTGATGGTTATGTTGCCATCGTTGCAAAGTATGTCGGCACAGACGGCCACCTCGCAGAGCAATTTGACAAGAACGACGGCCACCCCCTCTCTGCTACAGACTTGACTTGGTCATATGCCGCATTCCTCTCAGCTGCTGATCGTCGAGCTGGTGTTATTCCTCCCTCTTGGGCGGGCAGCGTGGCTGCTGTTCCCAACCAATGCGGTACCAATACTGTTGCTGGCTCGTACTCATCGGCCACTGCAACTTCGTTCCCCGCATCGCAAACACCCAAGGGTGGCGTGCCCACTCCAACTGGCACCCAGACTTCTACTTCCACTTCCAGCTCGTCCACTGGCACCAGTTGCCCTACTGCAACCTCTGTGGCTGTCACTTTCGAAGAGGTTGTCACCACCAACTTTGGTGATACCATCAAGATTGTTGGCAACATCGCTGCTCTCGGTAACTGGGACACATCGAAGGCTGTTGCTCTGAGCGCCTCAGACTATACCTCCTCGAACCCTGTGTGGAAGGCCACCATTTCCCTAACTGCAGGGCAGTCTATTCAGTACAAGTACATTAACGTCAAGCAGGACGGCTCTCTCACCTGGGAGAAGGACCCCAACCGCACCTACACTGTTCCCAAGACATGTGCCACAACGGCTACCAAGTCTGACAAGTGGCAGTCTTGAGATGATACTTTTTTCCTATATGCCTTGATGGTTGTTTCGATATCTTGATAGGCAGAGTTGGAATGTGACTCAGATTGTTACTTTGACAGGGCTGGGAGTGAAGTCCAATGAGTTTGATGACGAAAATGAAGGAGACGTGTTTGGAGATAGCAAGTCTGATAATAACACGTAGTCTATGTCATCACATATATTTATTGAGTTCCGTGGTTATTTTATTGTGGCTTGTTTTGTACTCAGTGTCAATCATTAATTAATTGGAACATGTGATCTCAAGTATGAATTCCTCATCTGGATGAAGCAGATTGGCACATGACTCTGTACAGACGGCCGTGAAGTGCCATGCTGTGAATGCTAATGTCGGCAACGACTCACTGAGATACCAACTCAGTCTATGACGAGCTTGCTTTGATTTTTGCAACAGTCATGTTAGCTCTAAGCTTAACATCAGTAACTGTTAACTCCCCATGAGGAGACACGAGTGCATCTCAAGTCACTACCCTCCTCTTCAAGCATGATGCCAATAGCAAAACCCCGAGCCCTCGCTGTCATTTGCCGATTGTACTATATCCCAATACTTTCTGCAGCCACTCTCTTCCATTCCGTTGGTAGCTCCTTTATGCAAACTCTTCATCCTCTTCCTCCTCAATCTGATTTTTCACTCGCACCAAGATCGTCGTCTTCCACTTATCCAACTTGCTGATCTGGTCGAACTGATACAGCCTGTCGGTGAACTGCTCCTGGCTCTTGGCCTCGATGGCCTCGCACAGGTCAGTCAAAAGCTGATGCTCTCTCTGTGCACCAAATGAGGGATCCATGTCGCGGTATTTCTCCAGGGCGCGCTGAGCAGCGACCAAATCGGCACTGGCCAGATGGCAGATACCTGCCTTGAGCAGGTAGTCCTTGACGCTGTACTTCATGAGATTGTTGTTGATTGATTGCTCAGCCACTCTCTCGTATTTCTCGATGGCCTTGTAGTAGTCGCCCTCGATAGCAGCCACGTCGGCCACCTTCAGCCATAGCTTGTTGGCAAGACTGTAAAGATCCATGAGCAGATGCAGATTACCGTTGCGATTGTTATATCCAACTTACGCTGCCGCATTATCGCCCTCATACCAGGTAGCAGCGAGTTCGTAGCACTCGATAGCGCTCTTGGCATCGCCGAGTTCCACTTCGTACAGCTCGCCGAGGTTTTCCTTGTGGGAAGCTGCGCGGCGGAAATTACCCTTGGCGCAGTATCGATCGACAGCGACGTTCAGGCATCGCGCAGCAGCCTGGGGGTCGTCTTTGCGGTAGGCCTTGAAGGCATCCACGAGGGTGTTGGCAGCATCGTCGGGTTCCTTCAACTTGTCGGTTTGAACTTGCGCGGCCTGTTCGAAAGCCTTTCCGGCTTCGAGCACTAGATGTCGGAAGTGTCAGTGTCAGCTTCGGTTTCACAACGAAACAAAGCGGTAAAGGCGTACTCTGTTGCTGCATCTTGAAGGCATTGGCGGCTTGAGTGAAGAGATCAGCGGCCTCTTGATACTTCTCCTCTCGTCCACCAAAGAAGCTGAAGCCGCCGCCGGCGCTCTGAAGCTGCTTCTGAGCCTGAAAGTTGCGATGTGTCAGCACAACTGCAAAGCAACAGCCAATGCAGAGCGGGGGAGGGGTTACGAAACCTTTTGGAGAAGAGCTCTTGGGTCTTGAGCCATGGTTGTGATATTCGCGAAAGGGGTATCAAGGAAGAGTTGGGAGGAGAAATAGAAAGGGAGAAAAACACCACGTTCCGGGGGTTATCACGAGTTGGCTTTAAGTTGTATGTGAGTGAAGATGGCGAGTACCTACTTCGACTTGCGGCGTCGACGGCGGCGGAGCTATGACGACGGTCGCTTGAGCCACAGAGACGGGAGACACCTGGGGTCTTTTTAGTGGGCCCACGCTGTCTAATCCTCAAAAATGGGCACTGAAGATCTAGGTCAAGACAGATCAAAGTTACCTGTCTTTAGATATATACCCATCACAAGACAGATCGCCTGACGCAGAAAGATACCCTTGACTAAGAGTCAGTAGAAATCATATCCATATCGACAGATCACGCCAGCTACGCATCATGACTATCTGCGCATCCTGCCGTATTGCCCTTCAGTGCAGCATCATACATTCTAAGAGACCTTTGATAACTCGGTTCATAACAACAAATTCGTCAACTGCCGCCTCGATCCTCGAGAAACCCACCTGGTCAGTTCGAAGCCTTCTACCATCCTCGCCATCTTCAGCTCCCGCAGAAAAGATCACACCCTCCCAATTACACCACCTCCTCCGCCTCTCAGCCCTACCGCTGCCTACTACTCTCCAAGACGAAGCTGCCATGATCAATACCCTCCAGAGCCAATTACAGTTCGTCCGCGCCGTGCAGCGTGTGGACACAACCGGGGTTGAGCCCCTGCGGGCGATCCGTGATGAGACCACAGAGGCTCGACGAGAGGTGACAATTGGACTCGCCGAACTGCAAGAAGCTCTCGATAAAGAGGTTCGTATAGGGCACTATCAAAGGGCGAGGAGGGTTCGAGAGACGATTGAGTCCAAGGCAGAGAAGTGGGATGCCCTCAAGGCGGCTGGCAAAACAGCTGGAAGATATTTCGTGGTTGAGAGTAGGAAGAACGATGTGGAGAGTGATTGAGATGCATATTCGGAATGTAGCCACCTTGTATAAACCTCCCAATGAGATACCCTTTTGTACATTAAACCCTCAAATGGCTTGACCACATGATTCTGCAATCATGTTCGCTTGAACCTTGCCTAGACATCTATGCCACTAGTAGCATGCCGATCCATAACTCTCTATGCTCATATCATCATGATTAACGCTCATTTCCCATTGCCCTTTGTGTTTGATGGTCCGGCGTCCTCGTTGTTCTATGACTTGTTTTCGGATGGTCCATCCTTGGGCTTTGGCTTGGGTACCTTCTCATACGCATTTGGACTCGGCGCCCTCTTCTCTTTTCCCTTTCCACTTCTCCGCCCACGTCCATGACTGTGGCCGTGGCCGTGTCCATGCCCACAGCTTTGGCGCTTCCCTCCCGCTGGTTGTGCCCCGTCGCGGTCAGAGCCCGAATTTGAATCTGAGTCTGAGTCGGAGGAAGACTCATCGCTGGATTCGTCGACGGCTTTCGGCTTATGGTAGATACAACACACTATTGAAACATGTGTTAGTTCATGGGTGTATGCTGGTCTAAGACCATGTTGCTCACCTTTTGAGCTCTTGCGTCCAAGACCTTCATTGTCTACTACGTCCTCTGCCCACTGCACGGATCGCCCATTGGACGCATGAGCGCCTCGAAGTCTCAGGATCTGAGGCGCTTGTTCTCTTGTTTCTGGTGTTTGCGTCGGGGTCTCGGTTTGTGTTTGTGACGGCGCTGGTGCGCTTCGTTGCTGTTGCCGTTGCGACATGGCCGTGTTGATGTGATATACGACGTACGTAGCTACTCCATATAGCGCAAGCGAGTATTTGTTTCTTTTGATATGTTTGTCGGAGAGAGAGAGGTGATCTCTCCTGGAGAATGTGGTGTTGTCTTGTTGATAATTTTGGTCACGCGCTTGTTGATGGAATCGTATGGCAAATAAATGATTTGCCTTAGCATCGGCATTGATGAGTTGTAAAGATACGTACCTCTTTTCACGTCAACAACCTGGAATGCCCGATTTATTCACCAATCATTAGATGCGAGCTTCCATTCGCAATTCTCCGTTCTGAACATGAAAACAAATCATCCGCATTGATATAAGGAATCTTCTTTTGAGGGGCCGTGAAGGAATTGACTAAATCAAAAGAATACTGCTGTTCTTCAATGCTAGGGTACAACTTTGACAGTATAACTACTAACACTACGTGATCTTCCACACATTAATGGGTCAAGCAACTCAGCCAGGATGAGTTCTTACTTTGCTAAGTCTCATAGTTCTCTTGCAGTTCTATATTACAGGATGCTTAGATACAATCTATACTTGGGGTGATATACAATTGACATGGTAATGCCACCATCATCGTCTACTCATTCATCATACAGCCTTAAATCGTACAGAATCCAACCATGACAGACCTCAGTTGATCGCAGCTCTCTTTTCGGCCTTGTCCTTTTTCTTGGCGCCCTTCATACTTCTTCGTGGTCGACTCCTCTTGTGCTCTGCCAATACACGAGGCTTGTTATGTAACCATCCTTGAATAGGTCGGCGAGAGCCAATGAACCGCCCCTCAGGGCTGAAGACATCAACTGCTGGCCAGCCAGGTTCAATCACAGGCTCAGGCACAGGCTCCTTACGCCTCTTCACCGCCAGAGTGTTCACATCTATACGCTGAGCCCTTATGGCTGCAAAGGGATCAGACGTATCGAGCTGCTTCGGCTTGACCCTTTCCTCGAATCGGGGTTGTTGGTCTGGAAATATCTTCATAGCAACATCCTGAGCGCGGACTTGAGCAACAAGCTCAACATAGCCCACACCCTCGATGAGGATGTCTGTCGACAACACTCGGAAGGGAAGCCTGTCGACGTTCAACCCAATCGCATTCTTTCGTGTAAGAGGGCCGGCTCTTTGTCTGGTGACGTCATGACACAGTTTAAATGTTCCAGCATGCTTCATCTTGCCTCCAATTCCAGGAAGCATGATACTTGGCACTCCGATGGATTCTCGTGTCTGCTCCTGGAAAGCAATGGCCTTCTCAGTCTGGGTGAGATGCTCCTCCAGAGGCGTAAAGTTGTATGCCAGGAAGACCAAACCCGGATTCTTTGGTGTGATGCGAATGAGACCTCCTCCAAGTATGAGGGACTTGCCAGGAGTCATTGAAATCTGTTCAGGCACAATGCGCTTCTTCATGATCATCGATTGACGGCACTCCTCCCTCACAAACAAGTCTAGGTCGCTTCGTGCCAAGCCAGGAAGGTCGATTAATTCGCCTTTTCCGTTCCCAAAAGGTACTCGAATTGGGGATGCTGTTGTGCCAGGGAGTGAGGATACCAGAGGCATGTCAGGGTAGTTCTGAGCTGGCTGAGGGGGCGGAAGCAATTCCCCAACATCCACATCTTGCTGTCCAACCTGTTCGGCATATATCGATTCCGCACTGACGCTATCCCGAGGATATGTTAATACTGATGCTCTCCCAGCCTCCTTGCTTGGCCCCATTCTGCCTTTGGGATAGACAGCCTCAAAGAGCTGACTTTTGCCCACGTTGACCTTTCCAACCATCCACCCCGCACCGCCGCGCTGCCAGATATCTTCTCTAACCTCCGTGCACCACCAAGCACGCTTTGCGCTAACGCATCGGACATTGCCAAGACGAACCCTGCCTCCAAGTCGGCCGAGAGCATCTCGTAGTACCTCGCGGAGGTAGGGCATCATTGAGTCCACAATCTCTTTCGTAGGGCCAAGAAGATCGCCGCGAGTGATGATAAAACTCAGTTCTGTCTTGCGATCATTTTGGTACTTGCCCGATCGCGATCTTCGATTGCGAGTCCTGATGGGAATGTCGCCGAGGAGAACATTAAGCCGAGGGATGAGAGACATGGGGAAATCGGCAGCATCGATGACATGATAGATGTGATTATACTTGTGCGGCGATTCCTCGATGGTTTCGCGCAAGGACTCTACGGTTGGATGGAACATAGCAACCTTTGCTGTGTCGCTCGAGGTGCTGTAATGCTGTAAATTGTGGCATCGGTCACAGACAGGCTGTTTATCTTGGGGCAGTGGTTCTTTTGAATTGTTAGCTTCTTTAGTGTTCGTAGCCAAAGAGTTGGAGGCGTACTCGGAGCAACATTTCCCTCCTTCTCAGCTCCAGTTACCAAGAGAGAGGGATCTAGGCCAAGAGCTTCCAGCTGGCCCGGGTCCAAGGATTTGAGAACGTTATCGACAACTCCATCTTCCTGGCTCGCTGTATGCTGACGCTCAAAAGCCTTTGGGTTCAACCACTTCTTGACTCTTTTGCTCTCAGGATCGAAATAGCCCAACATTTCTGGGTCACTTGTCTGCGTAAAGGCACCGCATCCGGTGCAATTTAATGGTAAGCGTCTCTTAGGAATCTCAAGGCCCAGAGATAGATTTTCGCTTGTTGTGACTAGTGCATCTTGGACTGTCGTTTCGGTGTGATTAAGTCGTCGACTATATATCGGAGTTGGTAAAGGCTTCACTGTTGGTGTTCTATGAAATCGACTCGAAGCTCCAACGGCCGGACATAAAAATAAAGGAACACTCAACGAAGCAGATGCTTCACCGATACTGAGAGCCCGGTTGATCCATCGAGCTGGCAATGCGCGATGCATTGCGTTGTTCCTAGAGTGAAGAAACGAATTCGGGTTGTCGCAACTAAAAATGTTGGACTTACACAGATTATCTCAAAAATTTCCTAGGAAATCATGGCTTTGTTAGCCTCCACTGTAAGTCAAAGTGGCATGCTAACTCCACCAGCCAGTCCGGGTCAACGCTCGGCCCGCAGCCTCGAGCCTTTGGGCAAGGGTCTATGATTTTCTGGGCCTAGAGCCGTCGACTTTTTGAAGCATTGCGACCACGGAACTGGTTCGATCCTGAAGAGACGCTTGCGTAACCTTTATAGATTAAAGCTTTGCGCTGTCCAAGATGAGGTCTCTCGGTGAACGTTTCAATAAGCTTCGCGCTGTAAGTCAATTCTCAGGGTTCGCGTCTTAAGGATGTGGCTGACATTTAATATAGAAGGTAGATATCTCTTCCACAAACCACGATCCGCGATCCATTGCTCACGATTGAACCAGATCATTTCCTTAAGATGCGGTCCGGGCGCTGCAATTTTCCCCCCAGAGGTGACCAGAATACATATGGACTTTGCAACGAGCTTCAAGAACGGCCATATGGGCGCCAAGTCAGTCCATACATCATGATCTCTGGCACATCAACTAATACACTGAAAACAGAAAGTTTTGGCGTGAGAACCTCCCCCGACTAAAATACCATAATCCCTCAGTTCCTATGATCGTCAATCGTCACAGCCGGAATAACAAGAAGCCTACGATCTCTATCTATCTCCGCAAACCTGACGCTTCAACTCCCGCACCCGCTACTCGTTCCCAGCCCTCCTCATCACGCAATAACATGTCCAAGGCCACACCACCGGACGCTGACGAGAAGATTGTTGCCGTCGACATGACAGAGAAACACTCCTCTCACATTCTTGAATACGTGCTTGCCGAGACCCGCGCTGTACCCATCAAGCCCACCAAGGAGGAGATTCGTGAATTGCAGGAGTTGGACGCTATGGCCAGACAGGCCGAGGTCGACCGAGCACGTATGAGGAGCCTACGTGAGGAGAAGAAACGCGAGGAGGATATGCTGAAGCGAGCCCGGGCTGCTGGCGGTGTTGCTGAGGAAGACGATTCATAAAAAGGCTTGGAATGAAAGAGGCCATAACGATGCTGTACAATAAATGTGTATTAACGAATGCCACATATCTGGCAAGTGTACAAGTTGGAAATTTAGAAAGTCCCACTACCTTCTGCTTGGGCTCCTACGTTGATCGATGCATGGATTGTTGGGCTGCCGCATACGTACAACGCCCTTTTCAGTGTTGACGGATTGCGATTCTCTCATAGATTCTCTTGTAGACAAACAAATTCAGTTTCTAATTGCACCCCGACTGGTCCTGTATATAGATCTATACTCCTAAAACCCCTTGAACTACCTATCAAAACTCCATAAATGAAATGTATGCTTATTCGTAATTTCATCAACTGTACCATTTACTTTATCCCAAAGCCCTCGCTTTCATGAACAGCAGTCCACAACAACTTCTCTAGCCTTTCTTTTGTCTTGTATCGTGACAGAGATAGCATGTTGAAGCACGTTCGAGCAATGGGGAACCTGCCTTCATCCTCACCGAGACAGGATATCTTAATCGGCAGTACAGCCGCCCCCATAGCAGGAATTCGATCGCTACCAGTGATGAACAGGAGTAATTTCCGTTGATCTTGAGATGACGCCGCCTGAAATGTCTCCCAGAACCAGTCAATAACGGGTTCGGAACCATCTGGCTTTTTAGTTCCCCAGTTATCGTATTCAGCGACCCCCCTCAGCGAGTTGATGTCAAGAACCTCATCAGAGCCTCGTACAAGGAGTTCAATCTCTTCTGGCCTAAAAAGAGACAGAGCATTACCTCCGCATACAGTATAGAAACCTCGTTTGAAGGGTTCGAACTGTCTCGTTACAGACACGTCGATTATGTGCCGCACGTAAAGGTCCACGTATTCTCGACGGTTGCTGTTGGTGACAGGAATGCGTTCGCCTCCAGGGCAAAGGGGAACCTGCACCTGAGTACCGTACTTATCCATATCAATAACGAAATCGAGACAGAAGGTTTCTTCCACATTGCCCTCATATTCTAGCAATTGTCGTAATCCTCGAGCTAGCCGAGGCCGGTATTCTGCCAGGTCTTCAAGGGTATAACGCATAGGAGGTTTTGGGTGAGCTGATGCCCCAGTACCGTGTGTTGGAGCAGATGCAATAAGTTTTCGAAATGCAAAAGGAGGGAGGGCCACATCCAGAATAGTCGAGTTGTATATAGCAAGTCCCATCACGACCCCGACCAAGAAGAACTGATCGGAGGTTTCAAAAGCATTCGGGTTGAAATAGCAAAACTGGGAATCCTCGTCATAAAGAAAGAGGCCTATCGAGAGTCAGCAGGGCCCCTGTTTCTATTGGGCATTCAGCTTACCATGGTCGGGATTGAAAACTTCTCTGGCCAGAAGCAAAAACCACTCTTTCCGTAGACCACCAGCATCTACTCCCTCCTCACCACTAAACGTAATGCGAAGACCCTTTTTTATATCCTCGCTCCCACTTCCAATCACCTCGCTGACAGCTTTTAGACTGTCATCTACCAGACAATCTCGACGAACATTTAATTCGAGGAACTGGTTGATCGCCTTGCGACTCATGATACTATCAAAAAAGGCGTCACGGGCTTTGCTCTGCATCTGGCGACGAGCATCGTGCTCAAGAATATGGTTCTTGGCCCATATGCTCAAAAGAAATGGGTACTGGCAGAATGTGAACTTGCTCCTACGAGCTTCCCAATTCTCAAAATCCGTAACCAAGTCAGTGTAGTCAATCATTGAATTGTAGAAGTCGCTCGTTGGTAGAATTTGTCCGTGAGAATGAACATTAGAACGACCCTCGGCTGAGCCCGAAGGGGATTCTTCATTTCTCCGGCTGTGTGGCAAGTTATTGGCAGCGAAGAGAAGCGCCAAGACCCGCGAAGAAGCTCTAATCTGCCAGTCTTCGGCATACATGATTTTCTTTTCAGGTTCCTTGGCCTTCTTCGACGAGTTTGCGCGGTTTATCTCATCATAGAGGTAAGCGCCTGAGCGCCCCTCTTGCATTTGTGGTATTAGACCAGCTGTGATGTCAACTTTCACCTCTTGCTTCTTTCCACTCTGCCGGATCATCCGATATGTTAAGAAACCAGATGCTAACTCTTTGGTACGAATGAAGCGCGAAGGATGATGTCTAGAAAACCAGGTGATCAACTGGTTATGGCATTCAGCCGACGAGTTTGATACTAAACCCACTATGCGTTTGATGATACCTGAGTGTTGCCCAGATAAAGGTCCAGATTCAGGTGTGCTGACTTTTCTCTGCTGTATTGGCCTTGGGCCAGAAGGCAAGCTTTTGTCGAATTGTAGAACTCCCCGAAACAATGTTTCATGTTCGTGTAGTAATGGGTTTTCTAAAATGATTAGGAGGAACCTCATATCTGATGGATCCTTCAATGGCCTTCCAGGTCTTTTTAGGAGCATTTCGGTTGCTTTAAGGAGAACTCGCCGAGCATGTTCTTGGCCCTGCAGTAGTTCCCGCTCCATTAATTGCAATTCTCGTTGAGAAGGGGTTAAAAAGCCTTTTCCTTGACACATCTCCTCATAAATCGCAAACCACCCCTCAGCAGGATTCACAATAGTGGTGTACCATTTGATGAGATCGCCCCAGCTCATTTGCGGTGTCTTCGTGTTGACTGGCGCGCTTGAGAAACTCCGTTCTACACGGTTTGTCGACGGTCGTCGTGGCCGAGAGTCTTCTTGATTTCCCATCCACCATGTCCCATTCTCAGCAAAGTCACCTAAGAGTAGCAACTTTGGATCGAGGTCGCATGATCCATCTTCAAATTGCGGAGTGAACCGCTCCTCCCGTAGCTCACGAGCAGCATGGTTCCCTGAAGGCTCGCGGCGATGTCCTCTCTGTTCACGAGGCTCACTAGGCAGCATAGGCTTGCGACGAGTCGATTCGCTTCTACATCGAATGGGCTGGCGGTGGGGATGCGTTAGAAATGATGAGTTGATGCATTCGAATGAGCCAAAGCAGGCTACGATGTAGTCTTCCAAAGCCTTGAATATCCTTTTCGGGTCGCCTTCAGATTGATGTGGCGATTTACGTTGCTCTCTTGGTGCACGTTCTTGTAATATGTTACCTACTGGAGGTCTTTCGGTATAAGAGGAAGAGAAGGATCGCATTGGCGTAGGGTGCGGTCGGGCGGGACTCGACCGTAGTGTCGGTTCCTTATCGAACGCATAATGAGAAACCTGTATAGCAGGGGACTTGGATGAAGGCGCTGCTTCCTGTCTAGAATCGACCGGCGCAAGACTTTGTCCAGCAGCCTGCATTCGGCTGCTAAATGACAATATGCTCTGCGACGGCGGTTGTGGCGGCGCCTCAGTCGGAGGTTCAGGAATTGGATGCAACTTCTTGGAAAGGAAGGATTGTATCGATTGTTGAACCAGTCGGTTTGTCTGTTCGATCGAGATATGCGGACCTGCACCTATATTAGTGATTACCCTCTTCCTCTTCCCTTTGCTCTTACCTCGAGTTGGGATAGACCGGAAGGGATCCTGGCTTGCATCTCTACGCGACTTCGAACCATCATGATCTACACCCAGTGGCTCCAAATCGTTGACTGTAGTACAGATCGTGCATTTGAACACCTTGAGTTCCCGCGGCCACCGTACTAACGAGCCACATGTCATGCAGTTGCCCGTCGTAAAATCCTTACTTCCTACAGGGCCGTTTCGAGTATGAGAAGGGCTTCGAGCGTGTGTCTTTGGTGCTTGTCGAGGCATTGCCGAGTCATCATCTGCAAAACCCAGGTCAGGCGGTGGTGCGCCGACTGAGTTCTGCCTCTTTTTCTTACTGCTGAAGAGAGAAGGAAAAGGCTGGCTCATAGAGCGCGTGTGCTGTGGGCGACGAGGTTTGGAGGATTGAGGCCGTGAGGGATGCAGATCAGACTCGTCGGAGCTGGAATCGGCGTTGGCATTAGAGAAGGATAACTCGAGGCGATTCCCGCTTGATGTGTTTGGCAGATTCGTCGAGTAAAGCGCAGGTAACGTGGTAGGCGTGTGTAAGGCCGTATTGTGAATTCGACTGATGAGGTCACCGTTAGAGTTGTTGTTGGGTTGCGACCCACGACGACTCGGCCAGGGAGCCATTTCTAAGGTTGGGAAGTTACTAAGGATTCAGGGAGGCGATCTCGTACAAGTCACGAGACACTTGTTGAGATCTCCAATGATTCTGCAACTTTTGAATAATGTTGGAAGGAAGGAAAGATATTGAATCAGAGTTTTAAACGTCTTTTGTTAGGTAGGTAGTCAAGCATGATGGGACATGATCCAAAGTCAGTATGTTCGGAACGGGAGTTGACGCCAGCAGCAGAAAAGCCCAGTTCAGCTCGCTCAAGTCAGCCAAACAAACCCATGCTTTGTCCTCTGGCACCTAGTCTCCAGAGGGTGGAGGAAGAAGAGGAAGAAGGTTGAAGTTCGGTCAACGAGTCTGTCGAAACAAAGCAATGAATGATGCAGCTCAAGCCGTGGCTGTGGTTGGTGAAACAAGCCCGGTTTGTACGTATATGCAGGCAGTGTTGATGAGTAAAGATCAAATATTAGGATTGGATCCAATATCTTCATTTATCTATGAAACCCAAGGGCTGTCATAACAAAATATAGATCGCATGCAACGCGCGGCCGCCGACTTTTGAGTTCCTGATCATCTTGGCCCATTTTGTCCTGACGGATTCATCACGGATCCTTACAGTTCCCCTTGTCTTTCATACGTCTCCGCGACATCCGGCAATTCTGGGCTTTGAACTCCAATTGAATATCGCCTGTAAACGCCGAGAAGCAGGGGTTGGCGAGAGGCTTGACGGATACGGGCATTACCAGGGCTTGCAAGCAAACGTGGAGTTACTGGTGGCCAGTGAGGAATGGAGAGGACGATATGGGATTCAGGTGTTCATCAGGTCCCGTCCTCTTTCACCGCAATGGGAAACGCGACTATCCTGCCTTTTTAGGTACAGGACAGCTTTGACAGGTGAGAGTACTGTGATTATCTGTTTCAAGACCTCGTATTATGTTAGTGGTTGAACCCGGTCCAATGATCGTGAAGCTAATGGCCGCATATGGGTTTAATAAATTTGATGCCGTGTTGCTCTATTGCTACCGTTGCAACAACCCGAGTTTGAGACTGCGCTGTAAAGGCGACTAATAAGACTCTTTGTTTTATTTTATAGAATTCCTAGCTGCAGAAATATGGCAGTGTCTAGGAAGATACTGTCCTCCAATTTAATGGACATAAGAGATAGATCGAAACGCGCCGTTCAGTTCATTCCACTGTATCCAGTTGGGTCCCCGCAAGCGATCCATGTCTCTAGAGGTAGACGCCGGGCGGGCGGCCGAAGCCGGCCCTTCCATGTTATGGAAGCCCCAGGGAGCAAGAAAACATGCTTACCTTAAGGTAGGTACCTACACAGTAAGACTTCATGGACAGAAGAGGGTGCTAAAATAAACTTAGCCAAGAGTCCTCTAAGCTAAATTGCCCGAATACCTTTATTATTTAGCGTCAAGGTCCCGAGTTCTCTTTCCTCCCCTACCTACCTCAGGGAAGCCATCAACAAGGCTGCTAAAGTGAATGGCAGTGGAGCATTTATATGCAAGTCACAATCGACATTGTGGGCTAACAAGGGGCTCTTATCTTGTACGAGAATTACAAAGAAAATGTCATCTGAGTAAGACATTGGTGACAAAGCTTGGTCATCTTGATAAATCATTACAGGTAATTATCAAGGTGCTCAACATCGTCAACCCTGAAACTGAAAAAGACTTTCATTGTACATCTGACACTATATGCCAACCTATGGAACCCAATACTCGAAGTGTCCCTAGCTAGGTCAGATTCATTGACAGAAGACCCAATATCAAATCCGTATCACCGAGGTACGGTTTCTGTATCAGCACCCCAGTGTCTCCATGCATTTCGGTTCCAAGTCAACGGGGACATCAATCTCTCTTATAGTCTCATTGAGCCATGACTTTTCTCTCGCTTCCACGCCGACTCCAACAAGCCTGACTCTCTTTGAGGCTACCGCCCCATCCCGTGCTGTCCCATGCAGAACGAGTTCAGTCCCGCCTGTGACAATGTTCAGTTCACCTTTCAGCTCTGCCAATGTTTCACTGTGGCCGTTTCGGAGCTCGAAAATACATAGGCCATGGTCAAGTTCGAAAGGACCTGAGCAACTCAAGCTGAAAACGATTGTCACGACACTACGTAAGCGCGAAAGCTTCTTGACTGCCATTCTAGGCCCTCCAATAGCCTTGAATGGCATATCGAGACGGAGGCTGCATATAGACGAAGTAGCAAGTGCTCTGACTGTGCAGTTGCGGCTTTCAAGTTGAAGGTTGGTTTCATTGTCGACTATAATGCTCCGAATAAAGGCACAGTAGTTGGTATAGTCAGTGATCTCGACACGCTGTTCCTGAGCAACAAAGTCTGTGCCCCAGAAACTCGTCTGGATTTGGGGTAACTTGATCCGTCCAAATACGGTCCCGTTGAATGATAAGGATACCTCCGTTGATATGATGGTGCTCGAGATCGTTCCAGTCCCGAAGACGCGACCCTCAAGAGTAAGATTGAAGGAGCTAAAGGATTAGGAAGTCATGGCACAAACGGAGTGTGTTACGCTTACTCTTCAGTAGCATTGCTGATCTTGAATCGAGTGACTTGAAGCTTTGCAAGGTCCAGCAGATACTGTACAACAGTATCTGCAATGACTAAGGGTGAATAAGGTGCCCTTCTGTTACGGTTACCAGAATCAAGGATCGTTCGGGCATACTCTTTGAAGAGTGGAGAGCTGGAGATAATCATGACGGGCGATTTGCTGCGGACTGCTTAATGAAGGTTCAGGACATGCACAAATCAAGGCCATCTTATATATAATCGCGATACAATGTCATCATCTTGTTGAATTCCGTTCAAAACATGATTACCTGCATGCAGATATCTGACTGTATCCCATCCCCATCCATACACTCGTGCTAAATGCTGAGGAAGAAGAGGTGCGTAGGTATAAACATCAGTTCATTGCTGCTGACATAAGACCAATTGGAGAACTTTATTTATTCTTCACCCAATTACAAGGCCTGGAGGAGGTTTCCTGTCAGCTTAGAGTTATGATCTGGCATGCTCCTGTTGGGTGTGTTGCTGACCACAACACATCTAGGTCAGAATAGGCAGAATCCGTCTTCTCTAGACAAGACACTAGGGGTGTCTAGAATCCTTGAGAAATCTTCAAGAGTACTCGAAAGTTGGCAGCACATATTCCTGAGTCTAACTATTTGAAAATGGGATATACATGGTTGCATAGCGTAGGCGGACTTGAGCTCACAGTCTCTAATACTAACTGTCCACCTTTATATATTCCTATACGTTTTCTTGTTGGATACCCTGGCCACTGAGCGTTACGAGTCATAAACTTGCCACAAGGGGGTTGTTCTACTTCGCCCAATGTTGAGCGCTTGGTTGTCTGTTAGGCAAGAAACACGTATTCAGATCCGTACAATGAACTCCTATCAGACACCTCGCTAATCAAGGGCCTGCGTTGGTATGAAGACTTCTGAGCCGGTTACTAAGGTATACTGACAAATATTAACGGCCAGAGACCAATATCATTACTTGGTTTCATTCATGATGATCCTGTGATATATTAGTGCTAGATAGTTGGTTTAGATTGCCCAATAATGAATTTTTACATCACCGACATATCCATTGTCTTCTCTCATATCTAAGAGATCCTTTCAGTTTTTACTCCAGGAATAATCCCAGGCCTATTATGCTGTGCCGTAGGTAAAGTTTGAGACCCCCAGTCCAGCTAGGAGTACAGCACACCCGAGGGAATCCTTCCGAGCCATCGAGCTAGATAAAAAATTCAAAGAGCCACAAGATCACGATCATTACACGGCATAGCAGGGGTTTGGATTGGCGGCACGGATCGTCCATTCAGACGTGCCTTGGTGGGCGTTTGGCATAGACATAGAGGTCTCGTCTAACATCACTGTAAAGATTGACGTCTTCACGAATCTCCCGAGCAATTATCTCGTTTTGACGGCGGCAAACATTGACCCTGATGCAAATGATTCCGAGGTTCTAAAACCCTCAAACTCCCACGGTGTCCCCCACGTAACGCAACCCAGTCACACGAGCGAAACGCATGGTAGAAATTGCCCTCCATTTTTTATGAGTACATGCCGATACCCTTCGAAATGCATCTCATTCGTGACCACCTAAGAAAATGGGTTCGTCTAGGAAGGGGGAGCAGCGCCACGTCCACGGCCATAGCCACCACGGCTGCATCAATTGTTAGCAATTCGTCCCGTATCCATCAACTTCTCATAGGCCAACTCACAACTGAGGAGCGAACTCGCCGGGAGCACCACCCTCCTTGCCCTCGCCAGCATCCCTTCGTCGGTATCCACCCTCACGGTCACCTCGGTCACCACCACGGCCACGGCCAAAAGGTCGTCGCTCGCGCTCACCCTCGCCGAGCATGCCACGGGGAGGAGCGTGCGATCGTTGTTGCTTAATGTGAGTAGCGGGAACGATCTCAGCGGGGAGGTGAAGCCATTCGCGGAGGTAGTCGAGACCCTCGGGGGTCAGGGTGTAGTAGTAGTATTGCCAAGAGAACTGGGTCTTGACATAGCCGCGCGAGTTGAGCGACTGCAGAGCCTTGATAACGAACAGGTTCTTGGTGTCGATATCAGGGTGCTTGGGAAGGTTGAAGTCCTTCTGGGCGACGAGAACACCCTCGCGGAAGAGGTACTGCCGGGAAACTGTTAGTTATGTGCGCTATGATTTTGTGCTCTCTTCTGTAGCTCGCAATTCTCCGCCGTCGTCTTTGCGCAGAGCAGCTCGGTGAATGTAATGGTTATTACCTCGTGGATCTTCTTGCGGTCGGCCTTGGGGATCAACATCGTGGCGGTATTTGCTGCTCGTCGGAAGGGTCGATGTTGGAAGGTGGCAGTTTAGGAGGGACGAAGACGACTTCTCAAAATGATAACTTTTGTGGGCGGAAACCCTACTAGAATTTGGCTGGGTAGCGAAGTGGGGTGGAGACTTGGCTGATCTGTGGCTGGTTTCACGTGATGAGGACGGCTGGATGTGGCTGATGCTAGGAGGTGTGGCAGTCAGGTAGTCGACAGGTGGGCCCGCTTATCTACAAGGTGCAGGCCATCAACATGAGGCGCCGAATCTTTGCGACAAGCCCTCTCAATCATTCATCACAACGGCCTCCACTATCTTTCAAACCGAATACATCCTATCCCATACCATGTCTCCCCGAAACGTGAACGTGCTGGTCACTAGCTTTGCGGGCCTAGGACTACCACCGACTCTCGTTCTTCCTCTGGCATCATCGACAACAGTCACAGAACTGCGCGAACACATAGATGATCGACTCCCAACGACTCAGTCTAGACTCATACTCACAACACTCTCCAACAAGCAACTTCCAGCCTCATCAGACTCTCCCATCTCCAGCTATCTCTCGACTGCCGACGATGAATTCCTTTCATTGCGACTCGCTGTCCCCCTTTGTGGTGGCAAGGGTGGTTTCGGATCTCAACTTCGAGCCGCGGGTGGTCGCATGTCTTCACGCAAAAAGAAGAGCCAAGAGGACCACGGATCTAGCCGAAACCTGGATGGAAGACGTCTGCGCACTGTAAATGAGGCTAAGGCTTTGGCTGAGTATCTCGCCATCAAGCCCGAGATGGAAAAGAAGGAGAAAGAGAAGCGCCGTGAGCGTTGGGAGCAGATAGTTCAAATGTCAGAGCAGAAGGAGGCTGAAATTAAGTCGGGCAGTAAGAGTCGTCTTGACGGCCAGTGGGTCGAGGACAAGGAAGAGAGCAGTGAGCGAACTCGAGAGGCTGTCCTGGCTGCCATGAAGAATGGTAACTACAAAGACAACTTGCTTAGCATATCTCACGATTCAAGCTCTTCGCAACCAAGCAACAACCGGTCCGGTTCAGATGAGGACAAGGGTACCTCATCAGAGCAGTCAACGCCGCCCCCTGCTGAAGGAGTCAAGGCCGGCAACGGCAACGGCAACGGCAAAGCTACGACATTCTTTGGATTCGATGAAGACGATGAATTTATGAGCTCAGACGATGAGGATGAGGGAAAATGATGGGTCTCAGCAACATGATCATCAAATTGGAAATTCACCATTACGACTTACACTGGCCAATCGCAACAGTCATTTTTTGGATTACGGAGTATGGAACTATGGAGTATTATTTGAGAGTATGAATTGCCAGCGCTTTTGCATGAGCCTAGATAGCTAAAATGATATCAATAATCTCATTCGACAATCTACCACTCGAGACTCGAGACTCGAGACGTCATCACAATGCGAAAAGCCAGAATTCAAAACACAACAGTCAATATTTGGGGTTAGCTTTGAAAGCAATATCACAAATGATACAATTGCAGTGTGTCTGCTCTGACTCTTCTAACAACATCCACTAGTCCATCCAATCTACGGTGTCGGCTTAGGCGTCGAGCTTGACAGGAAAGTTTCCGGCCTCTGCGCAATGGGTCAGTCTTTATTCCAGATCGATTGGAATCACTGGGGTTCAACATACCGCGCTGCTCATCCCAGCGCTGATACCAGCCGGAGGGGCAGAGAGATCGGTAAGACAGCCAAAACTAGACGTCAATTAGCATGGACATGGCCGGTGTAAGTGATTCTCTGTAACTCGTACCTGGCGGCAAGGCGCAAAGTCCTCACCCTTGGCGAGAATGCACTTGTGGTAATCGACGTAGTTTTGCCAGCAGTGCTTGGTCTGGTTCTGGTTGGGGAAACGGGCGTCAGTGCCTATGAAGTGTCAGATCGAATCGTAGCAATTGATGCAAGTGCAATTGAGTATCGTCGCCGGCGGTCGCGTGATCGCAGTCTGTCGTCGAGGGGAAACCGGTGGTAATAATGGTGGTGGTGGTTGTCGAGGGATTCGGGCTTACCAGCTGCGTTCAAGTGTTAGCCTCGGAGCCAAATCAGGTCATTTTTTCGAGCCCGCAACGGCAGTACCAGCAGCGGGATTATCAGGGAAGCAAGCATTGAACATACCAGTGACAAACTTGAAAGGCTTGGTAACAAGCTCCTGACCGTCGTCCGACATTGTGAATAGCTTTAAGAGGAATTGACTTGGAGAAGGGGAGATTCTTCTGGGGTCAATGACGGCGAGTATGGAGCTCGGTGCGTTTAGGATGGAGAGGTTGAGTATCGACGTTATTAGAATGGATTGGATGGGTGTCGGCTCGAATCAAATCAGGTGGTTCGATTTCCTTCCGGGAGAGCTCAGTGTATGCCTCAGGCTGCCTCGGGCCAATGGCGTATGGCGTAAGGCACCCATCTCGACTGGTGGGCCTGCCAGGCTCTAGCAATTGCACATCAGCAGATGTTCGTTCGCTCGGCCAACTCCAAACACTCCTTCCAAGGCCGATAATTTCCAATTGAACCATCACCTCTGGACTTTGATTCCTTAGACCCTCCCCACTCACTCCAAGATGCGTTCTACCACTGCTCTTCGAATGTTCAGGCAGACGCCTCGCATGTTGCGACCCGTCCCCGTGAGTATCTCCAATTCTATGCAATGGTCTGAGGGAACGAGCTCTTTAGCCCTCGGCTCAGTATGACATCAATTGCTGACCCAGCTTCGTTTCTTAGAAGGAGGACCAGGCTGGTACGTAACGCTACAAGCTCCCGACGATGCTTAATCGAACAACCCGATCCTACAAATGCGGATGCGAAACTACCTCAATTGGTCTGCATACTGACAGAATCCAAGGCCACACCATCTCTCAGCGTCTCCGAAAGCTCAAGCAAATCCCTCCTGAGCTGTATCCTCTCGGTAATAAGCCACTACGACTCAACTGAACCACATCTTTGTCTAATATCTATATCTAGCTGTCGTCGTTGGCTTCGCTCTTGGCGCCGCCGGCTACTCCATCTCTCGCAAGTTCCTCGTTGATAAGAACCTCCGTCTGGCCCGACAGGGTCCTGCTGGCCGCCACGATGCTGGCCATGCCGAGGGCCACGCCGAGGGCGAGAGTGAGAGTCACTAAGCTTGGCATAAAGATAGGGATGATGTTGGGGAAATGAAATTGTTTGCATGTCCACACGTCCTTGGAAGGACAGTACTGTACATTTCAGATGAGTGCGGTAGTAGGGAAACCCATCAGGTATAAAATCTGAATATTCTCGGTGATGATATGTCATCCTTACTCGCCAGTAACCGTGAATCCAATCCAATGCCTTGAACGCCTTCGCTATGCCGGCAATAAGCTCAATAACAAACCTCCAGCTTGTATCCTCATTCAGGTTTTGGTCCTGCAACGTCGAGTTGTTCCAATCCTTGCATGGGGTCAGGACCGGCACCTGGCACTGCTTCTTCTTCATCTGCCGCATGCTCAGCCAACCATCCTTCCTGTAAACCCTGTTAGTTTGTTTTTCAATCACTTCGATTATAACCTACCTTCTCCCAAATAGCTGTTTTGCTACCAAGCCCATCCTCTGCGCTTTTAGGTGCCTTAGCTTGTGATACCTTGAGGACCTTTCCGAAAAACTCCGATTGATCCATGTTATCAATAGCCTCCTTCGCATCAGCTGCGTCTTCGAACTCGACGTAGGCGAATCCTCTGTGTGTGTCTGTAGAGTTTGGCGCATCGGGTTTTGGTACCTTGACCTCGACTATCTCACCGAATGGGATGAAAGCGTCGAGGACGTGACTCTGAGTCGCCATTTGAGATAGCCCGCCGACATAGACAGTGGCTTTCCATCGAGCTGCGTCTGACATTTTGGAATGATATATGCGCCTTTTAGTGATTGAAATAGGATGGATGGTGTTGACGTAAGCTTGAAAGTCCCTTGAAGCTGAACTCATAGCATTCATTCAAAGTGCGCTTGAGTAGCTCAGTGGTTCTGTAATAATCACGTGATCATCGGAGCTTTCTCTCGACTTACAACATTTGGCTTCGGGCTAAGTACCTAGTAGGTATCTCATGCTTGTACTTGCTCGATTCATGTACAATATCAATACAAATAGCTCATACTCATTTTGTAGATGGCCCTTGAGATACGATTGACAATTTTATGACAGGCAGCTTCTAATATCAAGGCATATGCTACCCTTGGGATCCTGTAAGTCAGTTTGACCAAAACATTGCCAGGTAGTAAATCCAATATCAATTGACCTTTGCACTTCTGCATTTTTCCCATGAACCTAAGTACTTGCCCATAGCGGCACCCAGTATTTAGGTATGGTATTTCGGGCTTCTCTCAGCTCCCGTCGCTCTCCTTTTCATTGGTACTCATGTATCTATAAACATCATCAAGCTCTCTCTTCACGTGACAAGACAAGAAGCCCCACCTTCTGGGCAGCTCAGGAGGCACGGACGTGGCCACAGAGAGCTCAAGACTCAGGAGGAGCCAACTAACGGGCAAGAGCCAGCCAGCCTGCAATCTGGCATCATACCTCCCACTACAGGACACACCTCCACCGACCTCGCCCTGCTTCGTTCGAACTCCTTTTGAAGCAATACTGCGGGCAGAGGCGACGATTCGTTGAGAACTGTATGGAGTCTTCTCAGCCGTAATTGTCCATTTTCTTGTCTTTTTAACTCGTCTTATTCTATCGAAACACCGTCCCGAGCTGCTACACTTGTCGCATTAGTCCCTAAACTCCCCACCATCACCATCATGGTGCGCCTTCGAGACATTCCACGAACGGCCGCCTTCGCCTGGTCACCAGGTGCTGGCAAGCCAATTCTAGTCACCGGTACTCATGTCGATTCCCCCGACGAGAGCAGCAAGCTGGAACTCTGGGATCTTGCTCTGGATGATCAACAACAAGGCCTCGAACTACAACCTGTCGCTAGCATCGACACCGACGCTAGGTAGATACTCAAGAATGCGCTTTTGAAACCCACGTTCTGATCAACACTTCAGGTTTTACGATGTTGCTTGGGGTCCTCCCAACGATGATCACCCCAGGGGTATCATTGCTGGTGCCCTCGAGAACGGCTCCCTAGACCTTTGGGATGCCGAGAAACTTATCGCTGGAGAGTCTGATGCCTTGATTTCTCAAACATCAAAACATAGTGGCCCCATCAAGGCACTTGAATTCAACCCCTTGAAGCCTCAAATTCTGGCCACAGCTGGCGCCAAAGGAGAGCTCTTCATCTACGATGTGAATGATATTGCCAATCCCTTCCGACTAGGCAATTCTACTGCCCGATCAGACGACATTGAATGCCTTGCATGGAACCAAAAGGTCTCACACATTCTCGCCACCGGTGGAAATGGTGGATTTGTCACTGTTTGGGACCTGAAGACTAAAAAGGCTTCTCTCACACTCAACAACAACCGCAAGGCTGTTAGTTCCATTGCCTGGGACCCCCACAACTCGACGAAGCTCCTTACAGCTACTCCCGATCACAACTCCCCTGTCATCCTTTTATGGAACCTGCGAAACTCCAATGCTCCCGAGAAAACGCTTCAGGGTCACGAGTCTGGTATTCTATCCCTGTCTTGGTGCCAGCAAGATGCCGACCTCTTGTTGTCGTCAGGTAAGGACTACCGTACCATCGTGTGGAATCCCAACACTGGCGAGCGGTATGGTGAACTTCCTGAGGCGACAAACTCCGCTTTCCTCACTCGGTTCAACCCTCACAACCCCAATCTTTCGGCAACTGCCAGCGCCGACGGCAAGATCACGGTGCAGACTCTCCAAAACACCAACCCTGATACTACGAAGGCCGCGGCTGAGAAGAACCTTGACGACGAGGACTTCTTCCTCCACGCTGCTCAGGATAAGCCTCAAGATTCCTCTTGGTCGTTGGCCAAGGCTCCCAATTGGTTCGAGAGGCCCGTGGGTGCTTCATTCGGCTTTGGTGGAAAGATTGTCGTGTTCAAGCCCAATGCTACTCAGTCCGGGCAACCGCGTTCATCGAAGATCTTGATCACTAGTTTCACCGTTGATTCTGACATTTCTACTGCTAGCCAAAAGTTTCAAGAAGACATCGCATCTGGCAAGATCTCTGAAATATGTGCCGACCGGGTTGAGCAAGCCAAGACTGACGAGGAGAAGGCTGATTGGAAAGTGATGGAGACTCTTGTTGGCGAGAACCCCCGTAGTAAAATTGTCGAATATCTTGGCTTCAACAAGGACACCCTCACGAATGGCAGTGCCGAGGAGGCATCCGAAGTCCAGGATGATGAGGAAACCAAGCCCTCAGAGGAGGAAGCCGAAGAGAAGAAGGAGAAGCGAGTCTCAAGCTTCTTCGATGGTGTCGAGGGCGATAGTGACGACTTCTTGTCCAATCTCGCCGCTACAAAGGGCGCCAAGACTGATAACCCTTTCCATCTTTTCAGTGATTCTGATACCACAGTTGAAAAGAACATCACCTCTGCTCTGATGTTGGGTAACTTCCCCAAGGCAACTGAACTTTGCCTTAAGGAGGACCGTTTTGCTGACGCATTCTTGATCGCCAACTGCGGTGGTCAAGAACTTGTTGACAAAGTCCAAGCTGTGTATCTGTCCCGCAAGAGCGGTATGCCAAGTTACATGCGTTTGCTCGGTTCTGTTATAGCTAAGAACCTCTGGGATGTGGTCTACAACGCTGATTTGGAGAATTGGAAGGAGACAATGGCTATTCTTTGTACATTTTCCGACCCTGATGAGTTCTCTGACCTCTGCGAAGCGCTCGGCGACCGGATCAACGAGGACGGCGATCGAAAGGACGCCTTCTTCTGCTACCTGGTTGGGTCAAAGCTCGAGAAGGTGGTGTCTATCTGGGTTGACGAGTTCGACGAGGCTGAGCAGGCTGGATTGAAAGAGGAGACTGAAGACTCTACGTTCTCAGTTCATGCTAGAACACTGCAGAATTTCATCGAGAAGGTCACTGTCTTCCGTCACACCACCAAATTCCAGGATAACGAGACAAACCTGACCTCGGATTGGAAGCTTTCCGTTCTATACGACAAGTACACCGAGTACGCAGATATCCTGGCTGGTCACGGTCAGCTAGAGACCGCCCAGAAGTACCTCGATCTCCTCCCCTCCAACTACCCGGCGGCGGAATTGGCGAGGAACCGTGTGCGTCTTGCTACCAAGAAGCCTTCTGCTCAACCCGCTTCACGGGTGCCAGCTTCATCGAGCCGGACATCGTCGAGGCTTCAGCCTGCTGTTGGCTATCAACCTCCTCAACCCGCACCTGTGGTCGGCACTGTCCCTGGCTCTGTCCCAGCTAATCCCTACAGCCATATTGCCCCCAGCCCGGTTGCTCCTCGATCAACTGGATCGCCAGCACAGCAATACCAGCCCCCCTCAAACCCTTATCAACCACAGAACACTTATGCTCCTCCTGTGCAAACTGGATATGGGGCGCCAGGTGGTTATCAGCCTCCTGCTCAGCCGGGTTATGGTGCTCCCGCCCCCTTAGCACCTCCGCCGATGAGCGGCCCTCCTCGAAACACAACACCATCATCAGTGACACCTGCAGCCAAGATCAAGAACATGGACAACTGGAATGATGTCCCTCTTGTCACCAAAGCACCCCCAGCGCGCAGGACCACCCCCAGTGTCCAGCCTATCACATCTCCTTTCCCTGGCCAACAAGGCACAGGTGTACCTCCTCCACCTCCTGGTGCGTCTCCTTTTGGACAGCGAACTGGCTCGACTCCCCCTCCGCCACCTCCCAAAGGATCAGCGCCGCCTCGCGTTCAGTCACCTCTAGCAGCTCCTCCACAAAACTTCCAGGCTCCTGCCCCTCCTGCTGCCAGTAGCCATAACCCATATGCCCCCCCTCCTCCTGCTGCCGGCGCGATCCCTCCACCAATGCCTAATGTCGTTCCTCGAACAGCATCACCATACAATGCTCCTCCAGCGGGAGGCCCCCCCACTAACCGATATGCTCCCACTCCTGTAGCACAGCAGCAGCAGCAGCAGCAGTACAGCCAGCCCCCAGGGTCTGTACCCCCTCCTGGAGCCGCAAGCCGTCCTCCTCCGGCTGGCTCATTCAGAGCCCCTCCTCAGCAGTCGACGCCTCATAACCAGTATTCTCCCTCTCCCTACGGTGCTCCCTCTCCATACGGTGCCCCCCCTGCTCAACAGTCTGCACCTCCCACGGGACCTCCTCCGACTGGGCCTCCTCCCATGAGCCGACCTCCTGGTGGACCTCCCGCTGCTTCCTCTCCCAAGGCAACTCCTCCTCCTCCCCAGGCTTCGGTCCCTCCCAAGGCCAGACATCCTGCGGGTGACCGCTCGCATATCCCGCCCAATGCCCAGCGTTTGGTAGACATCCTAGACCAGGATATGCAACGAGTTGCATCCAAGGCCCCTGCGACATTTGCACCCCAAGTCAAGGACACGCAGAAGCGGCTTGGTTTGCTGTTTGACCACCTCAACAACGAGGAGCTTGTCAAGCCTGATACAATTGAACAGCTTACTGAGCTTGCCAATGCTATTGAGGCCAAGAATTATGAAGGTGCACACAGGCTTCAGGTTGAGCTCCAAAGAGACAAGACTGAGGAGTGCGGCAACTGGATGGTAAGTTCTCGTTGCGTCATAACTCGGTGACAATGCTAACTCGCCCATCAGGTCGGTGTCAAGCGATTGATTAGCATGAGCAAGGCTACCCCGTGAGCAAGCTTCTTTTTGAGTATAGCATGACGTATTGTGCCTTGCTTATGGATCATGTATGGAGGGTACTGATGTGTTGTTGAATAGCTTAGCGCGTGGCGCATGGTTGGGGACGAAGTTTACACGAAGACATCCACGCCGAGGGTTTGGTAGATAGAAAAATAAATGACGATGTTACTGTGTGCCTGTCTATTTCATGATGCTGCCATGACCCAGAAATTCTGGTGTGTTTCTTGAGTATTAATTGGTAGTTAACAATTGAGTCCCCGGATTGGTTCCCCTATGTTCGACAGAAGTCTAAATTTCTGATGTATTCTTCGATAACGAGATGGATCGCTTCATGAAAGATAGAAGTAGAATGTCCGTTCAGAGTCAAGGCTCGAGAACAAAATATGATACACGAATTCAAATACCATTTTATTTATGAGTCAAAGACAAAATTTGAGGCATAGCGATATCAGCATGGGAATCTCCAGGGTAAGTGACTTACCATTGTGCCCCATACTATGGCCAGCTGTCAATGGATCCCCACTCAACCAAAAGCACCACATCATCGTCGCCCCCAGAGCTCATCAACACCAATATTTCCGTATCAACCCCAAATAGACGTTTTCCAATAGCGATCAAATAATGTCGGAGACGACGCAAAGTCCTGAAGATGCTGCTGCCCAGCGAGCTGCTGAACAAGCGCGCCTTCGCAAAGAGCGTCGTGAAGCCAAGCTCAAAGCCGGGGGTTCGGCAAGGTTGAACAAGATTACTGGTCTCGGGGGTCGTGTCCCAGGAGGTTCGATTCAGTTGTGACATACAATTCCAGCTGCAGAGTTGCTAACTCTCTTCCATAGAACCAGAGCCTACTATTGCGTCTACTGCCATGGCTGATGCCCAGACACCAGCACCAGGTGCTTCAGCATCCGCTGCGTCTGCCACCGCCGATCATGCCGACCCAGAAGAAGTCGATATCTCAGATCACTACTACGAGCCAAAGCGGACTGCCACTTCACGAGCGAATGCACCTGAAATCACAGAACCCGCCATCTCAGAGGATCAGCTGCGGCAGATGATGCTTGGCTTCGAGCGTGGTAATAGCAGCGGTACCGCTAGCCCGGCACCCGGAGCTGCTGAGGAAGATCCCATGATGAAGATGATGTCCCAGCTGATGGCTGGTGCCGGTCTTCCTGCTGGCTCAATGCCCCCCTTTCCCGGTATGCCAGGCATGGCGCCCGGGCAAGGACCCCCCGTACCGCCCACAGCCGTCCGCAATAGCGCCTCTACGAACCTCTGGCGTCTTCTCCATGCCCTTGTAGCTCTCGGCTTGGGCTTCTACATCGTCATACTTACCCCCTTCACTGGCAGCAAGATCGAGCGTGAGCGTGCCGCCCTTGCAGGCACAACACCCGCGGACCCCCTTATTGCGGCCGCCGAGCCTGAGCTTGAGACGGAACTGGAGCACCGCAAAAAGCTGTTCTTTTGGACATTTGCCACAGCCGAGTCGCTGCTACTCACAACTCGCTTCTTTCTGGATAGGAGAGGCAGCCCCCCTTCTGGCATTGTAGGTACTGTGGTGCAATTCTTACCCCAGCCCGCCAAGGGATATATTGAGGTCGTGATGCGTTATGGTCAGATATTTACCACAGTGAGGAGTGATATTCTGGCATGTATTTTTGTGCTGGGGGCTGTTGCTTGGTTTAAGGGATAATCAGCTTAGTAGCATAGACACATTGCAGTTGAATTTTCACATTGCATTACAGTCATTGCCTGGTGACTAAACATGATCTTAGTGCTCAAGGATTATACATTAGAATTCAAGTACTATTCTATGTAACGTTGCTCTATTGTACACAATGGCTGCGACAAGAAAGGAAGAATGGGAATGACTAGACCGAAACAGAGGTCCCAGTTCGTGATGTATGCCGAGCCAGCTCGTTCACTTACTGAGAACCATCTTGAGCAGTTTGCCGAAGACGCCCCTCACTCGATCAGGGTTCTCTGCCACACACGTAAAAACAACGGCAGTACTGGCGGCGAATACAAGTCTCTCTCGCCACTCTTTGTCCAAAGAATACCGTCGAGGCAGAACGGTGGCCAAGGCACGAGGGGCAACGAAGAGCGCAATATCCTTTCGCCGACTTTCTGTTTCAATCATGATACTCCAGCCACAAAGCAAACAACCCGTGCCAACGCAGACCCCACTATCCATGCTCTGACGACGCTCAATGGTTGTGCCGCCAGGAAGATGGGGTCCGACACGTGTGCGGCTCAAACAGACTCCATAGTAGAAGAGTGTGATAAAGGTCGCGAGGAAACTAGAGGAACGGCAAGACGAGATTATGGCTCGATGTAGAGCTTTGCGAGAGGGGTTTCGAAGAGCGAGAGCGAGAGTCAGGGGCAAGTACGTAGCCATTGACCACTTCCAGGCACGAAAGAAGCGGCTTGCAGCATGGTACTCGCATGAAGGCCCGCTGGACATATGGACCATCTGGCAAGGTATGGGAACAACTACCGCAGGATCTCCCCAGGCAAGTGGCCACTCGTAGTCCACACACATGCCTTGAAGGAGATGTGCCTGACCAGTCTCCTTGCCGTACTGAAACTCGCCTGAATGGCACCGCCGAAGGGCTTCGATAAGCCTTAAGTCCACGGAAGCTGCCGAAGTGATCCATTTGTTGTAGCTGCGGGGCAGGCGGCTGGGATGATAGAACCAAGCCCACATAACAAGGCCTGATGAAGCTGCAAAGACAAGGGGGTCAACAAACTTGGAGAGGAATCGTTCAGCCTGAGGAAGGTGTCAGCAACTATGGATATCTGATAATCATAATCAGGCGATTTGATGGTCTAATTACCTTGGACCACCTGTTGGAGGCCAGACGACGGGCCTTATGCCTCGCCCACAGATCTCCAACAAGGACATCGAGGGCTCGAGTGACGGCAAACAGGGTTAGATCCATTGTCCGACCAGCAAACTTGACTGTCTGAGGCTCGGTGTTTTGGGCCGAGCCCTCTTTCTGTGGCACAGTTTCGGTATACGCTCGGCCCTCGTATGAGTGCAGCAGCCGCAGGCCAAACCAGGCAGCAAGGAATGTTGACAACCATCTTGCAAGTCTGGCACGATTGTTTAGCAAGGAATATCATGATTCATTAGAGCGAAACTGAAGGCCTACCTCAAACGACCTGCCTCGCTGAGCCCCCTTGCGGTTTTCTCTAGAATGCTTTTCAAAGGTTCCTTTCGGCGTATTAGCTAACGGCATATCAAAGTAACATTAACGTTCCGGTGAGTTCTGACAGCCAACAAGGACAAGGCGACCAATGTCAGGAAAAAAGTAGGCGAATTTCTAGGACTGGACGAAGTCCATCATGAGTGGGTTAACTTGCCTTCAATAGAGTAGTGCCACCAGCTAGTATGGCACAAAACGTGGGAAACCGCTGCGGATTGAAGCCTGTCCTCACTATGTGTGCTGCAGAGCTGACAAATGAGCTATCGTCAAGGTCCGGGGCAAGTTGGTTGGCTAGTTTCCTCTTTCTCTTCGCAACATGCTGTAACACCAACGTCAACAGCCGGGGAGCCACGGCAGATGCATAGCCCAAGAGATAGGCGCGAATCAAAGGGCGTAGGATCTCGGGAATAGGATCGAGCCTCAGGGGCCCTTTACGGGCAGGGCGGAAATCAACTGCAGGCATAGCCATGCTGCTCCAGCATAAGAGATGTCCAACAATATCCCGAAGCAGGGCTACGGCACCTGCTACCGGTGGCACTCAGAAGGTGGGTATCTGACAAGATGGATGATCGCGGGGATCCTGACTGTGTATGAGCGGTCAATAACAAATCTACCCCTGTAAAGTATAATGAATAGAGAAAAAGGTGGTGTAAAGATGATCAAAAAGGGGAGGTCGGTAGTTTGGAGTAAGCGGGGGGATATGTCAACATCATGCAACGTATGAGGAACTATCACAGAGGGTTGATGACAAGAATTTGACGGCAAAGGCGGCAAAGATATCTGGGCTCTTGCCCAGATGAAATGAACAGTCAGGAGATTGATATGATAAAATCTCCCCTTGGAGTTGATCAAAAATGTGGAGATTCATCGCCGAGCTCTCACTTCGAGCCTCGGCTTGATATCCAAGATGCCGCGTGTGAATATGCAACATGGCAAGCATGGATCGTATGTATGGATACTCCTGCAGGAAATAGACCGAGAGGAGAGATACGTAAATGATCTACCTTGACAGGTCGTAGATCATAACGCCCCCTGCCAAGGCCATAGGCAGTGCAGCATAGCGCAACAGCCGCATAGTGATGGGGTTGCAGATGCAGATGAGAGAAGTTAATACGTGGGATTGTGAAACTAACCTATCACAACAGAAACTATTATTCTTTGAGTAACAAATCCGTGAGGCTGAGAGTATGAAACAGCCTAGCGAGTATTCGAGAGAGAATTAAGCTCAAAAGTACTCGTGGCAGATTATACGGATTACGCCCGAATTGGAGTGCTGACGATGTTGCTGGTGACGCTGGTAATGCTGGTGACGATGATGACCTGAGAGTTCAGGGGTTCAGCTAAATCAAAAGTCGAGAACCGATGAATTTGGGCCTGGGCTTGGGCACGGTAGTTGAGGACAAATTTAGACATGAGACGTTCCAGATTTTCTACTGTAACGGCTGCTGAGCAGATCCGGGTCGTTCGTTGTAACGGTAGGTATTTTAGGTGTGAGATTAAGTAACAGCTGAGTGAGGTTATCGCTAACGTTAACATCTGTAGGTACAACAATTTGCATGTGGTCAAAGGAAGGCCCCACCTGGGTGCCTGCCCGTAATTCTGGGGTACAGGGATAGGCAGCTGCTGCATTAGGAAAAAAGGCATGTGCACAAGATGGGTCTGGTACGTAAATTTTACCTTATAAGGCCGAATAATTGAGAATCCTTCAGTTGACAGCCGCCGGCATTCGAAAATTTCCATCTTGTACTGGGAGAGGAGAGAGAATCACAGCCTAGAAATCAATGACACAGATCTCTTACTACCTGGCAGTTTCACCGGTTGATCGGTTACATAAGATACCTTACCTTACCCCTGGAAACCAAGAAGACTCCAGACCTCAAGATAGGATGCCAAAAACAAGCCCACTACAGGAACCATTAACTTTATGCCAACTTACCTAATTCTTTTTGTCATCTAGTGTCAAAAGTTCTAAGTTTCCGCCTAAGCCAGTTGGTTCGTATCCGAATTTCAAGTGGCATGCCTAGATTCGCACATGGATGTGAAATTGTTCTTGAAAAACAAAACAACCTCTGGTAGGGAAGCCCCACGACGAATTTCGGGGCTCTACCAGGTTTCGGCTCTTCTTCCTGGCCTGACTTCCCACAGGCAGCATGATTTCAGTTGGCATCTTTCCTTTCCAGGGAGGTCTTATATCAACCCTGGTAAGCCCTGAATATCATACTGGCACGGGCCGACCGTGGTCACGAGTCGATGTAAAAAAAAGTCTTTGTCACTTTTGAGAGGACAAAGACGTCTACACACGTGCTTTTGGCTATGCTGGCTGATTCAGACAATGCAATATTGTTGGTTCAGCCTCATCGTGTTGCTGACTACAGGTAAGTAAATCGAGTCAAGTGACCACCAACTTATCTGCAATAAGTCAACTGCGTGCAACGCCAAGATGACTAGATTCCCGAGTCTCTCAGCAGAAGAACAGAGCCAATCAAGAATGGATGAACTGTCTGACTCTTCTCAAGGCTTGGCTTGGCAAATGAATGACAGCTGGAGATGAGGCGTCGTCAACCAAGGCCGCAGAATAATTAGAGCTGTTGGGAGTGCTGAAGATGAGAGGTTCAAGCATGTGATAGTCCCATAGATGCAACTATGGATAGACGGATACGTCATGACAAGGTGATCCGACCCATAGACACCCCCCATAATACGCATACCTACAGGACGGGCAGTACCTTACCCTACCGGGAGTCTCGGGGGGGATGTAACCACGAATGTGTTGAAAGAGCTTTGGTAATTGTTGAACAAGACGCGGGGGCTTGGATCACTTTATGGTTTTGGTAGAGACCCGACTCGACTCACTGAACATCACCCACGATCTGATTTCCCTAATAATACCCAGAACCAAGCTTTTTCAAAAGGCTAAAGGCTCTGGTCGACGTCGATGAAAGTTGCAGGTGACACAGTGACCTGGGTGAGGGGGAACATGGGGGATTAATGGCTAGAGCGCAATGGATCAAGTCGAGGTAGAAAGCACTTGGAGTTTGAGTGCCTCTAATGCTCCGAGGCAACCCCACATGGCTAAGACGGTCCAGAATGTGCCCAACATGGGCCAACGGGTCCAATTGCCGTGCAGGCCTGGTCCTTGGATGCATTTCCCCAAAAACAAGACTACCTTCCATCTAAGTCTCAGTTACCACTCGCGGTCCGCCTTCCACCTGCCGTACCGTTCCTCTGCACCCAGGACAGTCACGGTGGGCTCCCGCCGCTTTCCTCCAATCTAGCCTACCTAATAAACCACTTTACCTAGTTAAACACCACCACCACCACCACACTCACCTCCACGATCCCAACCCTCCCATCCTTTTCCTGGCCCGCTACCATTTGACCTCTACAAGGTAAAATTTCTAACCCTTCCCCGGCCAGGAGCATAGCAGCCATCCTATGAAGAAGTAGGAGATGCCGGGCCCTAGTTGCTCCTTCTTTGTCTTCATCTAGGTCGTGGGTGTGATGTGACGCACTAAATGCACGTTTTAGCACATGTACTCCCCGTCCAGACTAAATACCTTCTTGTGTTGATCCGCTGTCGCTCTTCTTCTTCTTCTTCTTCTTTCTCTTCCATGGCTTAAGCAAGCAGCCCTGCAACTCTATTATCAACGACCTTACTCCAACATCCATTCACAACGCTTGGCTTCCAGCGACAAAACTCGACTTTCAGCATATTTCCTTGTCTTCTATCCAAGAAGCACATGAAACCGCAACGTACATGTCACACATACAACCCCAGAGTCGATAATATATTCACGAACCTTTCAACGGCACTGTCGTCTTGATCTGTTGCTCCTCGTGTCTTCGCGACTCAGCAAATACCTCCTAGACTCCAGCCAGATACAACAGTTACTTCTTTGCGCTTCACGTGAAGCGAATCGAAATTTGTCCAGGCATACTACTTGCGATCAACTTAGGTGGGCTTGAACTGTCATGTGCTAGACAAACAGAACATAGCTTGAAATTGTCCTGGTCTACACGCTTGATGCCGAACGAAAAAGCACAACACTTCTAGAAACATTACCATTTACACCGTCGAGTCGAGATACACCTGCCAAATATTTTCAGTCCTTCAAATCACAAACATTTATCCTTCTACTGTGGCTCATTCGTAGCATATCGCTAGCTCTACAGAAAGCCCATATCACAAAAGACGCATCCATGCTCGCCGTACAGCACGCTCCGAGGATGGGTTCGTCGCAGCCACCCTCAGACCCTTTTATGCCTTTTGGCTGTAAGTGAACCGCTCGCCGAGATCTTATCCTTCGCCTCACCTCCACCAATTCAGAGACCAGTCTGCTAATCTCTAAACCGACCAGATTCATTCGACCCTAATCAAGATCCTCCGATCAACGATCCGCCGGAGCCTGCACCTGGAGCTCCTCTCTTGACAGATACCGACAACAGGCTCCTAACATCCTTCTTCGACGATATCAATGCCGACCATTACAATATGCCCTCCTTCGGTGAGGGGCTTAATTTCAGCGATACCTGGCTGGAACTGCCTCCGCAATTCATGGGATCCAGTACTTCATTTGGTCAGCAGCCAGGATCTTCACTCGGCGAGCCGCCGGCTCAAGGACTCTCCCATAGTCTGAATCAGTTCCATGGCATGGCACCATTAGGATCCCATATGATGCCCCCACCCCCACCTCCTCCTTCCCATTTACAACATCAGACTGAGCATCGGCACACTCCCGATGATGTCCTGAACGCGGCGGCTACTCTGCTTCAAAACGGCCAAACCCAGCGTCAGAATGCTAACGGAATTGATGCTTCAGTACAGAGGCACCCAATAGGACCTCCGGTAGGCCACCTACGACACCAACCTATGGAAGAATTCCGGGAAGACCATCGACGCAGCGTTGCAGAGCAAGAACCTTACCCAGACTGGATAATGGGACCCCATGACAAGCGCCAGCATCGAGCACCGCCTGCCGAATATCAGTGGGGTTCTGATGCCAACTTCAACCGCATTCAAGGCTATACTCCCAACTCGGAGAAAGAAACCGCCGAGTCCTTGACGAAGGAACAACTCAAAGTTCTTGAATGTTTCGAGCCCAGTAAGAGCGCCGATAACACGCGACCCAGCAGCCCACTTCCTACCAAAGGGCCACTCCCTCATAGCAGAGTGACTGAGCCGGCGAAAGTGCAAGATGCTGATACGCCCCCACGTAAAAGGCGGAAGAGCAGAAATAACAAGGATACTCCAGATGAAGAAGCGCAAGAAGAGACAGTCACGCCGAAGCCTTTGCGGAGGCGGAAACCGAAGGCGGAACGGGCAGGTTCCATCACTTCGGCTGTTGCAGATGACGTTACTGGGGGCAAACGTCGCAAGTCGGCAGCAAACAATAGCAAAGTGTCGAGAGAGAATCTTTCGGAAGAACAGAAGCGCGAGAACCACATAAAGAGTGAGCAAAAACGGCGCACTCTGATTAAAGAAGGGTTTGACGACTTGTGTGATCTTGTTCCTGGCCTTCGCGGAGGCGGTTTCAGTAAGAGCACTATGCTCGCGATGGCAGCGGAATGGCTGGAGGATCTACTGAAAGGGAATGAGGAAGTGGCCGCCCAACTAGCTGCGTTAGAAGGGCGCATCTGAGCCCCCTTTCTCGATCGAGTGCGAAAGGTGCCATGTATCGGTGGATAGACGTGCGATTTGGTCGGTGTTTGTTTTTCTATCAGGACAAAAGGGATTGGAAATCCATCCCCCGGTGCGTATAGGAGTTCACGGGAGGAAAATACACACTCTCTACGGACAGAGAGATTGTTTCAAGGAGCTGGATGCCACGGCTTACTGGCGTGGTTGAATACCCAAAAGGAGTAGCAAGAGGTGGTAATAACGGTGTACGAACGAGGGAGGATGTAAAGAAACTGGCCTCTACATCATGAGCCGATGAGACGAGGCTGCCGGAGGAGGTACATTACACGAGAAACACGAGAATGAAATAAAGAAGTCATACCAGTCTACTCCGTAGTGAGATGATTGCTTGTCGAGTGACAGTACCCAAGATGATGACCTAGGCCTACCACGTGTCGTATCAGGGAATTGATGAGTACTATGTGTGGAAATAAGGGGCACAAGGATTAGGCGGATAGTGTATTGGACAGGGTTGTGCACACCTGAAGCGAGTCAAGATGATGTCGGTATTAGCTAACAGTAAACGGAAACTTGGCATCATCCCATCGCCAACTGTTGTTCGACCTTTTACTGCAGGATGTTAATATCTAAGAGGAAGATGATGGATGACCTTGATATTGGTTTTCAAGTTTAGGAGGGGTTGTTTAATCACTCTGGGGAATTATGAAAGGATTCAATCAGATGAAACCCCGAGAATGATTGGCTGTAACTGGCAGACAGGGAGCTGCATATGGCCGCAGGAAGCTGAGCGCAATTTTGAGAAGGTTTTTGAAGAACATGGAGGATTGAGGATCTGTCGCAGATTAAGTGACGGATTTCTTGGTGATATTTGGGATGTATGCCAGGTAGTATATATAGATGAGCGTCTCTATAATCCATGAACATTTTACATGCGTGTGCCTTGCTCTTTTTATCTTGCTTTCGTTAACTGGAACATAATCTTCACGCGAGCTCATATCAAGGCAGTCCATGATCATGAAGGTCTCGATTTCTCTTCTCAGTGGCCTTGCCATCTTGAATTTCAGCTCTGCCTTAGCTACCACTAGGCCCAAAGCCCATGTTCCCTACTACTCGCGCGATACTGAGCCAACCTGTATAACTCCAGGCATCATCCCCAACATTACGGGCTCTCAGATCCGCAACGTTGGTGTTGTTCTCTTCCAGGCCCTCGACATGATCGATATTTTCGGCCCTCTAGATCCTCTCCAGATTCTCTCGCTCAGCGTCCAGCAACTCGATCTTCACCTGATCGCTGAGACGCTTGAACCTGTTAGCACAGCCCCCTTAGTCATGAACAAGTTCAACTCGAGCTTCTTTCCTACGATCCCCCCAACCAACACATTCAACGACGACCTGGATCTCGATCTGCTTATTGTTCCTGGTGGGCCTGGCGCGAGGAACCCGAATCTTCAGGCTGTCACGGATTACATTGCAAAGATGTATCCCAAGGTCAAGATGCTCATGACTATCTGCACTGGTGCTGGCGTTGCAGCCAGATCGGGCGTTTTGGATGGGCATTTAGCAACAACTAACAAGAACGCCTGGGCAACTATGAAGGAAATGGGCCCCAGAGTGAACTGGGTATCTCCTGCTCGTTATGTTATCGATGGTAAAGTCTGGTCTTCCTCGGGTGTAAGTCGTTGATCAATCTCCTGAATCTGTCAATGTTACTAACCAGATGCTCCTTTAGGTCACTTCTGGACTGGATCTCATATTTGCCTTTATTGGTACTTTCTGGGGTGCAGAAAAGTCCGAGCGTATTGCGAGTATTGTTGAGCATGTTCCTCGTGTTGCTACTGATGACCCCTTTTCGAAGCACTTTGATATTACGCCCACTGACGCTCAGCCCTGCCCAAAGATTCGAAAGGACCTCTGAATGAGACTGAGAGAATCGAGGTGGTGTTTGTGGCATGACTTCAGGTATATAGTTTTTTTCCCGTAGAATCCGATTAAAATTTAGGCCTTTTGCTGTTCTCATCTACCTATTTATAAGTCTCGTGATCTTCAGTTAGTTATTTGAAGCTCAATTGCAAGATATAGTACTCACAGCAGAAACCTCGTACCGCATTACTTCTCTCTGTTCACCGCAAGATTTGTATTCAAGCACACATCTGGAAATATCCTCTGAAACGAGAGGCCATCACTGCTACCCTGAGAGCCGAAACAGAGCAAAACTATCGACAATGCTCTTTGAGGATTTTCGTATTATCCCATTCTACGCCCAAATCAGTATGATACAGATGTCCATCTCATTTCAGGTCTACCATCTTCACAACCCAATACCCTTTTAACGCCAGGCTGTGCTCGCCATTATAATTAACTAAGATCCATTTTCTCATCGCCGTTGCTGGCCGCTCCGCCTACTGCGAAGTCGACTCCACCTGTGTTACCGATCAGGCGCTTCTCTGACTCGGCCACGAACTTGATGCTGCGGGCGGGATCATAAAAGAGCTGGAAGCTGCGTTGCACATCCCCAACTTCGACTTGCTTAGCTTTTCTCTTGGCGGAAACAAGTTGCGAAGTACTGATGAGGTTGCTAGCATATCGGAGACCTGCCTCCTGGCCTATCTTTGTGAGAAGGGCGAGAGCGTCGGGATGCACATCGATCTCTTCTTCTTGGGCTCGGATGGACAGAATCTGCTTGATCTCCTCAGGGTTGTATGCATGCGTGTTGATGATAACGACTCGGTCCAAGAAGTCAAGAGGCAGTCCATGAGGGCTGCGGTAGTCAGTACCGCGGATGCGGGAGTTGCCTCGGTTGCTGGCCATGATGACCACAGGAGCAAGGTCGTCCTCGAGAGCTCGGTTGATGTATGAAAAGCATTCGATATCGAGCATATGCACTTCATCGATGAACAAGACGCCAGGAACAATCTCGGCCTTGCCCTCTTCCTTCCATTCGCCGACCTTTGTGTTGATCTGGTCTCGGATCTCGCTGCGGATTTCGCCAGTATCGCCCGAGAAGAGAGCAAGGAAGCCCTGGGTTCTTGAGTTGATAACATCGATCTCGTGTAGTGTGACGGTGTGGACAACCTCCTTGCGCTTTTGGAGCTCTCCATCCGGGCACTGGAGGAATTTGGTATCGACACCCATAGCATCATAGTCGCGAGATCGGGCATACGATCGGCCGAGTTTGGTGATCTTTCCAGAGGACTTGTCTATCGAGATGATGTCGCCTGCCATAACGCGTTCCTTGGTCATGGCATCGATCATCTTGCTACCCATATCATAGACTGCCTCCATGTCGGTGGTCTTGATGGTTAGCTTTCCCTGCTTTGCACTCCCAGTCACGCTGCGGTCGATCTGGATCTCAACAACTTCTCCCTCCATGATTTCGCTCTCCTCCTTTATCCGGACACCGATAGACTTTCGGAAGGCTTGGGTGAGGGCTTCGGTCTTGGACATTTCGAGCGAAAAGATTTCTGATGAGGCAAGTGTTGTGAAAGGAACATCGGGGCCTAGAGACTGAGCCATACCCATGGCGATGGCAGTCTTTCCTGTGCTTCATATGTGTCAATGCGCGCAGCACAGAAATGGCGATTGGAAGCATACCTAGGAGGTCCAGCAATGAGAACAGCACGGCCAGCAATCTTTCCATCCTTGATCATCTGCAAGATGACAGCAGCAGCCTTTCGCGCCTTCTCCTGCCCGACCAGGCCTTGAGAAGCAGCTCGAGGCTCAAGAGATGTTGCATCTACACCAAGGCCTCGAATGTGGGAGTGTGCTGCGATCAGGTTCAGACCTCGGAGGTCCTTGGACTCTGACACGGTCATCACAGGCTATGAAACTTAGCGTAAACAATTGGTTGCGCGGGAGGTACGAGTAAATTCTACTTACGGCAGCCATCTTGTCGCGTATTATGCGCGAGTGTAATGTGGGCAATCGTTATGGAATTGAGTTGTAAGGCAGCGACTTTGATGAAGAAAGCTTGAAGAGCAGGGCTGGGAGCTAGATCGCGACAGCTGCACGAGCCTGCGCATCACTTTTGAGTACGGAGTAAAAATTGTTAGTATGCGGCTATCGCTTAGCGCTTAGCGCTTAGCACAATGTGCTTGAGGCGCACAGCCACATTTGGGGACCCACTCGCCTGAAATCAACCCATATGACTCCACAACTCGGTACTGTGCTGCATGGACGCGATTACACGCGAGTACCTGAGGTGAGACTGAGAGATTCATTCAGCTCGAGCTACTGGAGCAATTAACGTAACAAGTTTATGGCATCTCCTCGAGTCCGTAATCTTTCACCAGGAGTCAAGGGACTAAGTAAGTCGCCTGATAAGTAATTATTCACAGAAGCTAACTTACCGACCTAGGTAGATAACTTGTCCCTATACTGTCCTCGTTTTATGTCGTCTCCTGCTGTCTGACAATAATAGAGAGAATATGCTTCCCCTCCACTTAATAGAGACTAAAATCATTAGCGCCAATTATCTGGGCAAGCAACTATCATCGGGCAAACCGCTTTTCTTTCTTAGATGAGTCTAGATTCTGATAGTCTAGTTAGGCGGTGATTCAGCGAGGTTTAGGGGTCTATATTTAATAACTGAGCTGCCCCAATTTACTATTTGATAAATTCAACCGCAACTTCGCAGCTACGGTACCTACCTATACGGAGTATTGTATGATGAGAATCCACACCAACCGACCTCCACACTGCGTAGCCCTGGTCCAGGTGTAACAGATACCTTATTACCTAGTTAGTTGGTCCTTTTTCAGGTCTTTTCTTGATTTTTCTTTCTCTTGATGAACCGGCTAGCTACCTTATCTTAACATCCGTGCTCCCGCTTTTGTGTCGCCTCGCATTGCTTTTTCCTCCTTCTCTCTTCTTCTATCCTCGTTCGTTCAAGGCACACGCTTTTATTTTCCTCTCCTTTCCCCCTCACTCCTTTTGTTCTTTCATAAACCGAGGCTCTCTAACTCTCCCTTATTTATTTTTTAGTAGGCGTTGCCACACACTCTCTCGGTGCTCACACACCCAGCCGATTCATCGACGCGATTGCCTCCCGCCGAACTCAACTACTTGTCCAACCACCACTCAACTCAGTACTCATTTGGCCCTGTGTCCCATTGGTACAAAGTACTACCTACTTAGCGCAGTCCTTATTTGGTCCCCTTAATTCCTCCGGTCGCATACCGTCCTCAGCGATACCCTCTCGCTCTCCTTGGGCCACTTTCGATTCGCAACCAACGGCGCACGGCATTTGTCCTATCTCGAATCCTCTACTCATCATTTCGACGGATGCTTAAGACTCCATTGCACTACCGGAGCCGCAATGGCTGGTAGAGACGATCGTTACGGTCGCCGACCAGCCGGTAGCTCCCCATCCGACTCATTCCCCGATCGTATCTCACACCGACGAGATGAATCGTCTCATTCCAGAGATGCAGACTATGACCGAGGGAGGGGCGGGGGAAAGGGGGGAGCATTACCTTACAGTAAATATAGCGAACCACCCCTGGAAAGATCTTCCTTCAGGAGGTCAACGAATGCTGGTGATCGTGGTAAGAGCCCAAGTCTTGACAAAGAACATGACCAGAGTATCGCTGACACACACTATTTAGGTTCAATATCGACCGCTACAGCCGAGCCTCGCGCCATGAAACTTGAAGGCCTGCCACTTGTAATAGACCTGCTCGGCAATGCAGCCTCTCTGCGCATGCAGCACAACCAAGCTGATAGCAAGCTTAAGAAAACAATGGCTGACTGGAAACGGTCGACCACTAAAAATTCTGATTATCCTTCTGTTGACGAGATGCAACGTCAGGCTGTCCAGAAAATCGAGAACGAAAAGAATAATCTTAAGCAAAAAATCAAAGAGCTGCACCCAACGCTTTATGAAACTTTCGATTCGCTCTTGAAGCAATACGTGCAAGATCAGGCTTCTATAGGACCCAAAACCCAAGAAGGGGTAGATTCTCTCCCGACGAAGGTTCAGGGCTCTTCAACAGAGCTTCAGCCACACCCGCTGGAGCCGCATCAGCCAACAAAGGCATGGATGGAAGATTGCTTGCAGACTGAGCTGAACAAGTTCAAAAACTCCCTACCAGTCGCCCAGGGGCCAGATAATAGCGAGATCCAGAAACTAGTGGATAGCCTTGAGAACGAGAAGAAAAAAACCCGACTTCTGGAAAATAAAGTCGAAGAAGGTCGACAGCAACACCAGTTATTGGAGAAGAAGCTCAGCCGACTCGAGCAGAAGCTCGATGGCGTCAGCACCACGATGGAAGCAAGGATAGCCGCTGAAAAAGGCCCGCCAGCTACCTCTACATCCTCTTTTGAGTATAACCAGCTCAAGACAACAGTTGAAATGCAGGGACGCACCATAAACTTTATCGAAAGTCACTCTGATCCCACAAAGTTGCAGAAGCTCCAGCAAGAGACAGAAAACCTTGCAGACAGGCTAGCGAGAGGCATTAAATCTGTCAAATCGCTCCATGAGCAAAATTCTGCTCTTATTGAAAAGCAGGGGGAAAACGACATATCATCCTTACAAACTACGTCTCGGAACCAGGATGTCAAGCAAAAATCCCTTGAAAAGGACATGTCATTGCTGCGAAGCACATCTGATAACCAGGGTGCAAAGCAAACTTCATTAGAAAAGGAAATACTGTCCTTGCAAAAAACCTCTGAAAGTCACGGGGCAAAGCAAATGACCTTTGAAAAAGATATTTCGCTTTTACAATGCACATGTCAAAGCCAGGGAGAACAGCAAAAGATAATAGATGATGTCATTTCCGGCATAAAATCAGCTGTAGAGAGTCTCTCCCAACAAGGCGGATCTTTAGCTGAAGATATCGCCTCTTTGCGATCATCCGTGGAACAAATACAAGAGGCCCAGGGGTCTCAGGAAGCGCGCCAGTCAACGCTTCCTTCTCTAAAACCTTTGACTAAGGAAGTTAAGGAACAGCAAAAGAAGGCCAACGTTCTGCAGCAGAGCGTCGACGCCCTACAGGCCAATGCGGCCGCCTGGTCATTGCAAGACTTCCAAGACCTTAAGGCAACAGTCCAGGGGTATCCGCCTGCGGGTGAAATTCGGCAGCTTATTGCTGAATTCCCATCTCTTTTTGAGACCAAGCGGCTGCTTGCCAGATACCCACCTTCTGGTGATCTCGAGCAGTTACTTAAAGAAATGCCGCCTGCTGGTGACATAAGGCGTCTCCTGGATGAATGTCCGTCTGTTGCGGATATAAAACGCCGCCTTGAACAACTGCCACCGAGTGATGAGCTTAACCAACTAGTTAAAGACTTACCAAAGTTGAGGGAATCCATGTCGGAAGTCACTGCACGGTCTTCTAAACACCCTACGCCCACACCCACTTCTACATTCATGACGAAGGACATGACGTTGCAACTGATCACTCCCAAGATGGATAGACTGGAAGATGCATTAAAACGTCGTTGTTCGGAGATGATCCACATATCCTCGGGGTTAGTTGCCGAGACTGTTGAGCAGGCAAATGCCCGTACATTGAAGTCAGAGAAAGCTATCCAGGCACTTGACGTACGTGTAACAGGTTTGGAACGAAGCGTGGATGATAACAAGAAGGAATTCGATGCGCATGTCACAACTTTGAAGCGAAATACGGATGAAAACAGGAAGTTGAGTCAGCAAATCACAGAGTTGAGGCAATCCGTCAGCGAGAACAAACTGGAAATGTATGAAATGGATAACGATGCGGGGAAACGCCTTGAGGAAGAGAGCACTGAACTGAAGTCATTGAAGGGTATGGTTGCTGTGATGGCACGGGACGTTGAAAAGGTGCGCAAGGACTCAAGGACTGGGATCGATGATATTCAGTTCCAGCTGGTCCAGATGACGGACTGGGCTAAGAACTTCAGCTCCAAGCAGTGGCATGATAGTGTCGCTCAACAGATCGCTGCTTGTGTGCCAGCTCAGTTTGCGGGACAATTGGATAGCCTGGCTACCAGAGTCAGCCATCTTGAGACCCGAAGCCACGATTCGCCGGAGGTCTCGAGCAAGAGACGCAAAGGAGCTAATGGGAGCCCTCTGGTTGTCAACGGCATCCATTGAGCAAAAACTTGGCTTAGAGGTGCTGTATGGAACATGTTGACACTTGTCTGTATAACTGATTTCTCTTACGGACTGGGTCTGGATTAGAGAACGAGTGTGTTACTTTTTGGCACCAATTTAAATATGTGGAGGAGAGAGACAACGGTGGCAAGGCAGCATTATACCCTTACGGATCCGGCATTTTATGCATTATTGTCAGGAGGAAATATATCCCTGGATTCACTCATAGTATTCAAAAAAGGAAAATGTCTCTGTAGCAATACGCAAGGTATAGCCAATAGGGTCTCATAATGAGATAAACTCATCAAGATGCTTATTTTCAGCATAACACACAGCATAACACAATATAAGGCGTCATACACCACGCCAAAAGGAACACAATAACCTTAATAATAAGTCTCCAGGTATTATACCTTTGGCCTCACTTTACATATTACGTGAACTGAGATTCTTATACTGAAATGATAATACTCCGTAGGGCAGTTTTAATTAATGCTTATCCTATAAGCGCATGCAGCTAGAAGAACAGGGCCCAGGAACAGGCCATACCAAGACATGGGCAAAACTGCTTTAATATCAGCCACAAAAACCTAAAACATGAGGGAAAGGCATCAGAGCAGCCACAAACAGACATGCCTGTCCAGGGGAGAGTGGATCCAGGGCAGTCATCATAATAAGAGAAGAACATGAAACTGTAAAGTGACGGACGGGACGGACGGGAATGAAGCCCACCTACTAGGTACTGCTGGATGGGATACATGTACAATAGAGTAAGGCTAAGGAAGGTTTCGCTCTATTAAGTACATTAGTAGTACCTGTAGGTAAGTACCTAGGTACCCTTGATCCATTACGGATCGTCACTGCTAAGGTTGGTCGGGTGGTTCTTTCCTTTCCTGACCGCTCTCAACTGCCACATAACGTCAGTGAGATGGAGCATCTGTCACTGCAACTGCAACTGCGACTGTCACTGTCACTGTCTGGCCCTGCCTGACTTGAGGTGGGCTGCCACTGCACTGGGAATCTCAAACATCCAATCCCGACTAAAACCAAGACCAACCAACCAACTTAGATCCCGGCCTACCTGCCTTGGGTACGTTGGATGCTTTCCTAACTCGGCAACAAAAGAAGTGACAAGAAAAGAGACAGGCTCATACCCTTCCAGCTTAACTCACTTATTTCTCTAATCCATAACCCAATTCTCGTTTCATTCGGCCCCATCAACATAATACACATCACCGCTCTCGTTTCGTTGTCAATCAGATTTACTAGGGCCTGGACAGAGCTTCTTGGCTCCGATCCACCGCCGCTTTGTTGTTTCGTCTCCAGCCAGCGCGCTAACACTCTCCAATCTTCCCTTATCGTGTGCGACTGGGTCCTTTTCCATGCCTTGTCGCTCGGCATCAACCACCACCACTATCAGCCACCATCACATCGCGACAACCCTGCCAATCGGTCGTGTATGACGCATGATTTGAGCATCCTCCATTTCCAGGGACTCGCGCTACTTTCAAGATCTTTATCGCATTTGTGTCTCTCAGCCTTTCTATCGTCGCGTTCTCGGCCTCCCTGCGTACCCCTCGCGCGCGTCACCTGCGATCGCCAAACCTCGTACCGCACCGCATCGCACCGCACCCCCCGTCTTCGTCCTTCCGGCATGCTGACATCCATGAACAATGGAAGCCGCGGCGAAGACGGTTCAGCAGCTCACACAGCGCATCCTGCCCGAGAAACCACATCATCTCTCTTACTCCCCGGATTGGCGATATCACATCCCCGCCAGCGAATCTCGACAAAAGCATCCTGAGGAATGGGATAATACTCGCCTGCAATATTCTACTCTCGTGTCGGAAGCAGATCGTGGTGTACTTCTTACTAGATCCTACTACGACATGCGTGTCGAGCCTCCTAAGCCCGTCCCTCGCGACGTGGGCATTCTCGCAAAAGGCGGCGAGAAGAAGAAGCTGTCACTCAGTGACTACAAGAACAAAAAGACGTCTGGTGTGACCTCGGATGCCTCCACCCCAGAACTACCCAGCGCCAAAAAGCGCGAGCTTGAGCGCGCATCTGCAGAGCCAAGATCTGTACCCGACATCAGGAAGCCCGATTCACAGCGACAAAAGGATCAACACCCCGATAACAAATCACAAAAGTCCAGGGAACTTCCAGTCGTTGACATGAGGTAAGATGCGTCTTTGATTGCCTGGGTGATGTCGCTCCCATACTGACTCTGCTGCAGGCTCCCCCCTAAACCGCCCGCATCCCTCCCACCTCGTCCCGTATCACCAGACAGCAGGAAACGTGCATCGAATGTCGAAGATGACCACAGATCGCAAAAACGACACAGGCCGGACATGCCTCGCGCTCACGATGATCGATCGCGACCAGGTCGCGATGAACCACCTCGCAGAAAGGATAGAGATTCTTTGGCACCATCCGATATTCCACCAAGAGACAAGCCTACCAGCTCTTCGTCGCTTCCAAATGGACGCAGTATCTTGAAGAGTGTCAGCACCTCCGCTCGCAATTCTTCTCCGGCTGGGCGCGCACGTGGCGACTCTGTCAATGGCGTTCGACCTGGCGCATCGGGGAGCACAAAGGGAACACCGAACAAGATAGATAATGCTTCGCGGTCGTCCGTGCCCCCGCTACTATCGCCCCTTCACTTAAGCTGGGATAGTCAAAACTCAACGGACAAAGGCGACAGGAGACGGGTACGTGAGGATGCTGTGGATGCCACCAAAGCAACGAAACCGAAGAAATTGGACCCACTCCCAGCATTGAAGACAAAGAACGATACAAGAGAAAAATCTCCAATACGCTTGCCTTCGCTGCTATCCCCCACATTACCAAGCTCCCTGGAAGCTGAGCTATCGCGTAGGAAGGGTTCAACGAAAGCAACGGAGTCAAAGGCCCAAGATGACCGAGAAAAGGACGAACCACGCGAGAAACGATCCGAAGAAAGCCGCAAGTCATCAACGGCGAGGAAAGCGCCTGTCGAGCATGAAGAAGAGGAGGACGGAGAGGGTGGAGAGGAGCAGGATGGTGATGCTCACAGTACTAAAGAAAAGAAACGGCTAATCGTTACTCTACGAATATCCAAGAGAATGCGGCAAACATTGAAGCGTATTCTGGCTCTACCTTCTAAGCGCAGAGAGCGGTCTGAGAGCATGGAGGCGCCGTCTATCAGCCAGGCAAAGAAGCGTCCTGCGTCGTCAGACTACACTGGCGATACAATAGCCGTCAAGAGACCTCGAATGCCTTCAGTTTCTGCAAGTCTCCCACCACCGTCGACTCCCTCTAAAAAGGGTGCAGCCATGTCCCGAGTCAGTTCCAGCAACTCGCAGGCTCACACACCCGGCGACTCGTTCACCGTGACACCTGTGCCTCTTGGGTCATCAGATCGGCCAACCACCAACGGCACAGATGCCGCTCGCGACAAGGCCGACCCGCGAGCCATTTTTGACAAACACACACGATTTTCAAATCTAGGTCGGCGATTGAAGCATGAAGGCGATGTCGCTAATCAGCGGTTTAACAAGCTTTCCAGTAGTGGCGACAAACGAGGGGCCGATTCGAGTCGTAAACAATATTACGCACTCGCTGTGGAGAGCACTGTTGCATTCATGGCGAGCTTCTACCTTCTTAACGTCAGTCGAAATTTACAAAGTAAACCATCTGATCCGAGCTCTTGGGCCAGCCTGATCAAGATGCTGGATTATCTAACAAATGAGACACGCCGTGACTCGCGGCGAAGCCAACCCATGTATGCTCTTATCTTGATTCTACAAGCCATCACCGTGGATGAATTTCTCAAGGCATCTGCAAACTACGAGAATATCTCCAAGGAAGAGCTCTTTACACACCAGTCGACTCGTTATCGGAATTGGCCCGCGGTTCACAGCATTTACGAAGGCATAGGAAACTCTCGTCTTCGAGCTGACATTGCGCACTGGTCGACCGTCGAGGAAGTTTGCCAAGCGTCGATGCGTGTTGTTCGGCACTGGTGCCAGGAAGAGAATGTCCAGTGGTCACCGGAGTTTGATCCTAATGAAGCCAGCATTAGGGTTGCCCGGTAATGAAGCCATTTTCTCTTGTCGTGCCACGTACAGGATCATCGAAAAAATCTTTTGGGCTGACGATTATATCAAGATCGCTGACGAAAGAATGGATTCTGCGGGATCCCACATTCATAAGTCATCGATAGGCCAAACCCGAAAAACTCACCATCAACCAGTGTAGTCGCATCTACAATAACACTGGTAGCGCGCCATAAGATATCCAGTTGAAACGAAGCTCGAGTTAAGCGAGATGATTTTGCATTGTGCACATCTCATCAAATGTGCTTATTACTCATCTCGAGGTCGAGTTTACATATTGCCTCCTAACCACCTGCCACCCACCCTGCTGAGGAGCGTGGCAAGGAAATGTTACTTACTTTGCTTGTACTATGATATCCCCGGGTCAAAACGGATAGCGTTCAATTTTTCGTCTCTTACGCCTCGGACGTCGCGGGTCCCCTCATGACATGACATTTCTCATTTTCTTTTCTATTATTGTACTCTACGGTTGAAAAGGGGTTGCTTTCCGAGAAAGACAACGGATAATGAGACGAGGGAGTCAAAGGAGCATCTGGCGAAAAAGAAAAAGGGAACAGCAAAGGGTGTGTTTACAGGGAAATACCATTTCGTAAGGTGTGCATACACATACACACATTCATACATACACAAATGCGTGCATGCACCAGCATGGAACGGAAATAAAGGACTTGGAACTCCATAGCTAACGCATAGACCTGACAATGTCGAGATCGATGCCAGAAAAGCCACATGAGCCAACATCATCCATATATTGGCATACGAGTTGCATACCGTGGACATGTGATCATCTTGTGAGATGCGTGATCAGGACCTCGATCCCAAATAACAAAAAGACATGGGTAACTTAGCATAAGCTTAAGATACCTTTTGCAAAGTTTATTTCAACGCCCTATATCGAAGTCTAATGTTTTCTTGCTCCCCAAAGATCGCGAAGAGGCCTATATAGCTTGATTCGCCAAGTTGGCCATGGGCTAAAGATACAGTAGATAGACATGAACGGTTTTCAAGAGGGATGGATCTATTTATTTATTTTTTCTGTCCACGGCTATACTAAGATCAATTGTCTAGTAGGGAACTGGAGCCGATGAGAACAAAGTCGTTGTCATCCCCTCCGACAATCTCCCTTAATGTTGGTATTTTTACTTCCTTTCATTTCTTTGCTTCATTAAAACACGCGGCAGATTGGCATCATCATCATGTCGCGTCTGATTAGGTTTGGTTTTGCTTCCAGCCTCTTGAGCGCTCTACGCTTACTTGGAGGCATCGACCTTGGCAACGTGGGCAAGGAGGTCGAGGACACGGCGGGAGTAACCCCACTCGTTGTCGTACCAGGAGACCAGCTTGACGAAGTTGTCGTTGAGAGAGATACCGGCCTTAGCATCGAAGATGGAGGAGTTGGTGTTGCCGTTGAGATCGGATGAGACAACGTCGTCCTCAGTGTAGGCCAGAACGCCCTTGAGGTCACCCTCAGAGGCCTCCTTGATGACCTTCTTGATCTGGTCGTAGGAAGCACCCTTCTCGAGGCGGACAGTAAGATCGACAACGGAAACGTTGGCGGTAGGAACACGCATGGACATGCCAGTGAGCTTGCCATTGAGCTCAGGAATGACCTTGCCGACAGCCTTGGCGGCACCAGTGCTGGAGGGGATGATGTTCTGGGCAGCGCCACGGCCACCTCGCCAGTCCTTGGCGGAGGGACCATCGACGGTCTTCTGGGTAGCAGTGTAGGAGTGGACGGTGGTCATGAGACCCTCAACGATACCAAACTTGTCGTTGATGACCTTGGCGAGGGGAGCCAGGCAGTTGGTGGTGCAAGAGGCGTTGGAGATGATATCGGCAGAGCCGTCGTACTTGTTCTCGTTGACACCGACGACGTACATGGGAGCGTCGGCAGAGGGGGCAGAGATGATGACCTTCTTGGCACCACCAGTAAGATGGGCCTTAGCCTTGTCAATGGTGGTGAAGACACCAGTAGACTCGACGACGTAGTCGGCGCCGGTCTCGGACCACTTGATGTTGGCAGGGTCGCGCTCAGAGTAGAACTTGACAGTCTTGCCGTTAACGACAAGGTCGTTGCCATCGTTGCCGACCTCACCCTTGAAGATGCCGTGGGAAGAGTCGTACTTGAGCATGTAGACCTGCGTAGGGGAGTTTTGGTTAGCTTGAGGCTCAAACCTGAATGTGATATTGTATGGGACGTGGGGCAGTGAGGGGTAGCTTGGTGGGACATGAAGCACTGCTCAAATGAGCATTGCTCTCTGGTACTAAGCTATGACACGAGGCCGGTGACAGTTCACGATGCCAATTACATGTCCAGGCACAATGCGTGTCATGTATGTGCGGTGACTTGCAAGCTCCAGCCGAACCACGACGCGGGTTTACAGAGTCGTGACAAAGCGACAGGCTCCCGAACAGTGGATTGTAGGGTTGTTTGTAGTATCGAACGAGCTCGCTGAGGGGTTCTACTTACGGCGTAGTGAGGCTCAATGAAAGGATCGTTGACAGCAACAACCTCGATGTCGGGGTGCTCGACGGCGTTGCGGAAGACGATACGGCCGATACGACCGAAACCGTTGATGCCAACCTTGATGGGAGCCATTTTGATTATTGTAGAAGAAATGGTAGTTTCTGTTTAGGCAAGAGAGTTAGATAAGATATCTTAGGAAGAAGATGGATGAAGTAAGATGGAGAGGAGAAAAGAGCTGAGGGGCAGGTTGAGGTTGAGGTGAGGGGGTGGGGTAATTTATATCTGTAAGGCATGACGGAGGTTGAGTGGAACGGGAGGTTGCCACAGGGAAAGAGCAAGTGGGTGTGGACTGAAATTGGAATTTAGAACGTCGGTGCAAAGGAGGGGCAAGCAGAAGTGGCTAGAGACATAGAGAGAGAGGCAGATAGAGGGTAGAGCTCTGAATTACAGAGCTCGATGCCCCGGAAAGAGGTCTTGTCCCTCTTCCCTCTGTCTGTCTGTCCCCTCTCTATAGCAACACCAATGCCATGCCCGTATCATCCATTCCAATCAATGCCAACCAATCCATCACCCATATCGATTGACGTGTCGTCGTATCGTCTTCTCATTATGTTGGATCGAATGCAGACATGATATGACATGACAATCTGTTTTGCTGGTGGAGAGGCAAGAGGCAAAGCAATGCATCATCATCATGTTATGACACTGATGGATGATGGTGGTGATGGAGATGGAGATGGAGGGGTAGATTGATTGTTCACATACCAAGAGGTTTGTAGTGGAAGTTGTTGCTATTATGAAGCTGAGGATGATGAGAATGAAAGGAAAGAGAAGAGAAGAGCAGCAGGAGTGGGAGTAGAGGTACATACATATATGAATTTCCCGGACATTGGATACCTAACTCAAGGTACCTTATTCACTCATCCTCCCTCTCTCTCATCAGAATATTCTGCTCTGCCATTAGCAACCAACCAACCCACTTTAGACCACCAACACCACATCATCAATCATCCCACGAACGTACACCCCTGTTGCCCGGGGGGTGCAGTACAGTACAGTATGTATGTACCTACCGTACCTAGTGTATCATAACAGCAGGGGCCAATGGAACATTCAATATCGGATGAGAGGGTGGGCGCTCTTTTTTTTCTCTCACTCACTAGGTACAGTAACGTTAGCTCAATCAGTCAAGGCTATCATGACCAATTCACAGCCTTGTTCCCTGGGTATGACTCTACTTCTTAGTTAATATGGCGTTTCATTCTTGCTCTGGACTTACAAATCCATATCCATAATACTACTACTACCTATAGATAGCAACTCTATCACCATCTGTACTCAGCTTCATCATGCCTCAGACCCCACCACTGACGAGAGCTTCGTGGTGGGGTGATGCCCTGAAAAGCTACCTCTCTGTAGTATGCCCCTCCCTCTCAAAACCATGTATCTTTTCTGCCCCTCCATGCCTGCATGAGGTGCCCGGCCAGTGCCACTCTCTGTTGATTCCATCGCTTGTCCACGTCCATCCTTGATATTTCTGTAGGTGCCGCCGAATAAGACACCGCATTCTACCGTGCAACTCTCCGTGATGGATAGCAATTCGATCGTCAATTATCCGAGGAATGCGTCACTTGTCGATCAGATCAGGTGTTTTCACACAATCCCATCTCTCTCCGGAGCCTCCGGCTATAGTGGACATGAACGCCTCATCATCTAGGGCTATACATACGATGAGATCTGTAAGTTTTACGCCGCAAAGTTACAATGGAATCAATCCCTGGCTTCCCTGTTTGCCGCCATATTATCCATTCTTCCTTTGCCAACCCATAACATGCTTCCATCTTGGTTTCATCGTTGACGGCTGCCGCCGCCAATGAGTATGCACGTCCCCTCGACATATTGAAAGCTCGGTTCGCCTTGTTCACCCATCACAGACGAGTCGTACGGTTCCGAGTCCTCGCTACAGGTCATTCTCGTATGAATCCAATCCTTTGTGTGAACGTGTCTGGTTTCTCGCTTGTCTTTCGATATGCTTCGGCCTCTACCTATCTCCACGACGACAAATGTTTTTAATTTCCTATTTACGTATCCAATGCTTTGCCCACTTATACCGGAGTCACCTTAATTGAGCTAGAAGCTTCACCACCAAGACGGTGACACTGAATGAGGCTTAGTGCCTGATCTTCGCTCGAATCTAGCTGCGGGTTTTTACAGCTTGTGTTGCGTCTTTTACGCAATGTGGCGGGGCTACACGGTCTCGGTCTTCGAGTCGCGGGGGGGTTTGTCTTGTTCAATCACAGCATTGACTCGATATCAACATGTAAACATGATATAATACAATTATAACAAATATGTTAGGGCTCATCATATCAGTTGCTGTAGCCCAGCTTATGCTAGTCATGCCTTTCTTCAAAGCCTAAGCAACAGGGTAGGTAGCCGATATTGACCTCGTACCGTTTCACGCTACTCTGTTGTCCCTCATCACCTCTCTTCCGGTGAGGTAACAATTGTTGAGAGGTATCATGATGGAACAAAAAACAGCTCAACTAATAAGCTCACTCAATTCAGCCCAGCTCACCGACAACAGGGCCTCTGTCGGCCCGTTGATAGGCCACGAGCTTTCGCGGACCGACTGTATTCGCTTCTCCTTATGCTCTTGTTCTCTACTACCTACAGCACATCCATCAGATCAGACCAGTCCATGCCATCCATCTGTAATGTCAATTCCATCGCCAAAACAAAGTCCGCTTATCTGACATCGGGCCTTTGTCGAGACCCCTGGGTGTGTCCAGCATCTATTCCCAATCATCAAAAATGGAGACCCTGAATCTGCCAGAGCCCTATCACGTCGTGCCTACGATTCCATGAAACCACGGACCCTTATGGTCTCATATTCCTCAATACTGACTATGTACCTATCTTGAAATCTCACCGAGATTCCTCACCTGAGATCGAACCTCTCCTGACCTGAGCCCACCTGCGCTGACCGAACCCCTGCCCTGTCTTTTCCTACCCTCCATCATGATCCTTGAGCGAATCCAGTGCTAATCTGGCCTGGACCTGGACTAGCTACATCCAGTACAGCACATCCAAACATACATACATTGCAATATCAGTTCATGATATCGATTCTTCCAGCATTACTCGAGTCACCCAATACTACTGATAACACAAATGCCGAGATACCTTGATCGACATGATTTCAAGGCCAAGCCCATAGACTCTCATCTTGTTACGTACGAAAACTCGTCGTCGAATAGATCCCGAACCCTTACAATTCACTTACATACTGAGATGCAACTTCTGACATACATCATTCCCGAACAATCCCTGCTCCTCCGATCTAGCCCGTTCGTCTCCGGGAGTCGACCTCCTGCTCCCTCGGTGCTTGACCGTTCGGCTACGGCTACGGCTGCCGCCCCGGCTCCCGCTCCACGTACCGGAGCATCACGGGATCACGGGCTTGGATCGGCTCGAGCCTTGCAAGCCAGGGCACACGGTAGGTTCCAACCTCGTCTGTCCCTCCGTATAACCCCATACAACCCCATCATTACCCCCAGATGTCTCCATTATATCTTACTCCATGTTCCCTGCCCCGGCTTTTCAGCCTCTTTTTTCGATATCCCACTCGCCCGGCCTCACCCGTTCCCGGCGCACTTCGGGATCCCCAGGAACGACCTGCCTCATTATGCCCTATCATGTCCATCTTGCTGAGTCTTTACAACCCTTTGATGGTCTTTTTGACATTTAGCTTCCCTCTTTCGTCATCTTCCCGCGGCACCATCATGCACCATCATGATTCTCGACCATTGACCCTTATGGAAACCTGTCCCAGTCTACGGCCAAGCCTCGTCGGGCCCTCATGATCATGGCCCACTTCCGCCAAGGTGCAGATAATGTGGCCATCTGAGATAATTTGAATCTCAATATTGTCCTCAGATTCGGAGCCACAAACCCGAAGCTATCTGTGCCATGCAGTCTTTCCCATGCAAGTTGTGTACTTGACGTGAAACGGGATCCACTCACCTTCATGTCGTCGGGGTTGAAACGCCCACTTACAGCCCGTCTTGTTCTTGGCCCTGTACACATATGACTGGTTGTAAGAGTATCCATACACAAGAACATGAGCCAGCGGATGTCCATCTCCGGAACATGGGAAAGACCGCTGCAGGTGCCCTTTTAAGCTGAGACTCGCTCGTTGCCAATCATTCTGCGATAGAGACAAGGGCTGGACCACACCAGATATCTGTTCAGCCCGCACTACCTTAAGTTTGTTTCTCGATTGATATCCCATCCCGTTGTAATGCCTTCACTCAAAAGCATCGACATGTAAAGACCACTCGCGACCCTCCTCAACCGCTCGGAACTCGACCGCGCCCTCTGGGAAGTACCCAGCATCCTTCCACGCCTTCATTGTGGCCCCATCATATGGCCCTTGACTGTCGTTTCCATCGCGTCCATCCATCCATCGGAACTCCCACATTGTTCCCGGCTTCACCGCCGCGTGCTCATCCTGGTTTGTCTGCGAAGCTTCTGGTTCCACCCAATCCTCTCCTGTCTCCTTACGGTATTCTCGGACGAGGAGCTCTCTCTCCTGTTCGTAAATCTCCTCATGATCCCGGCTTAACAGCTTATCTGCAGCTTCTGTGATGGCATCAATTGACGCCTTGATCTTCTTTTGCTCCGCATCCTCAGTGTTCTCACCGCTGTCAACCTCCATGCCTTCAGCACCCTTGTTCATCTTCTTGAGCTTCCATTTCGGGATCTTTTTGGGCTTTGTTTGCTTTCGGCCGAGTCGGGCTAGAGCCTCGAGTGGCGTCTCAGCACGCTCGAGATTGAGTATTAGAGTCTTGAGCAAATCTGACACGAGGACTTCGTCGTCCTCTAGGCGTTGCTTTCGTGCCTCAGCCTCGCGCTTCTCATGCGCAGTGGCTGCCTTTCTCATCTCCTTCTTACTGAGACCTTCCAACCAGTTGTCGTGTACGGCGTCAGGGTCGCCGCCTTTGCGAACGTAGTTACCATCTTGGTCGAATTGACCCTCTTCCATTTCTTGCTTCAAGTTGAATGCTTCGACTTTGGGGGCGTTCTTCTTGAGACCTCCAGCCCCGACTTCTTCATCGATGCCCTCTTCTTGTATGGCTAGGTCTACATCTGCCTCGTCGTCGCTGCTCTCATCGTCAAGTCGAATGCCTCCTTTGTCTCTGCTGGTGTTGTCCACGCCATCGATTTTATCCGCATCCAGGAACCGAACTTTGTCCTTCTTGCGACCATTCTTATCGAAGTCCCCCTTCTCGGGGATTTCCTTTTCCCCATCAGCATCGTCCGCAGCAAACATGTCGTCGTCATCATCATCATCACCGGCCGCAGTACCTGGAACTGCAGGGTCAGGATTGGTGGCGTCGTAATTGTCGAGCTGCTCAAGAATGTCGACTTTGCCTCGCTTGCGGTTCTCTGCGCGTGCATTGAAGGTTTCGTTATCTGAATCACTATCGTAACCATCTAGGTTCACAGCTCCACGTTTCGTAGCTCCCGATATACCAATGACATCGGCATCGAGGACAGCATCTTCTTCGCGTGCATCAGGTGCAAGAGTGGAGGGATTTCGGACGTCAAACTTGACTCTCTTAGAATCGCTGCCGTCTTCGTTATGATGGGTACGCGCAAAGTTCTCGCCGTCGCGCTTCGGGCGCGCTGCCGAATATCGTGACGCCATGACCACTACTGATTGATTTCTTGAGTGCCAAGAGTATGAGGATTGGCAGGGTAGTAGTCAATGTGAATGATTGCATGAATGAGACACGCAAAGTGAAATGATGAAGAAAGCTTGATGGAGCTTATATGTATGTTTTAAACTTCCGAGCATGGGCTCTAGAACTCGCTATTCTGGTTAGGGCAATCAGCTCCACTAAGCTGATGTTAGTTGACAGCTACTTGAAGTTGGGACGAAATTCAGTGCCTTGTCAATTATCTTTCTTAGAAGTAATCGCAGCAACAATACGGCTTTAAATCCAGTATCATATGTGTTTGGGTAGTTATCAGAGTTTTCTCGAGTTTGGAATTAAATGCTTTAAAAACAAGTGAGGTGCCTTATTAAGCTACCTAGGTTAGTGTATCAATGGTTTGTGACTGTACTACCTACCCCGTAGTGTCCTTGCCCGAGTCCCTGACAAACCAAACTGCGTCATCAAGCGCTGCCTCTATAGCCTCCACGCGCCCCACGTTACCTGTGGCTTTGGACCTTCAACGAACATTGATGGAAGCCCATCCTGTAAACATTTCAACCTCGCAACTGTGAATCGCCGCCATCCCCCCTCCAACCACTTAAGACGCACGTTTCTTCTTGGGAGCGTAAGAAAACAGAGCATATTTTCAAGGCACCCGATTTACTTCCTGACCGCCTATATCTTCAAGTCCCGAACCCACGAGATCTCGAAATCGACTGCGAACCAACAAACTATTGTCGCCATGGTAAGCCATCCCGCTTTATCTGATAGCTCGATTTGCTAAAGAACATACAGTATTCAGGCTTCGGCGGCGGGTTTGATCCCGCTAACCCCGACCACCTCTACAACATGGCTCGCCACGGACGACGACCCATTGTACAACGGTTCGACGAGTACTACCGGTGTTATCCTCTAGTCATGGCCCCCGGAGCTGAACGACCAGAACTCAACTACGGTTCCAAGATAATTCTGCCACCGTCTGCTCTCGACAAGGTGTCCAAGCTTCATGTGCAGTGGCCTTTGCTTATGGAGTTGATCAACGGAGAGAAGGGCAGACACTCACATGCGGGTGTGCTGGAGTTTATTGCGGAGGAAGGCCGAGCATACATTCCTCAATGGGTACGGGGAGACTCTGCAGTATTGAAAGGTCCTGTTACTAACACTCATTAGATGATGGAAACCCTTGGCATGGACGTTGGCGACATGATCCAGATCCGCACCACATCATTGGAGCTGGCCAAGATGGTCAAGCTACAGCCTCAATCCGTCAACTTCCTTGAGATTAGTGATCCCAAGGCAGTGCTGGAGAAGGCTTTCCGCAATTTTGCCACCCTGACCAAGGGTGATGTCTTCAACTTCGCCTACAACGATGAAGTCTATGATGTGGCCGTTCTCGACGTCAAGCCCGAGACAGACAAGATGGGAGTCAGTATGATTGAGACCGACGTGTCAGTAGAATTTGCGCCTCCAGTCGGCTACGTCGAACCTGAGCGCAAAAGCGGAACCAGCACCCCAAGGAGCACACGAGGTGGGGTCCCTCCTGGAGGTCTGCTACACAACCAGGGAACCATGGCGCAAGCCATCAACTACAGCGCCATTGCTCCATCAGTGACAAGTAATGTGACAAACTTCCTCGGAGAGGGCCAAAAGCTTGCCAAGAAGGGTAGCAAGGCCCCAACACCCAAGCCAGCTACTCCGGTTCCTACGGTGGAGATTCCAGGAATGCCTAGGAGGCGCGATGGTGCTCCGGCAGCTCTCCGTCTGCCACCCAACAAGCTTTTCTTCGGATACGAGATCAAGCCAGTCAAGACGGACGCCGATAAGGAAGAGGAGAAGGAGAACGCCAACAGGCCTCACTTTGCTGGCCAGGGTCAGACACTTCGAGGTGCCGTTAAGAGAAAGGGAGAAGGAGATGACAAGACCAAGGCCCCTGAGAAGAAGGGTGCCAGCGAAGGAAATAGACTCGACGGTCGACGGCCACGATGAATAAGGACAATGCAATGAATAGGACTGGCGTTTGGGTGGTAGGCAACGTGATTTAGAGCTTGGTTCGACTTATACTGGGTAGTCTGTAATTGATGCCCATGTGAGTGACTGGTGTCAACACGAATGAATAAACATAACCACGTGCAAGATGCAAGTCTCGTGTGATAAGAGTCATGGGTTTACACCTCGAGATGTTTGACTTGTGGTGAATGATTACTCGTTTGTCTTTTTCTTCTTTTTATTTAAAAAAAAACCCCCCTTTTGGTCTCTGTCTTCTGGCACTCACCCGCAGACGAGGAACGTAAAGCATACGGCATGAGAGACGGAGATACCAAAACCCACGCAGAATATGCTATATTGATATATGAATCACGAGCACCAAGGCATCCACATGCGTATGATATTCCACTGCCATTCTAGGACCCAACACATGAATCCTCAGAGACTACGTGCATTCAAAATCTAGAACAAGAAACAATAGAAAAACGCTATTCTCAAACACAGTCTATCAAGCCATACTGGAAAATTGAGTAGCAATCCTTCACGACGGGACTTCTCGTAGGACAAATACATGAGACCTCATGGATCAAACATACGCCTTTAGAAAGTGAATGCAGAAAGAATTCACCTCGAGTTCTCGGCAGTTGTGCAAACAGGAAACTATTGGATCTAAGCAAGGAGTAACTATGAACGGACAACCAGTGAGCATCGCTAAGCAGGAGGTCGCAAAGAGGATTCCCCGTGGGAAGCTTTTATGAGAAGCAGGAAATTGCTGGTGTAATACATGGGAATCATCTTTGCACAGCTGAAATACGTAGTGAGGAAACAAAGTGAACTTCATGTTGTGAGGGCTATCAAACCAGTTCGCCAGGGCTGTAAATCTCCCCCTATCATCTCGCCTCCTATCAATAGCACCTAAAGCCTCGATATTATCAGCCCTTCAGATATCTGTCATTTCATGATAGAGTTGCAGCAGTGTCTAAGTGCCGTTAATATTGGCAAGCCAGTTCTCAAACTTGGCTTCTTTCTCAGCAGGAGACAGGCTATGAGTAGATCAGTATTTGTACTAGGACATGCGTACCAGTGGAACATACCTGCCACAAGGCTTGCCATGGATACCAACGGAGGTCTTGAGATCCTCGTCATCGTCTTCGTCTTTGTGCTTCATCTTCTTATGGACAGGAGATCCGACCATTGTCTCTGCATCATCGTCCTCCTCGTCCAAGTTCTCGATCTTCTTAGCAGGAGTCGCTCGCTTACGGCGGGTAGCCGCCTTCTTGGGTGTAGCAGTCGGGGTGCTATTGGCAGGATCGCCATGTCGACCCTTGAAGTCGCGCATGATGGACTTGCTGAAATGCTGACTGTTGCTGGTAAGTATTTGGACGTGATGGATATGGCTACGGGCTGGGAGGCTCCAGGACCTCAAGGGAAAGACAATATGAGAAAGATATGAGAAAGCATGGTGAGACTTACGAAATGGCATCCTTGGTGAAGGAATAACCAAGGGCGGCCATCGAGGCATGAACCTTTGGCCAGTTGAAGCGCATGCGCTCACCGTCCTGAGCACCCATGATTACTGCGACGCACAGGTCACGCTCGGCATTGGCATCCCATTTCTTCTCAGAGGGAGGCATTGCAGTAGATGAGACAATGGTCTGATGTAGAGTAAAGGATGTTGCTCTGGGGTTGAGGGATGGAGATGCAGTATGTAAAGGAGAAGAGGAGTGGATAAAAAGTTGGAGGGGAGAGATGGAAGAGTAGTGAGAGGAAGAAAAAGAGTGATTAAGAGTAGCGAATGGGAAAAATTCAGAGGGTAGAAAAGTCTCAGTGAAAGGAAGAGAGAGATATCTTGGGGGATATAGGCTGCGTGTGGCCGTGCAACTAACTGGTGGAAGCGCTTGATTCCTCTGCCTAGTAACCGAATGACCGACGACGCCAACACAGCCACGCAGCTGAGATAATTCTGATACTGATTTATCTAGAGGATTTTGTAACCTGAGTATCTACAAATATCTCATATACAGTAGAGTTTAGATTTTAAGCATCCCTGGCAATGGCCACGAGAGTTGGAATCAAACAAGGAGAATACTCGACAAGCATTAATCAGAAGCACTTACTGAGTATATTGAATATACTTGGAAAATAGAAGCAAGACTGTTAGTAAACGCCGACAGAGGACTTGATGAAGGCTCAGTAAAATTATAGATGCGTATAGGATGCTCGGAACATGCACATCAACAACTTCGCGATACTTCAACAGACTACACAAAAAGGAAAAAAAGGACGGGTGGTATTTTTCAATTCATCGCAGAGAAATGCTCGTAATATTGCCCTCAAATGGCAAATCTCTCATCGTAACATCCAAGGCACATGGAAACCATCCTAGCCTAGTTTTACCCCTATTTCTCTGCGATATGCCGGGCTTGTTGATCACCACTCCAATCTTCATCATCCATCGAAGACTCAACTACCAAGCCCCTTGACCGTGGAAGGTTGTCTGTTGGTACATTAGCTGAGAACATTTATGAAGTATTTGGACACCAACTCACAGAGTAGAAGAAATTTGGACCTAGATCTCACCAACGGTGACCTCGTCCTCAGGCTCGGACCTATAAGACAGTCAGTAAGGAACCTGGAAGTTGACTTGGTGGACTGCAACGTACTTAGTGCGCTTAGCGCCCTTGGGGGACATGAGTTCCTCCTCCATGTCGTCCGTCTCCATCTTCAGCTGCATCTTCTCATCCTCAAGATCTTCTTCCTCGTCGGCGACGGAAGCCGACTTGGTGGCCTTGCGCTTAGAGGGAGTACGCTTAGCGGGCGTCTTGGTGCCAGCAGCGCGCTTGCGAGGAGTAAGGTTCTCGGAGCCACCAGAGTTCTGGATGGCAGTGGTGTCGCGGTTCTTGCGCAGCTTCTGGACGTGCTGGCTATAAAGACAAATATGTTAGCTTCTGACCGTTGAAACTGTGCGTGCGCAAAAGACAGAAAAACAAGTACTTGATCGCGTCGTAGGAGTAGGAATAGCCCTTGCTGCGCATCTTTGCGGCGACGTTGGTAAGGTCAGCCTTATTCGGCTTGATCTCTTCGAGAAGAGCGAGGAGCAGATCCTCGTGCGAGGCAGCATCCCAGCCTCGAGTAGGTTTACCAGCAGCAGCACCAGCTGCAGCGCGGGGAGCCATGATGGTGATGATGATGGACGACTTGATGAAGGGGAAGGGTTGTTTGTTTGCTTGTTTGGGTAGAGAATTATGGATGCCAGGTGTTGAATGAAGAGACGGGAAGAGATGAAAAGGGTTGCAGAGAAGAACTGTCTGAAATGTGGGAAGGGAGCAGGAGAAATAAGAGAGAGGATGAAGAAGTTGGTTAGAAGAGAGGGGAAGTTGAGATGAATGAATGTGGGGGATGAGCAAACAACAGTGACCAATATGCAACGGAAAAAAGAGGCCGCAGTCAGAAACCGTACCGAAGAGCGCCCTCAGTGAAAGTGTAGCCCTTTTGCTGGAGATCACCAATGACGTTGCTCCAGTCTTCAGCACTTGGCTTGATGTGTTGAAATAGACTGATCAGGATATCTTCGTGGACGTTGGCATCCCACTGCATGACTTGACGTTTGGCCATGTCGACGACGATAAGGGAAAGGATAGGGGAGGATGATGTTTATTGTTATTATTATTAAGAAGAAGAAGAAGAAGAAGAAGAAGAAGAACGTAGTTTGCTCAGTGTTGTTGAGAAGTTGAGAAGACGAGCAGATGAAGCAACAGAGGATGATCCCTCCCCCCTGAGGATATATGTATTCACTTAGCCCTAAGGCTCAGAATAGAGGAGCGAAAGATGAAGCCATGTTTGCACAAAAATGTGAATAGCGTCGCATAACCTCCAAGTGAATCACTCTGACTTTGCTCAAGCGCAACACAGCAACAAGATAGCTCAACGATCAAAATCAAAGCAGAAACGCAAAAACGAGGGTAAGGAAATGTTGGTACCTACCGCACAGCGTCAAAAGAAGTGGTATATCCGCGCCCCTTGATATACTCTTCAATGGAGGACTTGACCGGAGGAGTCAAGCCCCCGCTGACCTGGGCGCCAGTGTAGAGGCCAACGACGAGATCGAGGAGGAAGTCGGCGTTGTCCCAATCGCTCGCTTTTCCAGGCATGTTGAAGTTTGTTTGTCGTTGATTGATTTGGTAGAATTGAAGTTGAAGATATGGATGAGAGTTTAGATGTCAGGGGTGATGGTGGTGAGAAGAGAAGAAAGCTGGGCAGAGCCGATCGAGAGATGAATTTATATTCCTCAAGTGAACAATGGAACTTGCAGCGTAGAGATACTTTGAAAGTAGCAGCTACCTATCATTGTTCCAGCACGAGCATTACCGTAGTGACTTGACACCAGCGTCTTAGGCACTGCCTCGCACTGCGGATTTCAGTGACAACGGAAACACTCTACCAGGCTGGCATTGTTACTGTCCTATTTACTAAAACTTTCGATATGACCGAGAGAAACGATGTACGCTCTCGACCAAGAGATTCCAGCTCTCTCTTCTGCTAGCCAGATCTCAGCTCTTTTTCTTTCATATTATACACGCACCAATAATGTTCTTTCTGCAAAAACACAATCCTCGCTCGCTTATTTCTATCCCATCCCTTGCAAATGCAAAGGCCATTTAAGAAAGCCCAGGTCTTTAACGCCAATGCCCGTGGTATCAATCAATGTTATTCTACAAGCAAAGTCCGTTGCTATGCCTCACCATAAGTAGCAAAACTGAGGAGAATTAGTTGTCAGATCATTAATGGGACCATTGACAAATACTTACTCGGAAGCAAAGTCTGTCGACCCATTATGAGCCGCCAGGGCCAAGACAGCTTCATCATCCATATCGGTATCCTTAGGGGGTTCAGGCGAACTTAACCGTGGCCTTTTAGCGGCCGGCTCATCATTATCGATTTCCGCTTCGCCGTCAGCGTCAGCGTCAGCATCGGCGTCGCCATCAGCATCGATATCCTCGTTGGGCTGTTGCAGAGGCTCCGAGATTAAAGCAGCTTGAGAGTCCTCGTCGTGCTGCTCAACTAGTGCATGTTGAGATGCAGCACTTGCATCGGTCGCTTCACGAGCCTCCCGAGGTGCTTCCTGGGAAACATCCTGAGATTGGTATACAGTTGAGTTTTCCTGCTCAGGCTGGGGCTGTGCAGTTGGCTGCGAAGCCAGTTCAGGTTCGTCCTGTGGATTTGGTTGAGGTTGAAACTCTGACTGGAGCTGTTGGCCAGGCGGAGATTGCTGCTCGGGTTGAGGCTGTTGGCCAGGTTGACCGGACTGCGCATGCTCAAGAGGATGAAGATGAGCAGGCGCCTGAGGAGTGTCAGGGGCACGAGGTGGACTTGGGTAAGTTATCGGACCCTGAACATGAGGTACGTTACTGGGGGGAGCAACTTGTTGAGTAGGAATCGCAGGAGAGATGTTGCCAGGCTGTTCGTCAGGTTGGGCTGGTAGAAGAGCGCCGGCTTGATGGTTGCCAGGAGGAACACCATAAGACTGGACTGCCTGGGGATGAGGATGGGGGTAAGAAGCTGCGGGGTTGGGCCCAGGAACGATACCAACTGGCATGGACTGATCGGAGGGGATTTCTCCAGCTCCCAGAACAGGAACAGGAGGCTGTTTCCTAGGCCGACCTCTTCCAGGGCCAGGACGACGGGTGATCGGATTCATTGTCGGATCATTCCTGCGTACAATATCGCCGTTAGGCCCGGCTGTCTCTGCCTTGTTCTGAGCTCTGCGAAGGCCCTGAAAATGTTGTCTATATACATGTTAGTTCTGTGTTATTTGAGAAGTTGGACAGAGTTTAGTGGGGTTATTTGTATATATGAGGCGAGTTAAGTATGTGTTGTGTGATAATAAGTGGATGTAAACGGACGACTCAGGTATAAGCCAACTTGACGCGTAATAAACGACAACCAGCACGAATTAGACATCGTGATGAGCAAATGATGATCAGGTTATGAAGAACGATAAAGTCATTGAGTATAGACAAGTAAGACAATATAAAGGTAATAAATAAGTACTAACCGGCAGCCTTCATTGGTGAAGCCATAGCCCAGGCTCCTCATATGGTTACCAATGGTGGTCCATTCTGAGCCGCTTATGACGCCAATGTTTTTGACAGAGAGAATAGTAAAGAACAAGTCTTTGTCAGCTCTGTCATTCCAATTTTTACTATTCATGCTGAATTCGACGGAAATCGAGCAGTTGTCGACGTGACAAAGAGAGAAGGGTTACAAGGCGGCAACGCGACTGTAGATGGTTAGACGCTGTTAAGGCAACGGCTGGATCAATGGGAAAATTGATAGTGTAGGTAGAGGGAGCCCGCTGAGGCGCGAGGTTGGGGTGAAGGATGATGGTCCAAGCTTCTTCTTGGCACAGGTACATTACCCAGGGAAGAGAACAAAGGGCACTTCGGATCCGGATGAATATTGTTTCCGAGTCGAGCCTACCAGTATCAATCGAGCCCGGACTCATTGGGTGATGAACTCGAGAGCTTTGCTTTTTCTTGAAGTTCTATCTATGAATGTTTGCTTTTTCGACTGCTCGCTTGAATTTGTACAATCTCGTGTCCAAAGTTGTCTGTCAGCAATCCTTTCTCTTGTTTATCGTTACAACGTATACCAGTCCATACCAACTCAAAATATTAGACAGGTACCTCCTAGGACTGACTACTAACCTACCTACCTGGGAAAGAAACGTGTATATATAATAGGTTGTTCTGTAGTTGGCTATGGCAAAGCAAAGGTCCCAATGATTCAAACAAGCCAACCTGATAAGAAAGACCAGCAAATCACATCGGCAGCAATGATGCCAACGTAAACAAACGGTTACCAAAAGAGGATTAGTCAAGCTCAACGTCAAGGTGGAGTAACGAACGGAGTGGCAGACTGGACCCGCCAACCTGCGCCACAAAGTGAAGCAAGGGATTTCATTTCAGGGGGACAAGAAAAGATGACTCGAGGTGGAGACAGGTTACGAGGTTCCGTCCCCTCACGTGCTTTCGTTCCCATTTCCTGTCCTGATGAGTCTGATCAAGGTCCCACCAGCTGCGCGCCCGTCGCGTCTCCCACCCACTTCATCTCATGCCCTCCATAACCACCAGACATTGATTTGAAGGCTATCCACGACCATGAAAGATCTTGTAACTGCTGGGAATGAATTTTTCAGCTACAATTCATATGATAGAGAATTTTCCCGACTTCCAAAGCTCTCGCGGTTGTTGAATTGCTGCTTTTTATCGTCGTCGTGACGGATTGCGACCATCAACTTTTTTCTAGGCTACACCCCTCAGCTGAGCGTCAAGAGGCAAACAGGCAAAGCAAACCTCGGCGGATCGGCTGCATGCTGCAATTTCTTTCATTCTTGAGCCTCGAGACCCCGATCCTTGCTCTTTCTGCTGTCTCTTGTCTCATCACAAGTAAGGTAATCTGTCAGTCTGCTAAAACATGCATCCAGTTTGAGCTTGCTGCACACCACCAGAACTTCGAGCTCAAGCTCAATTCATCCCTCTGGCCAATTGAATATTTACCTGTCAACTAACTACCACGAGGCCATGTGAACAGGATATCTATCGCCATGGATCGCCAAGTCACCCAACCCGGTCCTCTTCGGTTTTCCCCCTGCGTTGTTGCATATTGTATGCCCAATGTGCTATTAATTATTCGTCGGCGACCCGCGCAATGAGTCACACTTAATGGTTTCACCCATTCCTAGGCTTGTCATCCCTGTTCGGGTATGCTTTAGCTTGCATTTATGTGTCTATTTAGAAAACTTGTCTCTTGTCAATTGCCGTTGGCTGGCTACTAACCTTCAGCTTACGATAATTAAAAGAGTGAAGAAAGAGGGGAAGATCAGCTAGACCCGTTTTGAGCAAAACCACTTAAACTTAAACATTCCAGCCTCAAATGAACTCAAGTTGAGTTGAGAGTGAACATATCATTGTCTCAATTGATCAGTCATGTATTCTTTTCTCCTTTTGAGATCTCATCTGGAAGCAATTCTTCCATGGGACCTGCGGCACCGCTGAACTTGTAGTGGTTGCAGCACACCCTGCCCTGGAGACAGGGGCCATGGTGCGCTGGGGCCCGGCGGTCTTAGACTCAACTTTAGTGGGTTTGGCGAGGGGTCAGCAACCACTTTACGCGGTGTTCGCGCAGACCGCAGCCCCTCGTCGCGCCCCAATTTCCATCAACGGGAGGGATCGCCTGGATCCGACAGGAGGAACAGGCAACTATGGAGCATCGTCTGCATCATGGATCGTAGCATTCTCAGACATTTCCTCTCAATGGCTTGCGCAGCGCATTACGGCACATTGCACGATCCATGCTGTGCCTGTACGGGGATGCTCGCCCCCCCTGTATCTGCCTGGTTTTAGTCCCCCACAGAGACGGGACAAGAGGTGTGTAGGTGTATGTATATGGATGTATGTTGGTGTGTGTGGCATCACATTTAGGTCGGATTGGATCTTAGCAGACAGCCTAGACGACTCATAAGTTAGTAGCCACTATCTGCCTACATATAATACGGATCCCTTCCTGTTTTCCATCTTTCCATCTCTTTCCTCCTCCGCTTGCCTCTTTCTGCCTCTTTCTGCCTCTTTGTGCCCTCGTGCCACATCACCTTTGCATCGTGTCATTCACATTCTTCACCAACACTCCAAACTTTGTACTCAGAAGGCCATCCAGACGCTACATATACTTTCATAAAAGGCTTTTCGCTCAGCCGACCCTCCTCTTGAACGACGGGTTTCCCGCCTCGCCGGCCTCGTTGGCCAGAAAACCCCCAGCGTCTGCTTAATCATCCACTCATCAATAACTCTTTTCGTCCACTCTATCTGTATTTGAGTGTGCCTCAGCCTCGCCGATTCCCTTATCGAATTCACAGCACAAGGTTTCACGATAACACTGGCTCCATCGAATCAAGTCTGGATCTGAAAACGTACAGCCTCGTTTTCGGTCAATATACTCATCCCGAAAAGCTAATTTACGCTCACCCAAGGCATCCATCAGCCAAAACTGCCTAAAGTTTCCACTTCATGTTCTAATCTATATATCATTCCCTCCACTTCTCCTCATTCTGCCTCCTTCGACAACCTTATCTCCCCCGCCATACGCCACTTCCTCTCCTCTTCTTCCCTTGACACCAATAAAGTCCATCCACGATGGCTCCCAACAGTGAGAACGCCATGGCCCGGTTTCTTCTAGCCATTTTGAACCAGAAGAACCTTAAAGACGTGAGTTTTCCCTATCTTGAACGTTGCTTTGCTTCTCCTCCTAACGGCGGCAACCCCAGATCGACTGGAATCAAGTCGCCGCAGACCCTGTTCTCATCGAACCCATCACAAATGGACATGCTGCAAGGATGCGCTTTGCTCGTTTCAAAACTACAGTCCTTGGCACTCAGCCACAGAAAAGAACTCGTCCTGCCGACCCTGCAGATAAGTCTCGGGTGACGAAGGCAAGGAAGACACAACAGCCCAAGAAGAACAGCATCGGAAACTCTGAGTCAGGTTCGAGCGTCTCATCGTACGCTCAGGTTCGCCAGAGTCCCATCATCAAGCAAGAACAGAACCAGCATGCATACATGGCACAGTTCTCTCCCGCCTCTACTTCCTCCCCTTTCCTCAACGACAACTTGGACGACTTTGGCTGCAGTTCTCGATTTCTCACCCCATGCAGTGACGATATGCCACAGGGGCTCTCTATAAATCCCGCTTCACTCGAAGACACCAGACAGCGAAATGGATTCGGTCCTTCGATGGATTGCCCCCCTGACTTCATGGCCCAACCAGCGATCCATGACTTCATGACCATGGGGCAGTCCCATTTTCATACGTTTGACGCCGCCTGTAATGAGACGTCTTACAGCTCGGCCCTCGGCGATGTACAGAGCCCAGCTGCCCTTGATCTCAACGGCGCTCCTCCCATGCCAGATTGCAGCTCTGAATGGCCTGATCATTTCAACGACACTTCTTTTTAATACCCACACGAAAAGCATGGAAACCCCACGGACAGAGGGTTGCTTGTGTACAAAATGGTGATTTGCTAGACTGCGTTTGCTTTATGAATGAATGATAATTGCTTCTTCGATATGGTTGCTTTTCCTATGTCCTTCTCTTAGGGTTCTGCTTCATACATTTTCCAACTCTGATCCAATAAAGACGAATATCATAAATCTCTACGAGGATCAACATCATCTCAAGGATGGAAAGAATGCTAGTTCCTGGAAGCCTGCTTTACTGAAACTTATATATTGCTCTGGAAGTTGTACAGTAGCGGCTTTACTCATAGTCTAATTGAGAGAATCATTTATCGATTCCTACACAGCATATGCCCATACTCATATTGTGTTGACCATATCCACTATATACGAGTTTAGTGATATTGGCGTTCTGATTTGGCAGAAGCTTGTTAATCTGACTTACACTTGGCAGTGGCATAGCTCCTCAGAAGCAGTGCCAAACACAGACAAACCTCACTAACATTGTAACTATGGTAAGAAGAGAACCATAGACCTCGGTCTTGGGCGCAAGTTCTCGCCATTATAATGCACTGCAGTTGTTTGGTGTGCCCGCTAGCTCTTTCGACTTATTCCTTATAGCAAACACTGATCGTATCTTTACTAAAGCTTCTAAACTTCTCTAAATTTCCGATTTCTTCTTTCCCAAGATCTAGGCATAAAATCCTATCACTCCTCTGCGCACATATTCATCTCCTCCACACCAGCCTAGCTTTGTATTTTGTCCATTTCCATCAACACCCAACTACCAAACACACCTCCTTTCGCTTTCAAAACAACGGTAAGGAATACCTGACACTCACCTGAAGTGCGAATAGTATTCAGACTCATGCTTTTCACAGCACGACGCTACCATGGCCGACAACAATAAGAAAGAGCCCACAGCCGCCGAAGCTATGCTATTCTTCAGCATTGTCAAGCACACTCGAAACAAGGCCGACGTCGACTGGAACGCTGTCGCCTCTGAGGCTGGATTCAAGAACGCCGATGTCGCCAAGGTGAGTTGCCATTATCCTCCTTTGCCAATGCCGCTACATATCATCTCAGGATTGACTCTATCATCTGAATTTATATACTGACTCAAACCCTCCAGGTTCGCTTCGGCCAGGTTAAGCGTAAGCTCGGCATCTCTACTGAGACTACTGCTCCCACCCGCGGTCCTACGACTCCCAAGAAGACCGCTGGCGGTCGAGTCGCTAAGACTCCCCGTAGCGGCAAGGGCAAATCAAAGGTCAAGAAAGAGGCTGAGGCTATCCTCCTGCACGATGAAGATGAGGACGAGTTGGTCAAGGTCGGCATCAAGGCTGAGGACCGTGAGATGGAAAAGACTCCGGAGAAAGAAGACCTCGGCGACGATGACATCGACCCCGCCAACTTTCCTTTCTTTAAACAGTAACTCTCCACAACTGAGAGAAGGTTTCGAGCTTTCCAGATCAAGACTACGGTCTGTTATGGTTGCTTATATTCAGAGTTGGGGCATTCAGAGTGGATATACAATCTGAGCACTTAGCTACAGCAACGTTATACCACAAAGCCAAGTATGGCGACAGCATAATCAAGTCACAGTTCTAGCACATCTCAAATTAATTGCAAGTATCGGTGACTCACCTTGAATAAGTTGTAGTGATATATCTTCACAACCCGACTGGCAGTTGACGAGTGTCAGGCTGGAGGTTCCGAGCTCAAATGAAGATATCATGCAGTGCTAAAGACGAAGCTGCCAGCTGTAATGGATAGGTACACTCTATGAGCTTTAGAATTATCCATTCTCAATTGTGTGCAGTGTGCGAGCTTTGGACTTCCACCCTTCTCGCTGCCTGTTCTCGCTGCATATGCCCTGACACTGCAAGCTATTGTCTCATTCACTTCACCTACCTAACTCGCCAAAATTCACCCTATTGTCCTCAATATAGCGCACATAGGCTCGCAAAAGCCCTGGGATTTCCACCGTAACCGCTCAGTATTTAAGCCCACTCTCCCACCCTACTCCCTCCCAATCTTTCCTCCTCCACCACACTCTTCTACCAACAAGCAGCAAGCAACTTTCATTGCTCAACAAGCTTCACACTTTCCACAAACAACATCTTCCAAACAATCATCCCCACCGGTATGTAATCTTTCTAATATTACATCTTCATAATCATCTCTAACCCCACAACAGATCAACCATCATGCCTCCCAAGAAGAGTGCGGACCAAGATGGCTCCCCCATCGGCCTCACTGATGGTGAGCTCCGCTTCATCAAGGCAATCTTCGACAACATGACGCAGAAGCCGGATGCCGACTGGGATGCTGTTGCCAATACTGTCAGTCTCAAGGATGCCAAATGCGCCAAAGAGCGCTTCCGTCAAATGTCCGTCCGTCATGGCTGGAGAAGCGATGGTGCTGGAGCTGGCCCCAGTCCTCGCAAGTCCTCTGCTTCGACTGCCAGTCCACGGAAGTCTCCTACTGCTGTCAGAAAGCCAAGAAAGACCAACGCTGCTCGCAGCCCCTCCAAGAAACCTGCCAAGAAGGCCGAAGAGGATGACGAGGATGTCAAGGAGGAAGCTCAGTCCGAGGAGAAGAAGGAGATTAAGGCCGAGGATGAGGATGACGATACCAACTAATGGATGAAATTATGGGAGTGAGGACACCGTATTGTCGACTATGCTTGGAAGATTCATGAGAACCTCATATTAAGTCTAGGGGTAATACTACAAGGATCTGGCTAGTCAATATCTGGAGGCACTCCTGGGGTGGGATTGAGACATTGAGACAAATTTGATTTATATCGGGCTACAATGTGATTCGATGTTTTGTCAGAATCTGTGGAATAAAATCTCATCCACTCTTCTTTCTTGTGCGAGCGAGCGGGAGAGTGGACGAGAGGTGGAGTGGCACCGCAACGTCAAAAGCTGGGATGGAATCTCCGCAGACTATAAGTGGCATGGCAGCGCGAAACATATCACTGGCTGATTTGATCCATATTTTATGTGCCATATTATCGCTGGCCTGAGTTTGTTCTCCATGTGAGCTCCCAGGCTGGATTACCCCTGAATATTGTTATACTTTTTACGATTTCTCTATCGTTTCTATATTCATAGACCAAGATCGTTTTAAAAGCCTCAGCATACTAATTTTGTCAGATGAAGTCGTTGGCAATGGCCATATACAGTGTTGAGTTCTGAGAAGTGTTCATGTCAGGGAAACAAGCTGGCAGCCGGTGACACTGTCAAGCGGGAGCAACTCTACAGCAGATGAGCCTCAGTTGTTTACTACTGGATTCCCTGTATGAATTGTCTGTGCTACAGGGCTTAGTTGCCTGGCTAATGCACAAACAGTATTTCTCGTCCTGTTTGGTGGGTGCTGCTTCGTCTGATGTTGATATTTGCCCACAATAAGTGTTGACTGCTGCCACATCTGCCCTCTAGTCCCTCCTTGCTTTTCTCCCTGCTCTGTCTACTCCAAGCATACATAGACTAGTCTTGTCTTGTCTCTCCCAAATAATTTCTTTCAACCTCTCACCATCTCAGTTTTGTGCCTGATCATCGCATTCACTCGAACCACAACACTAGACGACCACATCAGTCTCAAACACTGTAAGTTTACAAACCAGTCATCTTCATTTCATCTTGACTCTTTAAATTGAGTTAATGTTGGTCTCATCGCTCATTATCATAGCCCAAGCAACCGTCACGATGTCCAAGCAAGAACCTGCGGATCAGGTCAAGTTCCTTGTGTCCTGCATCGGACACACCAGCAACGGTCGAGTAAGTCCAGAACCCTCTTTTGTCTCATATTTCACTGCTAAAAGACCAAGCCTGACTTCCAGGCTGTTGCCGAAGAGCTCAGCATCGTCTCCAAAGCCGCTGCGTAAGTTACCTTACCATTCCTCTGCCCCCATCACCAACACTAACTCACGACGCAATAGTCAGAAGCGATATGAGCGAATGCTCAAGGCCCATGGCATCAGCCGTCCTGGTGCCCTCGCCAACGGAAATGGAGCCGAATCTGCCCCGTCAACTCCCAAGCGCAAGGCCAAGGCCGAGGGCGCCGGAAGCGCCAAGAAGCGAGCTACTCCTCGTAAGGCCAAGAAGGAGGAGTCTGAAGACGATGAAGAGGTAAAGCCCAAGACCCCTGCTAGCAAGAGCAAGGTCAAGAAGGAAGAGGAGAAAGACTCGGCCGATTCTACTGGCTCGCTCTCTGGTACGTGTCCTTGATGTTTCGGTCACGATGATTTACTAACTTGGACGATAGATGCGCCCGCTTCCGATGGTTCTTAAGGCCAGATCTAGCGCCCCAGTGCATGGTGACAGGAAGAATTGGAACAGAATCGTAATCATGGGTTTTGTCATGCCGATCTCATGGATGGCTAGATATCTGATTAGGATGTGACAGCATATGCGCAGAGTTGGGGTATCAGGATCACGGATCGAGGATAGTCTCAAGAGATGCAAGTAACAATAAAAGAAATGCATCTGTGCTCTTAAATTCACATGACCACACCCAGCTCTATACGTTCGTATAATCGCCTGTCAATAGTGACTTGAGCTCGTAATGTCTTTTGGAATCCAGAGTGGCTGAGTTTCCGTCCCAGTTACATCTGACTCCGAGCCCCAGCTCTTAAATCGTAAGCATGATACAACAGGTACACTCACCGGCAACGACAATCGATCGAACTTCAAATTCTATTAAGCGCCTTGTGTCCTTGTAACCAGTAATAGAGCCCGACTTTACATTTTCCGTGGTCTGCCAGGCACTGCCAGTGATGGATGGCTTCAAGCCCCACTCCATAAATGCACCTCCTATTGTCACACTTGAGCATCAACCGAACAATAGCATTTCTGCCAGAATTTCCTATTGTAGTTGGTACCGTCAATTAATGAATTCGAACATGCATGGTCCCCTTCATGCTCATGGAGGGGATCCTATCTCTTCTCTTCTCTTTCTTCCCACACTCACTATTAGTTCTCACTCTTCTTCCAACACTCATTTGCTCTGCAACAGCGAACTCTATCGCAGGCTTCGTTCCTTTCTGATTCTTCTTGGAAGACTCAAGATAAATTGAGTGTCGATTCTCTTTCTGTAAGTACTTTGCAGTGCTCTTCTTCTGCTACCTCGAGCTCATTCTCTAAAGGCACACTCACATCAATCTTTGCTTATACCAAAGCACACAGCACTTCTACCTCATCTTTTGAGCTTCATTGCTATTCAACAAGTTTTCGTCATGTTGGGTTCTGCTCCAGCCCGTACTCCGCTCTCTTTCACTTTTGAGGACGGCGATGCCGAGTTTGATGCTGAGATGGCAATGCCTGATTACGAGCCCATGTCTCCTGTTGTCGCCAACCTTGAGAAGATGGTTGCCAATCGCAAGACCGTTCCCAGCGAGAGCGGCACTACAGCTGAGACTATCAGCTCTGTTGGGCGTGGCATCTCCAACAAGCGTAGCATCTCAAGCATGGACAGCACCCCAGAGTCGCCCATCGAGGCTTTCCTCTCCCGGCCCGAGACTCCCAACTACCCTTACAACAATTGGAACTCTACCGCCACATTTACCATGCGTAGCGGCCAGGTCTACAGCTTTGGTCAGCTCCAGGTGATGTCCCTCCAAGTTGCTGAAGCCAGACGTAACGGAGAATTCCCTGCTACCAACGAGCCCACTCTCGATGCCAATGCTGTTGCCGAAGACTTCAACTCGCTCATCTATCTTCGACGCCTTCGTGGTAACCTCCTTGCTCCTGCTCCTCAATCATACATTCACTTCCTCGAGCAGGTTGCACTCGGCATCCAGGTCCGTCAGGCATCTCTCAAGCACGAAACTGACCAAGAAGTCGCCCGCCGTGTTGACCACTATCTTCAAGCTGTGGAAGCTGAGCAGCGCTATTACAACGCTAGCAACACCGCACTTCAGCGTCGTGAGGTCGCCAACCCTACTCAGCAAAACTTCACCGACCCCCACGATGATATGTGCTCTATCGTCGAGCATACTATCGAGCAGGGCATCTCAGATGCCACTGGACCCCTCCGCATGAACGTTTCTAATCTCAAGAAACAAGGTGAAGTCTTTCAAGAGCAGACTGACCTGTTGCAAGAACAGAATGGCATGTTACAGCGACAGACTGAGCAACACGACAGTCTTGTCCAGCAGCAGAACAGTCTCCTTCGACACCAGACCGATGTCTTCCAGCAACAGACTGATGTGTTTCAGCACCAGACTCAGGAACAAAACAGACTCTTCCAGCTGCATGCAGACCAGCAGAATGACCTCTTCCTGCAGCAGCACAACATGTTTCTGAACCACAGGGCTAGCCTTCGGGACCAAAGCCGTTTCTTCAAGAAGCAGACCGATTCTCTAGAGCAGCAAAACAGAGCCATGAATGCTTCCGTCGCCCACTTGAGTAATCTTATCGAGCCTCAGATCTATAACAACCAGGTTACCGCCCAGACACTCGCGTCTGCCAACCAGCTTGTCGTTGACTTGTCGAAACAACTCCCCAAGACTATCCGGTGCGCTGTTGAGGAAGCTTCCCAGAAACAAGCTCGCGAGCTCATTGAGCAGGCTCTTCAAATCCAGCAGATGGCTATCGCCAACCCACAGCCGGATGCCAAAAACATCGGCGCCCCAGTCGAAGAGGTCCAGGAAAAGAAGACCGCCGCTGTTGGTTCCGATAGGGCCGAACGAAGCGAGCGATCATCTCTCTACCGCATGGTGCGCAAGTTCAAGCGCCAGCGCATCTCTTCGTGAATGAGTGGAGGAACGAGCAGCAGAGTAGTAGCAGACCTCACCGTCTTGGGATGAAATACATTTGATCAATTTGATGTATGTAGTGACAGGGTCTGATTGACACTTGCTTTGCTCATTGAGTTGACTGTACTCAAATAGAACTTCGATTGATTTCGTATTTTGATTAGTTTGAACCAAGACTCGGTTGTTTTGGATGATATATCCAATGTGATGCTGACTCATGTGACACTTGGGAAGATCATGGCTGTTCTTGACTTCAACTATTCATTGCCCACGTTATTTTCAATATCACCAGTCCGAGGGGATTGAGCTGCTGCCCTTTTAACGTCTTTGGCTTAGAGTTTCTGTCTGGGATAGTCAACCCAATATTCCTCGCCAACTCAAGCTGATTGGACAATTAGAAGACATTATATAGTTAGACATGTGACACAGTTTCAAATGGTTTCACGAAAGTTGTATCATTCAGTTATCTTATAAGTATACGATACCTAATACCACAACTCTTGCGAACCAGTCTGTGTCCTCACTCGATCTACCCAGACAGCTTATACCATTGAGCCCCATGGAAAACGAGCGAACCCCAGATGGGCCATTTGTCATGCAACATCGGGCAGTGGAGTCGTTCACCGTGGAGCAGGCTTGCACTGAGAAGAGAGTGTCTCGGTCTGGGGATCGAAAGCCGCTCGTGATCCGTCAAAAGCCAGTTCTGTGTGCCGTCCTCGGCTATGGCGCCGGTAATAGGAGTTCCAGGCCTTGGAATGCCCCATCTTCAGGCCTTCCAGGGCATTTAGCAGCGAGTCTCGCAGACGTCGTTGGAAAGATGTAGAAATCGATGGCCTGTGGCGCTAGTACGTATCAGGGCTAGCCTCGCAGCTGGGTTTTGCCGAGACCGACACTCCGAGCGACGGGGACGATTCCTTTTTTTTTGAGAGCTTCTCGGTCGCCATCATATCAACCTCTTGTCTTCCTCACTCTAACCCTCTCCTCTGATTCTGACTCGTCCGTCCTACATCCCCAGGTCGAATTCCTCACGAGCGTTTCTCTTTGTTCTCCTTTGCCTGTAATTCTTCTCATATACCCCTTCCTAACTCCACAATCATGCAGCGCGCATTGAGCACCCGGGCTCGGGCTTCCGTCCTCTCCTCAGCGGCTACCAAGTACCGAGCTGGCAGCCTCAGCCAGCAGGTCCGATTCGCTCACAAGGTATGAGATACTACCACGTCACAAGATTCTAATTGTGTGCTAATTCAATGTATAGGAGCTCAAGTTTGGTGTTGAGGGCCGTGCTGCTCTCCTCGCTGGTGTTGATACACTCGCTAAGGCTGTTGCTACTACCCTCGGCCCCAAGGGCCGAAACGTCCTCATTGAGTCCAGCTTTGGATCTCCCAAGATCACCAAGGGTTCGTAGAGTCCTCATCGACTATTCCCAAGCTTTCAACTAACTTATTACAGATGGTGTAACCGTTGCCCGCGCTGTCAGCCTCAAGGACAAGTTCGAGAACCTTGGTGCCAAGCTTCTCCAAGATGTTGCTTCCAAGACCAACGAAGTGGCCGGTGACGGTACCACCACTGCTACCGTTCTCGCCCGTGCCATTTTCTCCGAGACCGTCAAGAACGTCGCCGCTGGCTGCAACCCTATGGACCTCCGCCGCGGTATCCAGGCTGCTGTTGAGGCCGTCGTCGAGTTCCTCCAGAAGAACAAGCGTGATATTACTACCAGCGCTGAGATCGCTCAGGTCGCTACCATCTCCGCCAACGGTGATGTCCACATTGGCCAGATGATTGCCAACGCCATGGAGAAGGTCGGCAAGGAGGGTGTCATCACCTGCAAGGAGGGTAAGACTGTTGCCGATGAGCTCGAGGTCACCGAGGGTATGCGATTCGACCGTGGCTTCGTCTCCCCCTACTTCATCACCGATACCAAGTCCCAGAAGGTGGAGTTTGAGAACCCTCTCATCCTCCTTTCCGAGAAGAAGATCTCTGCTGTTCAGGACATCATCCCTGCTCTCGAGGTCTCTACCCAGCAACGACGACCTCTTGTCATCATTGCTGAGGACATCGAGGGTGAGGCTCTCGCTGTATGCATTCTGAACAAGCTTCGTGGCCAGCTCCAGGTTGCTGCTGTCAAGGCCCCTGGCTTCGGTGACAACCGCAAGTCAATCCTCGGCGATCTTGCTATCCTCACCGATGGTACTGTCTTCACTGACGAGCTTGATATCAAGCTTGACAAGGCCACCCCTGACATGCTTGGTTCTACCGGTTCTATCACTATCACAAAGGAGGACACCATTGTCCTCAACGGCAGCGGCAGCAAGGACGCTATTGCTCAGCGATGCGAGCAGATCCGTGGCGTCATTGCTGACCCTACCACCTCTGAGTACGAGAAGGAGAAGCTCCAGGAGCGTCTTGCTAAGCTCTCTGGCGGTGTTGCCGTCATCAAGGTTGGTGGCTCCTCTGAAGTTGAGGTAGGCGAGAAGAAGGACCGATTCGTCGATGCCCTGAACGCCACCCGTGCCGCCGTTGAGGAGGGTATTCTGCCCGGTGGTGGTACCGCCCTTATCAAGGCCTCTGCCCACGCTCTCAACGAGGTTCCCACTGCCAACTTCGACCAGCAGCTCGGTGTCAGCATCGTCAAGAACGCCATTACACGCCCTGCCCGAACCATCATCGAGAACGCCGGTCTTGAGAGCTCTGTCGTTGTCGGTAAGCTCACTGACGAGCACGCTGGCGACTTCAACAAGGGATTCGATAGCTCCAAGGGCGAGTACGTTGACATGATCAACGCCGGTATTCTTGACCCCTTCAAGGTCGTCCGCACTGGTCTCATTGATGCTAGCGGTGTTGCCTCTCTTCTGGGCACCACTGAGGTTGCCATCGTTGATGCTCCTGAGGAGAAGGGAGCTGGTGGTCCTCCTATGGGCGGCATGGGTGGCATGGGAGGAATGGGCGGCATGGGAGGTATGATGTAAAAGACGGAATGATATGACTTTATGTTGTGCTGTATCACTAAAAAAGCTGGACGGATGAATGGCGCACAATGGTTTGCGTGTTATCTTGGGACGGGTAAAGTGGTCTTGCAAGCTCATCTCCTCTCTATCGGTTGCCGGACCACGGCATTTGTCTTCATACCCCTTACGGATTTTCAGGCTAGATTTTGAAAGCCTTGTATTATAGCATTGATTGTAGCATTAGCACGAAAAGATATGAGATACTAAAAGTTAAAAAGAGAGGCAAGAATGAAACACATTGAAACAACCCGGTCTCTTGTCTTATATGTGACTTGACATTGGCTGTACCGCAAATGTACTGTGAGTACTATGCTGATTTGTTTGTGTTGATTGTATGCATTGGGACTGTGTAAGGCAAGTTCCGAATCGCCGAGATATAGCAGGGGTTCATTGCATGAACGGACAAGAGATGACGAGTTACAACAAGGGTGAGTTTCGCGGCCTCAAGAACAGACACCAACAGTAGACAGTTTCGTGACTAAGAGATGTTACTGCAAATCTGTACAAGACAAGAGTTTAGTGTGAATAGAAGCCAATCAAGACGTCAATACAAGCCATGTCGTATTCAACCAAGTAATTGCTCACCTGTATGTACTAGGTACTAGGTAATGTTCTACTGACATACACTCCTATCCAGTCACGTGAAGCTATCCTTACAGGCAACCCCCACCAAGAGGAGAAGAGCACCCAAGAGAGGGGAGACTCGACTCAAGTTTCTCCCGCAACGGCCCCGCCTTTCTACGGGACAATACAAGGCAATTCTCTCTTTCTACCGCCTAAACCGAACTAACCCAAGAGATACAACCCACTCTCACGCCTGTTTCCATCGACTTTGTCCTTTTGCTTCGTTTCGCTCTGCATCGTGAGACTGTCGATTTTCTCTTCTACACTTCAATCCACTCTGTACGTACGCCGAGAGCCTCCTGCTCTCCTTCACCCTCAACCAAAATTCCATCCTCTTACAGCCTGTACTTGAGGTCTATCAGCTAACTCAGAGCTCCCCCCCAGCCCATCCACCCCTCATCCTAAACATCCCGTCTCCTGACGTAGACCGCAATCATGGTAAGCTCCCCTATAAAGCCACCAAAAATACCCTGAATCTAATGATAATCCACAGTCTCAATCCGGGTTCGTCTTGCCGCTCTCTTCTTCAGCTATTTGATCCTCACGCGCCCACAAAATCCTCACTTCCCCGCGGCTGAGCTTCGCTTCGCTGCTCATCTCCCCTTCCCCCCGACCATGATTATGACGCCTGGCGCGGGGCAGACACGCAACAGCTACCTACCTCAGACAGCATTATTTGAGACAACGGCGCTAACGTTAAACTTTGCTTTTTTCAAAATACAGTGCCACCGTTTCGCAGGATTGCATAACTGCCTTCAACGACCTGAAGCTTAACAAGAAGTACAAGTACATTGTCTACAAGCTTTCCGACGACTACAAGGAGATCGTTGTCGAGCACGCCTCCGACAACAGCGACTGGGAGGACTTCCGTGAGAAGCTCGTCAACGCTACCTCCAAGAGCCGAACTGTACGCATACCAATCCGACAAATGGAGAATGAGGCCGGATCACCATTTCTAACTTCTCTTGTAGGGCGCTGTTGGCAAGGGTCCCCGTTACGCCGTCTACGACTTCGAGTACAGCCTGGCCTCCGGCGATGGTATCCGGTATGCAGTCTTCCCCCGGCCTGCACGTGGCCCAATTCAATAACCCCAAATCACTGACAATCGGACAGAAACAAGATCACCTTCATCGCCTGGTCTCCCGATGATGCCAGTATCCAGGTACGTAGACACGCGATATTGCTTGGCAATGCGTCTCATTCAGGCACCCCACTAACACCGAACTGCAGCCCAAGATGATCTACGCTTCCTCCAAGGAGGCTCTCAAGCGATCGCTCACTGGCATTGCCACCGAGCTCCAGGCCAACGACACTGATGACATCGAATACGACTCCATCCTCAAGACCGTCAGCAAGGGTCTTGCTGGTTAAGCGCGCTGTCACCGACTGCCCAATCGCCGCCCGCGCTCCCATATAGAAGCGGGTGGACATGGAATTTGAACATACCTATGGCTGTTTCAAGAGTTGAGACACCAAAACAAGCAAATGAGTAGGAGTGCATAGTGAGGGGGTGGAACAAACGCGCGGGGACCATGAAATGTTTCATTTCCTTCAGGGACGCAAACCAACGAGTTTGCTTCTGGGGGCGAGACTTAAATTCGCACAATTGCCGACACTGACCATGTATCGTACGTAACACGGGAAATAAAACCGCATGCCGGTATGTGGCAACTATTGGCATTTTATCATCTATCTATTCGAGTGTCTCTGCCATGCTCTCATTGCTTCTTAACATCGTCACCTTCTATGGGTTTGCTTGACTCGATTCCCAACTTGACTTGAAAAGCTCAGAGAGACGTTCCGCCTCGGCTTCGTCCTTTAGTCGTTGCATCAGGAACCCTTTCAGGTCACTCCAGAAGGCCTCCGTCTGTAAGGCTTGGGCGCCTACGGGTTGGACCTCAGGGATGGCCTCAGGCTCTTCTGGTGGAATAGCAGCGGCTCCTCCAATAACCATAACCGTAAACTCGATAGACATATCCGTCTCGCCTAGTAGGTCCTTGAGAATCTTGCTATCAGGGATAGGCTTCTTGTTGTGCAATAGTTTAGTCTTCGCGGCGGGTATCCTTGTCTGCTTCTCGATGTTGGTCTTGATGTCCAAGATTGAGGTGTCTAGGGGTTGAGAAGTGAGCTTGATGCTCAGAGGAGGGTTGCGAAGTGACTTTAGTGACACAGCAATGCTTCGCTCGGAACCGGGAGCCAGGTTGTTGGGTTTGCTCATGGCATTGGGCATGCGGGGGATGATGTACTAGAGCTGGTATTAGCATGTGTTCTGGAGGAAGGGTATAAAGTCCATACCGGTGGCCGAGCAGGGTAAGTCTTGGGGTCTTCAACATGATCGGCAGAGAGTCGGATAGGTCGCGACTCTAGCGATGCCAGAAATGTTTGGGCGAAAGCGGTTTCAGACATGATGATGGCTTCGTTGTGGGGGACTGTTATGTTAGCTCGACGGAGGCGGGGTTGATGAGCGGCGATAATGAATGCAGAGGCGAGAGAGTTGGAGAACGGTAGAGGGAGTCTTCCAAATATATAGGGCTCTGAAGGTGAAGGAAAGATTTTAACAGCGTCTATCTCGCAACAATAGGAACTGCAATACTAACTGTACTAGCCAGCTTCATCAACTATCGTCATTGAACACACCCAACAGACCAGGCTAGCCAGGCTCAAGCTGCCCACTTACGATTACATAAGGCACATTTTCCGCGATCCGATACGAAGTTCTGCCGCTTATCGGACCTGGTAATCGCAGCGCGCGCAGAAAAAAAGTTTCGGTGGGGCGCGATCTATTGTAACTTTTCCTAGGCCCAAGAACCAAGACCAGATCTGTTTTGCATCTCGGTCGAACTAATTCCTTGACAGCTTTTCAATTGCTGTTCTTTTCACTTCAAAATGGGTGTTGGACGCCGTATGAAGAAGCAGGGTCCTCCTCAGCCCCTTTCCGAGGAACACTTTGCAAAACTTAAGCGCAAGGCCGGTCTACCTGTCGATCCCGTCGTCGAGGCACCCGAGAAGAAGAAGAGAAAGACCAACACAAAGGAGAGGGCTGTCATCGAACCCAAGAGAAATGGCGTCGCCGCTAAGAAGGATGGCAAGAAGACAAAGGTTACCAAGCCTATAAAGGCTGCGGCGCCTGCTCCAGAACCAAAGGCCAATGGCAAGGTGAAGAAGAACAAGAAGGCCCCGGCGCCGGCGCTGGAGGACGTGTCTGATGAGGAGATGGACGATGAGTTTGACCTTGAAGATCTCGAGGACGATTCAGACCTGGGAGGCGGCGCCGGACTCGGTGACGATTTCCTCGGTTCAGACGATGATGACTCTGTATTCGACTCCGAGGAAGACGCTGGAGGCAAGAACACGAAAGCTATGTTCTCTGAGGACGAGAACGAGTCCGACGCCGAGGAGAAGCTCACAGCCGCCAATATCGCGGGTCTCTCGAGGAAATTGGATGCTCAAATGGCAGAGGAAGCTGCCGAAGCAGAGGCTGAGATGGCACAAGAGGCTCTCCAGACCAACATCCACGGCGACAAGCCTCACATTCTGTCCGATGAGGACAGCGACGATGAGCTCTCAAGGAAGACGAACGCCCTCCTAGCCCCCGACCTGCAACTTCTGCGAACAAGAATCACCGAGAACATCCGCGTCCTTGACGACTTCGCCAACCTGTCCGAGGAGGGTCGTTCAAGAGTCGAGTACACATCACAACTTATCAAGGATATTTGCTCTTACTATGGCTACTCTGAGTATCTCGCTGAGAAGCTTTTTAACCTCTTCACCCCCCGTGAGGCTTTTGCTTTCTTTGAGGCCAACGAGTCGGCCCGCCCTGTCGTCATTCGCACAAACACTCTGCGCACTCATCGCCGTGATCTTGCTCAGGCTCTTATCAACCGTGGCGTTACTCTTGAGCCCGTCGGAAAGTGGTCCAAGGTTGGTCTTCAGGTCTTCGAGAGTAGCGTACCCCTCGGTGCTACTCCTGAGTATCTTGCCGGCCACTACATTCTCCAAGCTGCCTCCTCTTTCTTGCCCTGCATGGCTCTCGACCCCCAAGAGAATGAGCGCGTGCTCGATATGGCCGCTGCCCCCGGTGGAAAGACTACTTACATGGCTGCTATGATGAAGAACACCGGTATCGTTGTGGCTAACGATCCCAACAAGGCTCGTGCTAAGGGTCTTATCGGTAACATTCACCGTCTTGGAACGCGCAACGTCATTGTCTCGAACTACGATGCCCGTGAGTTCCCCAAGCCCATGGGTGGTTTCGACCGTGTTCTTCTCGACGCTCCCTGCTCTGGAACTGGTGTTATTGCAAAGGATCCTAGTGTCAAGACCAATAAGACAGAGCGTGACTTCATGCAACTCCCCCATATTCAGAAGCAGCTTGTTCTCGCCGCCATTGACTCAGTCAACCACAGCTCTAAGACGGGCGGCTACATTGTTTACTCAACTTGTTCCGTCACCGTTGAGGAGAACGAACAAGTCGTCCAATACGCCCTCTCTCGACGTCCCAATGTCCGCCTCGTCGATGCTGGTCTCGCGTTTGGAAAGGAGGGCTTCACCAGCTACATGGGCAAGAAGTTCGACTCCTCTATGCGCCACACCCGCCGATACTACCCTCATACTTACAACGTGGACGGTTTCTTTGTTGCCAAGTTCCATAAGATCGGCCCCACGCCCGCCAACGCCTCCAACGCTCGTGACCGTTCTACTGGCCCTGCTGACGAGGAAGAGGTCATCGATAGAACACCTATCGCCACAGATGACAAGGAGACAGGCAAGACCAAGCCCGATGACGACTTTGGCGGTTGGGACGACGAGGAGGATAAGGAGTACATGGAGAAGGGACGAAGGAATGCCATGCGCCGGAGGGGTCTGGATCCTAAAAGTAACAGCAAAAAGGCAAAGAAGGAGAAAGAGATCACGAAGCAGAAGTAGATACGAAGTACTCAACCATTCGCGGGAGTTTCTTGTTCTAAAGATGGCTATGGGTTTGACGACTATCAATGTTGTTCGCGTAGAGGGTTTTCATATTATACGCTAGATAATAAACAAAAGTGCTTGGAGTCATTCATATTACAACAGTCCCAACTGCAAAGGGCATTCTCGTTTTGTTAAAAGCATCTGATTTGATATAAATCTAACTAGACCACAAAAGAAATAAATAAAAGAATGTCGTGGCTAATAAAGCAGGTCGTAAAGTTCATCTCGTCATTAAATAGCCCAGCTTCCCAGCCGTAAGGGGGTTTTGCCGCTGGCCGCCATTTTTTCTATCATTCCCCAGAACCCAAAGCCAGCCCAATCCTTTTTTGCCAGATAGTACATGGTCGTCATCAATATCCCTTTGGCGCTAAAAAAAAAAAAAAAAGAGAGCAACAAAAATATCAAAAAACCAGAGTGAGCCATGGCGACCCAAACCACCGGGGGTATCCAGCCGTAATCCCTTTCATGACAATCAGTTCTTTGTTCCATAAATCGTGTAGGACTCTGCCATATTGTGTGTGTCCACAATTGCTCGGCATGGAGTTTTCGTATTACAAGTTGTTGCTTAATAGTGATGCCGAAGAATGGTAAAGAGCCGTGAAGCTCGAGTTTTCTCACACAGCCAAATCGTCAAACTGTGAGACAAGCTCACGTATCGTCCAACGCCAAGTTTCGCGATCTCTGGATCCTCGGCCGATCCATTTCTCGCACTTTTTTCTCCACCGATCTTCTTCTTCTCGTTGTCGCCTGATGAACTCAGGTCCGACATCAAATTCTTCACCGACGAGCCATTCATCCTTGATGTCGCTAGCACGACCCTGGGCGCCCTCATCGTCAGCAGTGTTATCTTCCAAGTCAGGAATGTCCTTGAAAACGTCTTCGTCGTCCAGTGCGTCAAAGCCATCCATGGTGTCACTGGTGTCAGAGGTAGGCTTAGCAGGATTATCAAGTTTAAGCCAGCACATGTTTTGTGGATCAAAAACCATGCCACCGACAACTTGAACGCCCTTGGTGGCGCTAATATTGGTAATCAGTGCAGGACGAGGTGTTGATATTTCCTTCTCGCGGGTATTGCTTGAGATAACAGCTTGAGTTGGTGTTTGTACAGGGGGCTCAAAGACATTGAGGGCGTTCTCATTGCCTTCCCATCTGTATGTGTCTGCATTGTAGAACATACCATTCACCACTGTTTTTGGTTAGCGATAGGATCAACGGCAGGTCTGGTAAACTTACTCTTCGACTCTTTGCCACTATTCAAGTTTGAGATTAGGTGTGGCTTGGTCTGTTGTGGTCGTTTGTGCTTTCTCGATCGTATGTTTGACTGAGGAATGGTAGGAGTCAGATTGCCTCGCGAGGAAAGGTGAGCGACACGCTGGGAGCTTAGAGGCGTCAACGGGCCACTGCTAGGGACCCGTTGGGCCAGCGCAGTCTCCCGGGCAATTCTACTTGCAGCAGTGTCACGAGCAAAGTGAGGAGTGAAAGATGGTCGAGGGGTAGGAGGGATTAATGGAGACATGGTAGTGTTCCTGTCTGGCAGAACGTTTTGATACAGTTTGTTACGCAAAGCAACTTTTGGTCCTGAGCTAGTCGGTTGCTTCAGGTACTTTGTCTCAGTTTCTTTGGAGGTGGGCAAATCATCAAAACCATCCAATTCGTGACCATCGCCGAAGTTCTTTTTGTTCTTTGGCTTGCTCAGACGCTCCCAAGTATCGACTGTGGCGCGGTGACGATGGTTTGGACTGGGTGATCGCATTGTCGATCGGGAAAGCGTACGAGAGTTAGGGCGTAGGTCAATAGAAGAGATAGAAATGTCCGAATCATGTCGACGGAATCCGCGAGTCTGCTTTGTAGCAACGTGTTGTGACTGCGACTGAGAAGCGCCAGCAGGCAGAAATGGCAGATGAGACTTGCGGACGGTTGCCGGACTATCTGTCGCGCCATGTCGCTGGCGTTCTGTGGGCGTCTTTGGCCTCACACCAGACGATGGTCGATTATTCTCCGACCTCGAAGGAGGCCTCTCATGACGGTAGGAAGACTGCTTGGCCGGTCCACGAATTGCAGGTAAGGACCGTTTCTGCTTAAGTAGCTGAGCACTAGTGGTTGTTGGCTCAGTTCGAAGTGAATTTGTAGAGGTACGAAGATTAACTTCCCTCCTGCGTGGAGTGGGCGGCAACCCATGAGATGGCGAGGTTGTAGTGGGAGTTGGCAGGCTGACGATGGAGGATTGAGATGAGTGGCCCAATCTGGAATGAGAGCGACGAGTGCGCTGCGGGATAGGGCCGCCGCTCTCAGAGACCGGCTCCAACGATGTGGAGTGTGTTCGCTCATGGTGGTTCAACCGAGGTATCCGGGTTGAATTGAGTGGTTTGTGTATAAATGTGAGCGACACTGCCGCCTTGGGTCGAGCAGGGCTCGCCGGTCGTGTTTCCTTGACTCTGACATTCTTGTGTAGAGTGAGCTTGGTAGAATCAAAGACATCTCCTTCGCCGAGGTCAAGACCGTCAAGGAAATCAGGCTTATCAGCTTCAGCTGCCGGGATCTTCTTTGCAGGTACAATAGGCTCTTCAGAAATGCGGTTGGGCGATCGACTCTTCCGCCTCTGTTGAAGCCTCTCAGTCCAGTTGACAGGCCCTGGAGGGAGGACAAGTCCATCAAAGGTTTCATCCTCACTTTCGGCAGTGATAGAACTCGACACACTTGGGCTAAGCGCAGAAGCCGCTGAGCTTCGGGCAGAACGTGCGTCTCGCCTGGTACCACCATATCGAGTGCCCAAGCTTCCTTCACCCCAATCCAGATCCTCTGACTGGTTGGAAGGTGTCTTGGGGATCTCCTTTCTGGTGGAAAGTTTAAGTTTACCGTCTGATGGAAGCTCAAGGTCCATCTCGAAATCATCCTCCGGGTTGGAGGGTTTGGCTTCTCTCTGAGGAGTAGGCGGTGTGATAAAAGAAATGGGTTTTGGAAGTTGACGGGTCTTGGAGGCTCTAATAGTATCACCTCCATGTCCAAAAAAGTCATCGTCGTCATCAGCGTCTTTAAATCTATCCAGATTTATGGCGGCAGAAAGACTGCTTGTGGCAGACTGAATAGACTGCATGCTTTGTATAGACTGAATTGATTGAGTAGACTCACGTCGGTTGACTTTGTCAAAGGGAGAAGTAGGAGGTGAGTTGCCCCAGCTCATAGGGCTAGTATGTGTAGATCCAAAGCTGACATGTCGCGAGGTCTCAGGGGACTTGGGTTGCTCTGGTTTCTTCATCTTTAAACCCTGTGAGGAATCAGGGATTTCTAGGTCGTTCTCCCAATCGTCTTGGATTATCTTGCGAATCTTTCGTCCACCAAGACGTTTGATAGTACCTCCCATGAGAGCAGAAGATGGAACATTCGATGGTAATGGGATGCCGGCACTTTGGGCTGCGGCGATGGCATCCAGAGTTGACTTCTCGTCATCTCCCGGGAGATGGACATGTTGCTCTTCTTCTCCATCAAATTCAGATCTAAATGAGAAGTGGGATGACCCAGAATCGCGCCGCCTTGAAGAGGATGGTCGCGAAGGATTGTTTGTGGCAGTAGATGGGCTGCGGAAGGATAGATCGTCGCCTTCTACCACGAAGTCATCGTCGTCCCAATTCTCTATATCGGCCTCGACGGGCTGTCTGGGCTTCAGTCGTAAGGGTTCCATGGTAGTGAATGTGTTGCTGAGTGTAGTACGCAAGGTATGTGCTGAGGCCAAGGTTTGGCAAATCGTGTTGGTTGGCCTGGGCTGTTGGGGACGCGATGTCAATTGCGTGTAGTCATTATTGTCAAAGGTAATTGTTCCCCGCATACAATAGCATGACCTTCAAGCGTGACAATGTGACGTTTGAGGAGAAAGCTGCGTTAAGAAAAGCAGGCAAAAAAAATCGACAATCGTAAGAAGCGGTTTCGCGAATGGTGCAGATGCGGTTGCAGTCGTTTTGTGCGAGTCGCTGATCAAGTATTTAAATGTGTGAGAAGAAGCGAAGCGAAATGTGGTGATAATAGTAACAAAGAAAACCGTCGCCAAGTCGCCGTGTATTGCGAGCGGATGGACAAACAAAAACCAAGATCGACAGAGGAAAAGCTCGTTCGAAGAGGGGAAACCGAATTTGATATCTGTAGGTGAGGATTTTTTTGATGGTCGAGAGGGTGACGTGCGAGACAGGATGTAAAGGTCAGGAATGCGGTCGGCGGTGGATGAGGTGGATTGGTTTGTTTGGCTCTAGGTTTGGTGGGCGACTGAGGTAAGGTGCTCTGTGAATCACAATGCACTCCACTTCACTCCCGTGCACTCCAGTCTCCAGCTTGGTAGAGAAATGGAAGGCTGGGGGGTAACTCTGAGCGTGGCTGGAGGTGGCCCCCGCTAACTGTTAAGGGACGTGCCCGCTGTAGCCATCAGTTGCTGGCCTAGGGGAGCAGGAAAACATCGGACCTTGATATAGGGTGTCAAAATAAACCTAGTAAAGAGTCCCCAGTCCCCTAAGCTTTTACCTAAATATTTTTATTACTTAGGGTCAAGGTCCTGTGTTTTCTTTCCTTCCCTAGGCTGGGTACTGCTATCGCTAGAGGTGACTCCACACAGGACAAGTGGTCAGCTCTTGGGCTGCTGCGCTATTTATTAAGCACTACACCTGAATGCTTCTAGACGCCACACCTGAAAGGTCTCTCCTGGACGGACCAGAATGCGACCAGACTTTTGAAGGAAAATTCGGAGGCAGGTCTGAGAAACGGGAGTGATTACACGTGACTAGGCACTGTTGCGCAAACAAGTTTAGCTGCGAAAACAATGAGATTCTTGCCTGTTACTTGGTAATAAAGCAGAACCGTTTGAAGCGAGGGGAACCGCCCGATTGGCCAAACCTCCACGCGTCATAGTCGCGACAAGTCGAAGTTTTCTTCACGGGGGACGTCACCAGTTTGCGTTTGGTGGCTGGTTGCTCAAGAGCCAGCTCCGTCAGCTTAATTCAGCTTGTTTGCCAGGCTTTTCGCCTCCATATCTTGTGCCTGGCGTGCCTGGATGATCTTGGGTGATCTCACAAAGCTAAAAACCTGAACAGACAAATAGACACCCCTGGCTATTATGATGATGATAATCTCGTCGTCCCCATGCCACTGTCCCGCATAGATTAACCTCCCTCCAACATGTCTTGCCGAAAATATTAGTATAACGATTATATACCGGCTTCTCACTCCACCAGCCAGTTCTAGGCACGATCTCATGCCTGAGATTTCTGAAGTTGAAGCCCATCGAGGGAAGGCCACTAGTAAATGTTCCATTTGTAAGATGCGTCTTGCAAGACACAATTATCCATAGGCTCTTTTACGAGACTGATCAATTTAGACTTAGACTCATGGAATGGGTTACGGTTACGAAGAACGCCAACATTATTTTCCATACTTGACCAATATTGAGTTTTACAAGGGTATGTATGCTGTTGATGGACTAAGATAAAGACTCATCAAAAAATCAACACTTTGTAAACTAACCGGACAATGCCAAAATTATAGGCCACACCTGCAGCTTAACTACCTAGGTACCTAGGTACCTATACTGGCGGAGGTTGATTCGCAGCACCTCAAGTTCCTGAAGGAGGTCCATCCATGTGGCTCAGAGAGGCCTGGAGGCTAGAGCTGCCCTGAACAGGCCTCCCCTAAAATGGGCTGCAGCCTGCAGCCAACCGCTTTATTGTACATGAATGCATTCCGCGAATGGCTCCAAGTGGAACGGCTGCCTACACCATAAATCAACTTACTAAATAACATGGAGAAACGTAAACTCTAACAACACCAAAAGATTCCTCTTTCACTTCTCATTTCCTGCCTGCGGGATGATCTTTTGAGCTACGCCAAGCCCCCTTTCTACATACATAAAAAATAAGCAGAGCTCAAAGAGAAATGGTCCAAGCACAACCAACAAACCATTTTACACAACAACAAAGAAGCTGACGGAGGGAACCCGATATCCAGTTTGAGGCTCTCCATATCATACTCTCGTCAACATCATCGTTCTTCCTTCTTTTTTCAGTCTTGGCTCTTCTATAGTCAGACTTTCCTTCAACGCTTGAATCTCGCCAAGACCGCATATATAGCTCTAAACGGATACGTGCTTTGATACTTGATTCAAAGCCCCCATTCCTCAAACAAGCCAGCTTTCAAACGCTGATCTCCTCGGCCCGTATACCGTGTCTCACTTGCTTCTTGGACAAGGGAGTTAAAACGCTCCATCAAATATTCTTCCTGTGGCGCCCCGTCATCTGGCATCATTCCACCGACCTCGATCTGAACCCCAGGTCTCGACAACCACACGAGTCTCACTGGACCCTTTCTACCGGGACCTGCCTATCTTGTCCAATGGCTTCTCAAGCTCGAGTCCTCAAGTTCCCCCGGAGTGACGACAAATCTTCCTTTGTCCTTTTGCAAGCCACACCCAAGGGTTCACAACAACTTGACTTGAAGTTAGTAGGTACTGAAGGAGAGGAACCTTACGTCGCATCATGTAAGTCATTCCGTTACCCTCCCTCCAGCATCGCAATCTGGGAGACTGGCGCGAATGTGATCACCTTTTCGATCCCTGAATCTGACTTTTCTGATAGTGAAACATGACAGGGTCATGTCTCTCCGTGTGAAGAATTGCCCTGCTTCAGAGAGCGAATGGCAGCGGATTCTCGAAGACTTGTTTCAGCAGGAACCCCTTCCAGATATTCAAGCCACAGCCACGGTCCAGAGTGAAAAGTCTATCTCAATCACCATTCGAAAGGACATACAGGGTATCACTGTAAGACCCTGATGCCATTCTAAATCATGGTCTTCTTACTAACCGTCTTAGCAACGTCTGGGCTCAATCACCCTCGACCATGATCCAGATGAGGCCATTGAGTTATTCGATTGGTGTGGTGCAGCGGTCGAGGCCTCTGCATCAAGTAAACAAACTGCGGTAAACCTGTCGGCAAAATCCTCCGAATCGGAGGCTGTTGTGGCCCAGCTCCAGTTCCAGCTGGAAGAGTTAATCAAAGCGAAAGAAGAGGATGAGATAGCCTTGTTAGGGAAGTTCAGGGATCTACTGAACGAGAAGAAGCTCAAAATTCGTGAACAGCAGCAAGTATTAAACACATTATCAACAAATCCCAGCATGGCGGGTCAATCTCAGCGTTCCCAGGCTGTCGAAGCCTCGGTTCAGCAACCGAAACCAAAGAAGCCTACTCGTCAAGCTGGCAAGTCAAGGGCGTCGAAAAGAAAGGCTCCCGCATCAAGAAGACTTGAAGAGTCAGACGACGATGACGCTGTTGACACGATGAGCGTCGACCTTAAGCAGGAGGCCGTGGATACGGATCCCGGAAACACCACAGAAGCGACAGCATCCGGAGATGGTGACGACGATGATGACGATGGACTTGACTCAGGACCCCCTCAGCAGAACAAAGCACCAGACGCTGTTTTACGGGGAAAGACTGCTTCCAAAGAGAGCGAAAGACCACCCCCGCCGCGAGCTCTCCCGTTCGAGACAAAGAAGTCGGCAAAGGCTACAACTATACCCGCTCCTGCAGGGAGTGACAGTGAATCTGACGATGAGCTTTGAAAGATGGTTGATGACAGTTCGCCGCTATAGCGTTGTGCATTGTATTCTCCAAAGTTTATGTATATATATTTCATCTATTGGTTGTTGCGCGGCCGGTATCGGCGAGTCACTATTATATACGTATAGTTCACCCTATAGCATACCAGGTTGCAAGACGGACCATGAACAAATAAGGTCACGCCTTTCGTACACGATCAATCGTCATTGATGCAACAAACTGCCGGCGCCTTTTCTGTATTGAGCATACACAGCATTACAGTGACATAAGCTAGCCTAGCGTAACTCAAAAGCAAAACGTAGGTAGTCACCGGACGTGGGCAGGATAAAGACTACATACCAGCAATAAGCGCCTGATAGCTTATAAGTGTTTTTAAATTGGAGCATTGTTAACATATGAAATGTGTCTCTCAAAAAGTTTCAGGACAATGTTTGAATGCTATATCATATACTATCAGGTGCGCCCAGCCAAATCTAGATCAACCTCTTAGACGTCTGCTACTGGTGGTCACAATTGCGTGAGTTCTACAACCCACTTCATGTTAATTAATAATACGTCAATGCTCCATCCTCATACATATCGCTATAAATCACGGAATTGTACCGCCGCAAATCGCCATATCAAACCCGAGGGTGGGGGAGGAGATAAAGTGTCAGTACAAGGAAGGGCGACCACCTATTTAAAGCAATGCGGCAATACAAATGCTATCCGCGGCATCCATCTTTTTCATACCAAGTTTCTCGCTCTAGACTCTCAAGATTTAATTAATTCATACTTGAAACACATTCCTCACTCACTGACTAAAATTGAGAAATACCGTCAACATGGGCAGTGTCGCTACGAAGGACGTCCCCACCTACAAACTCAATGACGGCAATGAGATTCCGGTTGTAAGTTCATCCTCTTTCGTTCCGAGAGTACCATGAACAGACCAAATCATCCTCGACACGGAACATCACTCACAATCATTAGCTAGCTTTCGGTCTGGGAACGGCTCAGTACAAGAATGATCCCCAGAGTGGACTTGACCAGCATGTAGTCGACATCACCACCAAGGCTATCCAGACTGGTTATCGCCATCTGGACGGTGCCGAAGGTGAGCAGAACAAAGTATCACGCCGTGACCACATCTGACAAGTCTACAGTCTATGGCAACGAAGAGGAGCTGGGGCAAGCCATCAAGGCTGGCGGGGTTCCTCGGGATCAACTCTATGTCACCACCAAGATCCCTGCTGAGAAGAAGGGCTCTGCTATTGACTCTTTCAATGTTTCTCTCCAGAAGCTGGGTCTGGAGTATGTGGATCTCTACCTGATTCACGGCCCTTGGTTTGCCGAAAGCGATGAGGACCTGCAGCAGCGCTGGGCCGAGTTGGAGCAGATCAAGGAATCTGGCAAGGCCAAGTCTATTGGTGTTTCCAACTTCCTCCAGTCGCACCTCGATGCTGTTCTCAAGACCGCCAAAATCAAGCCTGTTATCAATCAGATTGAGTACCACCCGTATCTTCAGCATGGTGGTCTTGTTGACTTTCACAAGAAGCACAACATTGCTGTTTCTGCTTACGGCCCCCTTACTCCTATTGTCACTGCCAAGGGCGGACCTGTGGACCCTTTCTACACAAAGCTCGCTGAGAAGTATGGTGTGACAGAGAGTGAAGTCGGTCTTCGATGGGTCATCGACCAAGACATCATTGCGCTTACGACAAGCAATAAGGTTGAGCGACTTGAGGGATACTTGGCTAAGCTACCTAAGTTCAAGTTGACACAGGATGAGATTGCTGAGATATCTCGACTCGGTGCCAAGAAGCATTTCCGTGGGTTCTGGAGGAACAAGTTTGATGATAACGATAGGTCCTAGGAGAAGACGTGGTTGTCTGTTTGTCGTTTCGTGTCAGATAGGCATCGTCTTTTGTTTTAGCTGGGCGAGTTGCAATCAATATGATGATCAGAATCTCTCTCAATAAACTTCCAATTTCAGGGCTTAACTCTGATGGAATGTTCCGAAATCTGAAGTACATCCCGGTTATGTTTTTCAAGTTTGCTGACAGATACTTATAAAAAGAGGACATGGTCTCTCATAACGTCTCCTTTACACCATTTGAAACGTTCGAGCTCGGGGGTTAGGAGTCTGATAGACAGGCGTGAATATATGGATGACCCGAGCTCTTCAGAGAAGCTGTGTCAATAATGAAACAAGGTCTGTTCACTCGTAGAATCAGAGCCAATTTGGGCTGATTACGGATGGTAGCCACCAACTGAGATGTTTTTTCAGCTCATATCTCTATTTTAATGTGATATGAACAACAGAGCGATATTCATGTCGTTCTGATTGCACCATGTTAAACAACTGGCGGGAGATACAGGGTAGCTCGCCAACACCAGACCGAATAAGTGATCAGTCAATGCGTTTTCATTTTGATTCCACATGCTCTCTTACATTTTGTAAATGAAGTCAAATGACGGCCCGGTTCCGTCTTACATGCGTCCGAATAACCGGGGCCTGCTTTACCGAAGAGTCAGTCGGATCTGGATCTGGATCGTGGGGCGGCACCGAAGCTCCGGAGCGGAAACTAGAGGTGATGTCAAGATAGACGATGATAACCGTCAGTAATTGCCACGTTTGTCAGCCAAACACCGTCACATCGCCCTGAACCATTGGAAATTTCGCCTTCGTTGATGTCTACATAAATGATTCCAAATCCTGACAAACCCATCTCTTGCCTATACACAACGTCCCGCCGTTGATGCTCTGTCGCAACGCCCTAAGTAGAGCTGTCCCGCGCTCACCACCAGCATCGCATCTACCCAGACTCAAGCAAATGGCTGCCCATATTTCTAATGGCAATGGCGCATTATCGCCAGCGCCTAGCTACGAAGGTGTGACGCTTGCGGATCTTCCCAAGTCATGGCATTTTACCGAATCTCTTCCCGCCGATTCCATCTTCCCGACGCCTGCCGACTCCCACAAAACTCCTCGAGAACAGATTACACCTCGCCAAGTTCGCAATGCCGTGTACACGTGGGTTCGGCCAACCGAGCAGAAGGATCCGGAGCTCCTGGCCATCAGCCCGGTTGCGTTGCGCGATTTGGGAATCAAGTCTGGTGAAGAGTCCACCGACGACTTTAGACAGCTAGTAGCTGGGAACAAGTTGTATGGCTGGGATGAAGAGAAGCTCGAGGGCGGATATCCCTGGGCTCAATGCTACGGAGGCTTCCAATTCGGACAGTGGGCTGGCCAACTAGGCGATGGCAGAGCTATTTCTCTATTTGAGACCACCAACCCTGCCTCTGGTGAGCGCTACGAGCTTCAACTCAAGGGTGCCGGCATGACACCCTACTCACGGTTCGCTGACGGAAAGGCGGTCCTTCGATCCAGTATCCGAGAGTTCATTGTTTCGGAAGCGCTCAATGCCCTCAAGATCCCCACTACCCGAGCCCTATCACTTACGCTTCTGCCAGATTCAAAGGTTCGTCGAGAGACGATCGAACCGGGCGCCATCGTTCTGCGTTTCGCACAGTCGTGGTTGCGTCTCGGTAACTTTGATATCCTTCGAGCTAGAGGAGACCGTAATCTTATTAGACAACTGGCTACATACATCGCCGAGTACGTGTTTGGTGGCTGGGATAAGCTGCCAGGTCGACTTGAAGACCCTGAAGAGCCTGTCAAATCACTGGACCCCAGGCGTGGAGTTTCTTCCGAGACTATTGAAGGAGATAATGGTTCTGAAGAGAACAGATTTACGAGACTCTATCGTGAAGTTGTACGGCGCAATGCCAAAGTGGTGGCCCACTGGCAAGCGTATGGGTTCATGAATGGTGTTTTGGTAAGATGTTCATTACCTTCGAAATGGAAGCCCTACTGACCCATAACAGAACACAGACAATACCTCGATCTACGGGCTATCAATAGACTTTGGCCCGTTTGCTTTCATGGACAATTTTGATCCTGCATATACACCCAATCATGATGATTACACCCTTCGTTATAGTTACAGAAACCAACCCACTATAATCTGGTGGAACCTCGTTCGCTTTGGCGAGGCCATCGGTGAACTGATGGGCGCAGGTGCTAATCTTGACGATTCAACTTTTGTCGACGAAGGCGTTACCAAGGAGCAAGAGGCTGAAGTGGTGGCAAGGGCTGAGAAGCTTATTACACAGGCAGGAGAAGAGTACAAGGCAGTGTTCCTCGCAGAGTACAAACGACTCATGACGGCCCGTCTGGGTCTGAAGACACACAAGGACTCTGACTTTGATATCCTTTTCAGCGAGGCTCTCGACACTTTGGAGGCCCTAGAACTTGACTTTCACCACTTCTTTCGTCGTCTCAGCAAGATCAAGTTGCAGGATATCGCCACGGGAGAAGCACGTAACGAGAAGGCGTCTATGTTTTTCCACAAAGAAGGCCCTCCAACAACCATTTCCGAAGAGGATGCTAGAGCGCGTCTTGCGATCTGGCTTGAAAGCTGGCGCGAGCGTATCATCGAAGATTGGAAGGACGAGGGAGGTGACGTCTCCGAATCTACAGACAGTGACAGAATCGAGGCGATGAAGCGAGTGAACCCCAACTTCGTTCCTCGCGGTTGGATCCTTGACGAGCTCATCCAACGCGTTGAGAAGGATGGTGAGCGAGATGTGCTGAACCGCGTCATGCACATGTCTCTCAACCCATTTGAAGACCGCTGGGATGGCGAGTCATTCGATGGAAAGATGTATAACGGCGATAAGGATGAGGAGCTCCGATGGACAGATGATCCCCCAAAGACCGAGCGAGCTATGCAATGCAGCTGCAGTTCATAGATGACCACTTAGATCCGAAATGAAGACACGTACAATTTTCGGTTCATGCAAGATCTACAACTACTCTATGTATTTGGTTGGTGATATGTAACGACCGGCGGTAAGAGGCAGCGGTCATGGAGATTGCTTACTCTCCCATGCTTCCATAAACGGCGTGGATATTGATCTTGAGCACAAGATAGAGGAAGACTCGACTGAAGCAACAGCTCTACCGGAGTAGATCTGTTGCGCAAGCTCACCTACAATAAAGTGTGCCCGTGTACAATTAATTTGGTAGAAGAAGAAAAATTCAAAAGACTCCAGCAGCAAAATGCAAAATATGAGGTAGGATCCAGAGCTGCAGCCTGAGGCAAAAAGAAAACGACACTGGCCAATGAGCATTAACGTAAATTAATCGCGGACTAGCGCCACTAAATCCATCACCCGAACAGCAGGTTCCCTTTCAAGACGTCAACGACTGAGCATATATTCGCCGCCAGCGACCCTGCAATCCTTTTCATCTTCCCTCCGTCAAGGCGACACGATGCTCCGAAATACTCTAGCACGTTCGGCTTGGCGGACGAGCCGGCGGGCGGTCAATGTCTCGCGAACCTTCTCGACGACAAGCCAGCGCCCGGCCGAGGTGGAGCTGACAATTGGTGAGCATCTTTGTGCATAGAGCCATTGACGACGATATAGAGGCTAACCTTGTTACTAGATGGAAAGAAGGTCTCGATTGAAGGTATGATGGGTTGTTTGGTTGTATTCATGGGCGCCTATTGACGGAATTGTAGCTGGTTCTGCTCTCATTCAAGCCTGCGAGAAAGCGGGATCAACAGTCCCTCGGTATGTCAAGATGGTTCGTGCCCAGCTGAATAGCCTAGCTAACTATCTCTAGATACTGCTACCACGAGTACGACACCCTCGAGTCCTCCCACGATCGATTCATCACTGACAATGCATCAGGAAGCTTATGATTGCCGGTAACTGCCGAATGTGTCTGGTGGAGGTTGAGAGGGCCCCGAAGCCCGTTGCCTCTTGTGCTTGGCCCGTACAGCCCGGAATGGTCGTCAAGACCAACTCTCCTCTGACCCATAAGGCCCGAGAGGGTGTCATGGAGTTTTTGCTGGCTAACCATCCCCTCGACTGTCCTGTTTGTGATCAGGGTGGTGAGTGTGATCTCCAAGACCAGTCTATGCGTTACGGAGCCGACCGAGGCCGATTCCACGAGATTGGCGGCAAGCGAGCCGTCGAAGACAAGAACATTGGCCCCCTGATCAAGACTTCGATGAACCGATGTATTCACTGCACTCGATGTATTCGTTTCTCCAACGATATTGCCGGAGCCCCCGAGATGGGTTCCACTGGCCGTGGAAACGATATTCAAATTGGCACCTACCTCGAGAAGAACCTGGACTCCGAAATGTCTGGTAACGTTATCGACCTCTGCCCCGTTGGTGCTCTCACGTCGAAGCCCTACGCTTTCCGAGCTCGACCTTGGGAGTTGAAGCACACCGAGTCTATCGACGTTCTCGATGGTCTTGGTTCCAACATCCGTGTCGACTCCCGTGGCCTCGAGGTCATGCGAATTCTGCCCCGACTTAACGACGACGTGAACGAGGAGTGGATCAACGACAAGACCCGATTTGCCTGTGACGGCCTTAAGACTCAGCGACTGACCATGCCTCTGGTCCGTCGTGAGGGTCGCTTCGAGCCTGCTGATTGGGAGGAGGCTCTCACTGAGATTGGCCGTGCTTATCAGATTAAGAACCCTCAGGGTAACGAGTTTAAGGTTATTGCTGGTGCTCTTACTGAGGTCGAGTCTCTGGTTGTCGCCAAGGACATGGCTAACAAGCTTGGCTCCGAGAACTTGGCTCTCGATACCCCTACCGGCAGCCAGCCCATCGCCCACGGTGTTGATGTCCGATCCAACTTCCTTTTCAACTCTCAGATCTGGGGTATTGAGGAGGCTGATGCAATCCTAATTGTTGGCAGCAACCCTCGACACGAGGCTGCCGTTCTCAATGCCCGTATCCGAAAGCAGTGGCTCCGATCCGACCTTGAGATTGGTGTTGTTGGCGAGACATGGGACTCTACATTCGAGTTCGAACACTTTGGTACCGACCACGCTGCTCTCAAGTCCGCTCTCTCTGGTCCCTTTGGAGAGACTCTTAAGAACGCCAAGCGACCTATGATTATTGTTGGCTCCGGTGTTACTGACCACGCGGATGCCAAGGCATACTACGAGACCATTGGTGCTTTCGTTGACAAGCATGCTTCTAACTTCCGAACTGAGGAGTGGCAGGGATACAACGTCCTCCAGCGTGAGGCTTCTCGTGCTGGTGCTTTTGAGGTTGGCTTCACTACTCCCTCTGCTGAGGTTGCCCAGACCAAGCCCAAGTTCGTGTGGCTCCTTGGTGCCGATGAGGTGAACGAGGCGGATATCCCTAAAGACGCTTTTGTTGTCTACCAAGGTCACCACGGTGACAAGGGTGCTCAGATTGCTGATATTGTTCTTCCCGGTGCTGCTTATACCGAGAAGGCTGGTACCTACATCAACACTGAAGGCCGCGTTCAGATGACACGAGCTGCTACCTCCCTCCCCGGTGCATCTCGAACTGACTGGAAGATTCTCCGAGCTGCCAGTGAGTTCCTTGGTGCTCCTCTCCCTTATGACGATGTTGCTATGGTCCGCGATCGCATGGTTGAAATCAGCCCTGCTCTGGCTGCTTATGACGTTGTCGAGCCCGTCGCTCTCCCTGCTCTGAGCAAGGTCCAGCTTGTCGACCAGAATAAGGGTGCCCAGGTCACTGGAACACCTCTCAAGAAGGTTATCGACAACTTTTACTTCACCGATGTTATCTCACGAAGGTATGTGAAATCGATTCATAATTTAGTGAATTTCCCTATTAACATTATCCCTAGCTCTCCCACAATGGCTCGCTGCTCAGCGGCTAAGGCTACGGGTGACCCTAGGACAAACTTTATGGCTCCTGGCATGGAGGAGGATAAGCCCATGGGCCAGGTCGAGTACGGCGTATGAGGTGGTGGTTGCAAAAGAATAGAAATATTTGCTTTGTTTTTATGCGTCCGGGAAGTTCGTAGCATCTGTACATATATGACGTCGGACGGAGGCTGAAGGTAGATGAGTTGAATACCTAATTCCTTCACTATGAGGTGCAGCTCGTCTAATGATCCATCATGGTAACTTTCGTTTGCGATTCGGGTTCGCGAGGAACATGTACATCTCCTTGTCTTGGTTGACTTGTGACGCCCCATTGACATACTTGATGCTTTGAGGTATGGCATGCTGTTGACCAGGTGACCGAGCCGAATTCTAGTTGACTCGACGCTCTTGGTCTTGCCTCAGCTGCTCCTTTTTAATATCTGCCTCGAGGCGCTCGCGGCGGCTGTTGATTTCAGTCTCACGATGCGCAGCCATCTGCGAGAAATGAACCACATTACGCATCTGCTCGTAAGCTTGGCGCTCGCGCAACGATCGAGCTTTGGAAGAGTCAAAATTTGGTATCGGTATGTTCTGCGTGTTTGGGATACCTGGCCTTGCTGGAGCCTCCATGTTTCCCACCATGATGCCGAGTTCCTGGGACGTAAGGCCGAGTGGCACGTCTGGGTTGACCTGGCCGCCTTGCAGCTCTTCAAGGGCTTGAAAGCGGCGCCCTTCCTGGAAGATACGTTCACGTTCGCGAACAACGAGAGCGAGGAAATTCTCTCGATCTTTGACTGCGTGGGTATTCAGAGCATCGAGCTCTTTCTGCAGGCAATCAAGCTTCGTGCACGTGGAAGAACTGAGAGAATCCTTGAGTTTGTCGTTCTCGCCGATAGGGCAGAAAATGGCCGGCGCGCATGACATCAGCCTTGGAATGATGGGATGACCTTCAGGGTCTGAAATCCCCGCCAGAGGGTCCACGGTCGTGGTAGGTCGAGGAGGTTGCGCCATGGCTTTTATTTTAAGTGTTTTAGTGGAATGGCGGATGAGACATGGTCAACTTTGTGGCTGTTTGTGCAGTTGGTGTTGCACTGAGGCTGGTGATGTTGGAGGTGAGTGGGTGGGTTGGCGGAGGAAGAATATTGGAGGGTTTGTTGTAATGTGATTGTACCTGCATATGACAGGCAGGCAACCATGCCCAACAGAAGTGTCAGGTGAAAATAAGGTACAAAAACTGCCTTTTGATACGACCCTCCTTTTTTTCTGGGCTACGTACCTAGTACCTAGGCTTGAACAATATTTAGCTGTCATGATGTAAGGTCTCAACTCATCTTGATAAATGGTTTGGGAATTCTACAACAAAGTGCCATGTATGCCAATATCTACTGACCTGATACATACTCCAAAATACAAAATAACCACGCTTCTCTTGTTACAAATACAATGATAAACCCCATACTCCATGAAGCGCCTAATGCTATGGTTATACACCGAGAGCGATAATCATTTAGTTGCCCGACAGAAAGTCTACTTGGGGCCCTTGATTCATTCCCCAGTGCCTTTCGTTGCAAAACTTATGCCAAGTTAGTATGACAGCTCGACAGAGCTGTGGCAACCACCAAACATGGTGAGAGGAAGCGTTGTGCCCTGGTGATATAAGCCTGGTCATCGTTACCATGCTGAGTGATCTTGAGGAGTGCTGCCGCCGGATCGTACACAGCCAAGCCATCACCCTCGAGAAGGCAACATATTTCGAACATATTCCCTAACAAGCCTGACAGCTGCCCTCACCAGATCTTCTAGGCGACGGTCCTTGCGTTTTCTTAGCCATAATAACACGAGAGTCAGAATGACAAAGTCGGCGAACAGATGCTTCACAAGCACCCAGACAAACCACTTCACCCAAGCTGGTAAGCTGCGCTCTTTCTTAGCCCGCCACTCTCGACCTGTTGTAATTTGTTCTCGCAAAGCAGCTACCTCGGCAGACATGGTTGTCAGGGCACGCTCGACCTTTCGCTGCCACCGGCCACTAACTCGATCGTGATTTTGCGTTCCATCGATATCGTCATCCTCGAGTTCTAGTTGCTTCTGGGACCGGAGTTCCGCTTCGTCGTACTCGCTCATCGGTCTGATCTCCTTCATAGGGCCTTCGGCATCGCTTCCTTGCGCAGCGTCTTCGTACGGTTGGGATGCACCGGCCGACCGATTCGCTCGCGGCGACGATAATGATGAGCTTGGGCTGTTGTTCTTGATCTGATTCCAAACAAATTCGAGTTCTGACACAAGTTCTTCGGCATCCCTGGGAGACTGTGTTAGTGTAGCCCGATCGTACCGTGGCCTGGCCTGGCCTTCAGAACAGCGCTTACGGCGTGGTCGCATATCGATGCATCGTATCTATCAGCGCCTCGATATACCTTCTCTTGGATTCTATTCGGCTTAGTCCTTTTTGTAGATTCCATGCATCCCATTTGTCCTTTTCGCGCTGTAGGTCGTCGGAAGCCATTCCGGAGGCGGCTGTTGGACGTTCCATTACACCATCGACATCACCCTCCATAGCCTGCTTATAAAGTCCATAAAGCCGGAGTCGATCGGTTGGAGGCGGTCTCGATGCGCCAGTCTTGGGTATCTTTTTGACGGTATTGAGAGCGTGTACAAACACGCGATCTGTATCATCACGTCAGCCACGGTGGTACAGCATATTAGGCGCAGATTGAAGAATGCAGCATACCTACTGAGTCCGCCATATTGGCGGCAATGTTTTATGAAGAAAGATGGCTCGCGACTCGCAAATTGCGGCCGACAGAGGTGGTGGCGATTGCGTCGAGCTCAAGCTCATCAACCTTCGAACTGGGGGTCCTTTATCGGACCTGGAGCCGTCTGGACCGCGGCTTGTTGGCCGAGATAACGGAACCCCACAGAGAAGGTCCCGAATAGAAAGGAGAATAACACGCTCGCAATTGATTGTGAAGCGATGGGTGTATGGAAAGAAATAAGAGATAAATAATTAGTCTAGGTACACGTAGAGGGCAATAAAAAAAACGTCTAGTCGCCGTGTATTATGACTCCATTAGGATAGAAAATAAGAGGGTCATTGGAACTAAGATGAGTTAATGCGATCAGAAGCAATTGGATGGATGGTGATGAAGATAGATCTGCTCCTAGAGCATGCGGAGGCCCGTTTATCGGCAAATGTTTGACCTCGGCGCACTTCACGGCACGCCAACACGGGCATGGGGGATGTGCTTTCAGGGCCGGTTCCACTAGAAAAGGATGCCCCAGGGGCCATGGGTAAGGTAAACTAAGGTACCTTTTAGCTTCCCCTCAATATGCTCCTGTGTCTGTTTCTGGGTCTGGGGTCATTTCACATGGGAAAGGGTCAGGAGCTCGGCCTGATTTCATGATCATAACAACTACCAATGGGAGTTGAGCGCCAACTGACCAGAGGATAGACATTTTCTGGCTGGCTTAAATGCTCCCAAGTTTAATTGTATATCTATTTCTCTATTTAAAGACTTTCGTATTATTAGGGGTTTAAGAATTAGCTTGTTATAAAATGGCACTTACTTTATGACTTGAGGAACTATGCGATGTATTCATAATCTCATCGTGACCCTGGTTTCATATTTCCAGAATTCTCTTATCCAGCATTATTATGCCTGAGCGGCTGGCTCCTTTTCTTGTGCTTCCTTTATCCAAACCTCTTTCTTAGCTTCGTAGACCTTCAATTGCTTCTTATTCTCTAAGATAGACTGCGCTGCCTTCTCGCCAGCTTCTTTCTTCCCGAGCGCCGTCCCGAAGCCTAGCAACTTCCCGGCCTCTCCCCACCCATCCAGATAGACGCCAACAGTAAACAAAGGGAGATTGAGGTTCTTATCCTTCTTGTTGCAAGGCATGTCTTCGTAACGAAGTTTGACGCCCCTGACGACGATTGCTCGAGAAAGGCGTTCTTTGTTCGAGGATGGCGCCTTGGGCTCCGCGGTTGGGTTGGCTTGTATAGTGACTGTCTGTTCCGTGGATGGTGTAGTCGCAGAGGATCGAGCTAGAAATCGCTGGCCTTTCAAGGCGTTTTTACGATGCTGCTCTGCTTGCCTGATTTGGTCCTTGATTGTTACAGCCCAGAGTGCTTTGAGCCAAGCGACGGCATTCGCGGCGCCGTGGGGATGTGATTTGACGACTGCTCCAACATACGCTTCGAAAACGTCGCCTTGGATCTTGATCGTCTCCTTGTCTCTCCCGCTTCGACTAATCAAATCCACCATCGAGCCCATATGCTTGGGAATCTTTGTTTTATGCTGCATGCCGTATTGTCGATAATAATCTGAGAGTGTGAGGTTGCGGACCAGTTGTTCACGAAGTTGACTACTTCGTCCGGAGGGTAGGTAGTCAAAGGTTTCAAAGACAAGCTCCGTAGATATCATTTCGAGGGCCGCATCACCATACCACTCCAACCTTTCATAGTTGGGTCGTCCCAGCCCTGGATGTCTGAAAACTTGCTCCTCTAGTTCTGGGCTTATCGGTGGCAGAGGTGGTAGGCATGGAGCGATGTCTGCCACGGTCCAGCGAGACACACCAGGCGCGACAGTAGCAATAGTGCCAGTCAGAGGAGCATTTTCTGAATCAAGTTGCACGCGCTTGCGTGGCTCATCCTCTTCGCAGTAAGCATCTTGGCTCGGCCTTTTGGACATATTGATTCTTGTTATGATGGGACGCGTATAAAAAAGACATTGAAAGAAAGTCCTGTGCTTTTCGATGTTTCATCAAATCTTTAGGGACGAGACCCACAATTCAGCTATAGGAGTTCCCAGCTGGCAGAAAACTTGACATCTGCACCATAAGCTGAAAATTCTTGGACAACTTCAAGATACCTTACTTAAGACGAGCTTAAGTTTGATATTTTTCGAGTACTAAGGTAGCTCCACAAGGCAGTTACATAAGTTACCTCCTCAATGTATTTTTTCGCTCCCTACCGCCTACCTTAGTAATTTAAGGCCGTTGAGTCTTCTGACACTTGTGCCATTGACAACATTGAATATTAATAACACTTTATGAATATTAAAAACAGAATTCCAATCGCAGTAATGGATTGTGTAGAAAATTCCACAAGTATTTGTCTTGTGTGATATCTGATCGAATTCCAACTTGTAAATCTAGTCGCATACGCCCTATATCTTCAATGTGGAGGTATCGGAGTTTTGGTTGGTCTTGAGATACTCCTCTGAGAGACCCACTAAACTCTTGCTCTGGCCAATCAAGTGGTTTGCTCAACTTCACATCAGACGTCAAGTCAAGCTTCAAAAAAGTTAACAAGAGCAACGATTGATGCCAAAGACGCCACGATGAGTGTCCCACGAGCGCGCATACTGGACTTGGTAAAGGTGAGGCCCTCCATTTCATGATTTGGGTCCATCTAATGACATTCTGTAGGCGCAATGCCAGGTCTTCGCGACCTCATACAACCCCGAGGGTGTGCGCATGGGCAACAAGGTCCTACGACAGCGATTAAGAGGACCGGCCATGGCGGCTTACTATCCTCGAAAGACAGCGACGATCAAGGATCTAAAGCGAGAGTTCGGACCGACACTGGCAACTTGGGATGAGGGCGAGGAGGATCGCTTCGAGTACATTGAAGAGTAAGCTAGATATCGGGACTCTCGAGGGTGTGTACAAACGCTGATGGCGTGATTTCTAGGCTCAAGCTCCGCGGAAAGAGTGCACCCAAGAAGAAGAAGGGACCTCCAGGTATGTCGATTATACCATGCCGGGAAAAGCTACTAACACCCTACAGCTCCCACTCACAAGAAGCGATAAATCAAACCATACGACAACGATATTTCCAATATTGGCCCTGGTGGCAAAAGGACATCTTAACATGGGTCATGAGCGTTGAACGGTGTACAAATCCAGACGCCAATTGTACGACTCACAAAGTTTGGTCGAGGGATAAAGGTGGCCCTAGGAGCCAATAGATCTCCAAGTGGCCTTCTATCGCAGTATGTATAATCATTTGTATCAGTACCCATTACATCAATCATGTTTTGAAATTTCTGCTCTTTGTGCTATGCCTCTCGATGTTCAGTCTAGTGGGCTGTTCGACTATAAATATACTCCAACAACTCGAAGGCTTTTCGCATGACTCCCGAATAACCTAACAGTGACGCCTCAGCCAAAGAACACATGATCTGCACTGAGGCAACAAATGCATTTGCAAACACGAACCAACTCCGCTAAATAAAAGCTGTGTCCAAGGTTGCCGACGAGCTCTTTGATACCGCAGCTGCTTGATCATTAACCTTTTCTCTAATCTTGTGTCTCGTGCAGTCAAAGACTGACATCTGGTTCATTCCTTTCGCTCTTACCTCAGCTCCTATTGACATTAACTCCTAACCAAAGCAAGAACTTTCAGCTAGAATACCGAGCACCTTCGATACAAGTCCAAGGTTAGGAGCTTAGGTCGGCATGTGCGCCATGTGTTGCCGAGCCTGTCCTGCATACATCGATCTGTCTCATGAGACTGAATCATAGGTACGCGGTTCGGAACTGACTTCCTTGTATGCTCGAACGAATTCGAGTTCAAGGTGCCATGCCACTATAAAGCCGCATAGTCTTCCATAACATGCCCCCATTGGCTTTCACTGCCAGTCCGGTGCCCGCTACGGCGGGATTGGCACTTACAATAAAAGTGGAAGGAACGCTGGTGGTCAGGCTGTTACTGTCGGCTGCTGGCACCTGCCGTTTCTACGCTTCTTTCGTCCGCACTTCCCTCCTGCTTGGCCCTGTGGGAAAATCTGCGTCAGTGAATAACCTCCCCTTCCTTCACCACCATCCTCTCTTCATTTTCTTCCTCTCTTCACTCTGTCCCCTCTACACTCTCTTCCTTTCACAATCAACTCCTTCTTGGACCACAAACTTGACACATCTACACTCGTTCACTATCTCATCGTGTGTTCCCTAGAACTCACTCTGTCATCTACAATTCTTATTTGACTGCTACATCACCACAAACACTTCGCCGAGGCTCGGACCAATTGTTGCGACATCATGTCTTCAGCTGGGTCTAACGGGGTGTCTCCTGAACGGACTGTCCCCATCTTCGCTGCCAGTGTGCAGGCTGAAAACTCAAATCCTTTGCCACTCGCTCCGGGCTCGGTAAGTTGACGTCAACATTCCTTGATCAAGTTCACTCTTGATAGAATCTCTTCTTGCCGACGTTCAAGAACCACCTACTAACTCCGGACGCAGAAGGAAGCCGGCAAGAGTATTCCTGCAAAGAAGAACATCGCCGCTCTATCCACTTCGAAGTTGGCGAATCAAGGCCTTCCAAAGGTGAAATCAAGCGTCTGTCCAAGATGTCTAATTTGCAAGTTGCTGACCGTGTTAGAAGATGAAACTCAGCCATGATAGCTCCACCACCGATCAGGTGTACCCTGTGGATAAACTCCTTGCAAAGCTCTCCGAGCAGCAATCTGCCCTGAATCAGCAAAACGATTCCAACAAGCTTAGGGACGAAAGCAACCAGTATGCGAGAACATTTGACCATGCATCTTCGAGCAACTCTCTTCCCGTCACTCCTGCTACTGATGCTTTCCCAAGTACAGCTCCTACCACGCGCCCTGCAAGTGCCACCTTGGATGAAGCTCGTAGCGAGAGCGAAGAGGTAATGCGTTTGAAGTTACAGCTCGCCCAGGCACAGAACGAAATCTCGAAGCTTGATCAAGAACTAGCCGAGACACGCGTTGTGAAAACCACCACAGCCGATGTGCCCCCTTCCGGAACCCGCGGTCCAGTTTATCCCTCTCGCGAGAATGCCTGGGGCCCTCCCGACGACAGTCACTCTGACACCAGTGACGCCCTGTCTACTTCAACATTCAATCGTACCCGAGAGATCTGGGGCAATCAACCAATTTTTGCCAACACAGTCCAGGCACCAGTCATTGAACCAACCCCAGGAAAATGGCTCGGAGGGCGTGTCTTCAGCCAGCCTTGTTCTGAACCTGCCGGAACGCCTTTTCCTGTGATGGAAGGATATCGAAGTGAACGCCTGACCCCAGATACGGAGATGATGCGATCGAACTACGGGCGTCGAGGAAACCGCTTCGAGGGCCGTTTCAACTCACCTCAACCATTCGGACCTGGCTACGGAGGAGGATTTAATAGTCCCATGACTCAGTCCGACTACATGGGAAGTCCTGCACCTGGAGCACCGTCGAATGTTCCCCAAGGATTGGGTCCTATGGGTGTGTACCCACCATATCCCAACCCTGCTGGAACACCTCTCTCACCTCACGCTTCCGAGTTTACCACTGGTTCTGGATGGAAGAATGAGGTTGGTTTGCATGCGTTGTACTCACACAGAACGCTAAACCCGAGACAGGTGTTGGCGCCCGATGACCAGACCTACCTCGCTCCGACAGAGCCGCTAAATTATCGCCGTCTTTTGGATCGCAACGTAAACTGCAACTGGAAATACATTGTTGACAAGATCGTCTGCAACAACGACCAACAAGCTTCCATCTTTCTGCAGCAGAAGCTCAAGGTCGGAACCGCTGACCAGAAGTTCGAAATTGTCGACGCAATCGTCGCCCAGGCATACCCCTTGATGATCAATCGCTTTGGCAACTTTTTGGTGCAGCGATGCTTTGAGCATGGGACACCTGACCAAGTCATCAACATCGCGGAAGCCATTCGGGGCAACACGCTGAATCTGTCCATGGATCCCTTCGGATGTCACGTCGTTCAAAAGGCATTTGACTCTGTTCCTGAAAATTTCAAAGCTATCATGGTCCACGAACTTCTTCGTCGAATCCCTGAGACGGTCATTCACCGTTATGCCTGCCACGTCTGGCAGAAGCTTTTTGAGCTGCGTTGGACAGAGTCACCCCCGCAAATCATGAAATTTGTCAATGACGCTCTTAGGGGCATGTGGCATGAGGTTGCCCTGGGAGAGACCGGTAGTCTTGTCGTGCAGAACATTTTTGAAAACTGCCTCGAGGAGGATAAGGTAAGTTAAGCCACTGATCGCCAAAATCATAAGCTAACTCGTATAAACAGCGCCCTTGTATCGAAGAAGTCCTTGCCAACATTGACATCGTCGCCCATGGGCAATTTGGCAACTGGTGTATCCAGCATATTTGTGAACACGGTGCTCCCCCGGATCGCAGTCGAGCTATTGACCATGTTATTCGTTACGCCGCTGAGTACAGTACCGATCAGTTCGCTTCGAAGGTCGTTGAGAAGTGTCTCAAAATTGGAGGTGCAGAATTCCTTGGCCGTTACCTGGACCGAGTCTGTGAAGGTCGTCGTGACCGTACTCGTATCCCGCTGATTGACATTGCAAGTGACCAATACGGCAACTATCTTATTCAGTGGATTCTGAACAATGCCTCTCCCCAGCATCGCGAAATCGTTGCTGCACACATCCGAAAGCACATGGTTTCACTGCGAGGCTCTAAGTTTGGCTCCCGAGTTGGTATGCTTTGTACCAACCACGCGGTCGCAACTCGTCCTGGTCCTGGTGCTGGCCCTGGCATGGGCGGACGCATGGGACCTGGGCCGCGCTACAACAATGGTTACCGCTAAACTTTTCTACTTTGCCCATCGATCCTTGACATCGACGAGGACAACTGCCTGCTGTAGATGCAGAGCCTCCCCCATTCTACCCTTGTTCTCTTTTCATTCTTTTTTATTCATCCGTGTCGAGGAACCCTATCTGAATCACCAATCATTCCACTCGTCAAGATCACGCAACAAACCAGAATATGTCGACCTTTCTTAAGAAACATCTCCCAACGCAAGTAATTTACAAATCACACGTCATCCTACGCCCAGCTAGCTACAGCCTGCTTGGGTGCATTGGACACATTATGGTTATCGATTTTGCAATATGGAGGAGATGGCAGATGCTAATCACCACAGCAGCCCTCGCAGGACTGGCTCTCTTATCCCACCACTCAGACGCTGCTCCTCGAAGGGTGAGCGGGAACGAGCCTAATAATGGGATACTAGAGCCACACTTCTTCAGTCAGTCAGCGAGTATGAGTGATGGTGATCCGAAAGGATGCCCTTAGAGGTCGAGAGAGTTCACGAACTTGTATGTTGTTTTTCTATGCGGATGCTGGGTTTCGGCGTCTCCCTATAGTACTCGGGTCGTTACGGTAGTTATTAAACACCTTTTAATAAACGATTGATGCTTTTATTATCTTATAACTTATGCCTCTCCCGTATACTGTGATAGTACGTTGCCATATCTATAGTACCTCAGTGATTTTGTTCCGCCCAATGTCAGAATCAAGTGTAATTTTGCCAGCGATCGCTACCCCCAACGCCATTGATGCTATATGATATTGATAAATGGCGTTCTGGGAATTAAGAAGCCCCAGCTGCCGAGGAAACAATTCCGTCGTCTGTTACTGGGGGAAATTCTGTGTCGAGTGCTTTTGGTAGATCTGGGAGAGTAGGCATGTCAACTATGGTATCTTTTTCCCACGGCTTTCTGGGAACAGCTCTCGCTCCAACTGGCTTCACAGCCTGTATCAAAGTTAGTGTAGGCGCGCAGTAGCCGCTCAGATTTGGACCTACAGCATCTCTGACAACAGTGTTTGGGATCTGGCGGATACCAGGCACAGGCTTGCCTTCTTGGATAAGTTTGATCATGTCGGCAAATCCCATTGGGTAACTTGGTTGGTCTTGTGAGCCAGACTGGGCGGTAGCGGTTTTCCGATCAATGTATAGATCTGTCTTCGGGGCAGCTTTCTGCCAGTCTAGGATCGGCACTGGGGAGGTATTGGCTACGTCTCGCTGGCGATATTCCTCAGGCAGAACATCTGGGGGTTGATGGTCAGGATTACTGGCAAGCCACGCCTTGTAGGCGCTGAATTCAATGCTGACACCAATGCGCTGAGCATAGTAGAATATTCGAGCGTGGATAGCCATATCTGCGAGAGATGCTTGAGGGTTTTGCTGGCCTGGTTCGCCAAGGATGGCGTAGAGACCAGACTGGGATTAATGTCAGTGGCCGAGTTATAGATCATATGATATTATGTGATATAATTACCATAAAGTTTTTATCTTTTGTCCACGGGTATGTGTCAAATGCAGTGAAGATAGCAGTTTCATCTTTCAGAGCCCTGATGCGGTCAGCTCCAGTGAGTGGCCCTTGGGCCGATGAAGCCTCCTTCTGTTGATCCATGGAGGGGATATCGATTGGGTGAATCTTAGTATCTGCAGGCACTCAATGAGTTTATGAACACGGATGCTGAGACATGAGGGATGAATGTCATCGAGTGTTACTAGGTAGTGATAGTGTGTAAGGGTTCTCACTAACATGTGAGAGGACAATCCGGTGTTGGTAAAGCTCGCAGGACTACTACCTTGGTCAAGGCTTGACTTATTGAGGACTTAGGGTCACCCAGCGCAGAGCCTCTGAAACAGCAGAAAAGAGCGAGGGCCTCGGCAGACGTCGGTTTATACACTGAGGTGAGTAAAGCTCAGGTCGGCTGCTATCGCACTAGCTCACGTGGGGCTGACCGATTAGACTAAAGACATGAGGCGTGACTGTGAGAGTGTGAGAGCGCTCGGGAAAAGTCGCAGTGGAACTAGGCAGATATTTTGTATGAATGTGAAATGAAGAGGCAGACAAGTCAAATCATGCAAATATTAAATACCTATTCATTTACAAACATCAAGCTCGCAGTCACTCAAGGCCAAGCTTCACCTCAGGCTATAATTACCATCTCAGAGGGGAATGGTCGCGATAAGATAGGGTACAGACCCACTACTACCTAGCTTCCATCCACCTTCATCATCCATCATTATCACCGTCTGTCTACTTCGTCATCGGTTATTTTAGTTGTTTTTTGATATTAAGTGATCAACAATTCCTGACTTTTCCTCATAACCATAGGTCAATTCTTCAATCTCCTGCCAGGCTGGCCCTAAGCTCCCCCGCCGCCGTCCAGATGAATCGAGCCGCAGTGAGAGCCTTAAGGACAACCTCACTTTCGACCGTCCGCACCCTCTCCCGCACCCCTCGTCGTGGCTTTGCCGTGTCTTCCTTCACCTTCGCCCAGGCAAGATCCAAGGCTAGTGCACACGCTCGAAGCTCTCGCCGCAACCCTGCAGGTGCCATTCCCCTAAGGTCCTCTATGTACTTTCGTCGCCTGCCAGTCGCGCTGGTATCCAGTCTCGTCGTCGGATACGGCGCCTGGTACTCTCTCAACGGCTCTGACGCTCCCAGCTCGGTTGTAGGCTCTAGGACTAGCCTCACCTCGACTCAGACAGCGGATGTATTACCGACTCGGACTGTTCTCGTAGTAGGCGCCGACGAACTTAGACAAGGCACCATTGTTGGCGAGGGGCCCATCTCCAAGGCAACTAGTGACGACGGGCGTCGCATTGTTGAAATGTTGACACCCGACCAAGCAACGCAGAAGCTTCGTCGCCTCGAACAGTCTTTTTCCGTCAGCCGAGGACAGGGTGTCACACGTTACGACCTGGTACAGCTGCCCAGTAACGACCCAATCGAGGATGATCACGCCGAAAAGATTGTTCAAGTCCCCAGCAGATCTTCCGTCGAGACAGATAACAGCGATTGGATGTTCTGGGGTGTTTTCGACGGCCATTCGTAAGTATTCATCTTGTGATAGAGATTGTGTCACGATTAAAAAAGAGGGTGTTGACTCATACGGCATAGGGGATGGACTACTTCTGCGACCTTGAGGGAAAGCCTGATTAACTACGTCGCGCGCGAATTGAATGAAACCTACAAGAAGGCTTCCGGCGATCTTCCCTCTGAGGATGCAGTAAATCTGGCCATCAAGACTGGGTTCAACAACCTGGATAACGAGATCGTCCACAAGAGCGTGGAGAAGGTGTTCAAGGGCGGTTCCAAGACCGTCGCAGCTGAGATTCTGCAGCCCGCCCTATCAGGATCGTGCGCCCTGCTATCGTTCTACGACAGCCGCAGCAACCTCCTGCGGGTTGCATGCACTGGTGACTCTCGCGCAGTCCTTGGTCGCAGGGCAGGGAACGGAAAGTGGACAGCCACTGCTCTATCAGAGGATCAGACGGGTAGCAATCCTCAAGAGGTTGAGCGCATGCGCAAGGAGCATCCTGGGGAGGACAACGTCATCCGAAATGGCCGTGTTCTTGGTGGATTAGAACCTAGCCGCGCCTTTGGAGACGCCGTTTACAAGTGGAGCAGAGATGTTGCCTGGAAGTTACGCGAGAACTTCTTTGGTCGTAGCCCTTCACCTCTTTTAAAGACTCCCCCGTATGTCACCGCGGAACCTATCGTTACAACTACCAAGGTTCACCCCGAGAATGGCGATTTCCTTGTCCTGGCAACCGATGGTCTCTGGGAGATGCTTACCAATGAAGAGGTTGTTGGCCTTGTAGGCAAGTGGATTGAGACTCAGGGACAATCTGGAACCAACTCACAGTTTGATGCTGCATGGAACAAGATCTTTGGCTCATCAAAAACACCTTTACCCGTTGAGGAGAGTAAGACTGCCGGACCTGATGGCAACAAGACCCCTATCCGCGTTCAGCAATGGGGTATTGACCCGGATGCCAAGGATCGGTTCACCGTGAAGGATAAGAATGTTGCTACACACCTTGTCCGAAACGCCCTTGGTGGCAATAACGACGAGCAGGTCTGCGCTTTGCTCACGCTGCCTTCGCCTTTCTCGCGACGATACCGGTAAGTCATGACATTGGTGTTAAGTAGCATATTACTAATGATTCTTAGTGATGATTTGACTGTTCAAGTCATCTTCTTCGGCCACGGGGAGAAGACAGGTGAGGTAACTGTCAATCTCGAGGCTACAGCTGGAGAAGGTGTCAAGGCGAAATTATAAAGGCACAATGCTTCCCACTTATTATTATTTATATTGGAGATCGCAGGAGGAGTTACATGTACTAGTACGGAGGTATTACTAATGGAGTTTGGCGGCGTTTGCAGATTCCCATGAGCGAATCAAGATATCTTTGCTTGGATCGTTCTATTGTTGTTGTTTTCATGAGAGTCGTGCAATGACAAGAATTGGTTTTATGAACCGCATTGTTGAAGATTTTTGGAGTTCCTGTCAGGGAATAAACGGCATTTCTTTGCGTTGACTTGGTCATGTCACTGGATATTTGGATCAAGAAGTGTCCTTGAGACGAATTGCAGTAGCGAGGTTCGAAATTCAAATAAGTAGTTTGAGATGACTGCCCTTATGCTAAAGAAACCTGACGCCGGTTCATACTGACCTGGTTACCTGAGATATGCTAGACCTGTCCACATCTTGATCATTTAGACTGTTTTGATGAAACAAAAGGGAAAGGTACCAACACAGTGACACGCTGCAATCAATCTCGTATGCTCTATTTTCCGTCCTTGGGCCACAGAAGTTTTCTCGATTTCAGACTCCAACACATTCGGATAAAGATAAGACCCCAGACGACGATGATTGCAACGGACATGACAGAGGCAAATATATGCAGGCCATTGCTATCAAATATTTTACCCATGACACTGGTAGCAGTAACCTAGAGGAAGCCCATTGAGCATACAGTGAGAAGTGCTGCGGTGAAAAGGGTGACATACAAGAGCCGTATTAGGGAAAACGAAAGACCACCACGTCATCTGGAACGGCAAATGATGGCCAGAAAGAGGATATTTCCACAATGCGCCGACACAAACAATGAAGAACCACATTGCAAGTCCCCAGAGCCAGAGGCTGACGAGAATGCTGATGACTTTAATGATAGCGGCAAACTGAGGGTTGTCAAGAAAGTTTGGGGGTATTACCAAGTCTGCTTGACTGCCGAGTTGAGCTGATGTTGTCAGACATGATACATATGGTGCAAAGCATTCGAAACATACCTATGCCAGCAGCGGTAAAGCCATACGGTCCGATGGACATGAACTAGTAAGGGTCAGCAACGTTGAAGAAAGGAGAGAGTACGCGCGTACGATGCCGGGTCTCTGCATGTCCCGCGGGAGCTTCTGCGTCATGAGTCGGTATATGAAGGCCGACGAAATCATGAAAGCGATCAGACAACCGGTTCCTTGAATAGCAGTGGCCCCGAGTGCCATTGCAACGGTGTTAGTTGATAGTTTGTGGCCAGCTGAATCTGCAGAGGCGATCAGGTTGGCTGCAAAGGGGGCATTGAGTAACAGAGGGTACGCTGGGAAGACCCAAGTTGGCGTCATGGTATGGACGGGGAAGATTCTGGTCATGACAGTCAGCCGGCCAGGTCAGAAGAGCATCTAAACTTGAGCGTACAGAGTAGACCACAATATAAGATACAAAAATGCGCTGAGGGAGACGCTCAGGGCAGCGTAGACCCAGAAGACACACTCCATGGTGTGGACGAGCCATATTCCGGTGTACGGAATACCATATTGGCAGGTGTTGATTAATATTACAGCAATACTGGGTTTGTCAGGTTATGTTTGAACCTCGATAGTAGTCATTTGTTGCTTACGAAACCAACTGGTTGTTGTTAGTTTTGAAGGCATGCTATAAGGGGAGGGAGCCCTACTGAAGCTGATATGAAGAGCGATTCAACTTGGTCTGTGAAGGAGTTTACGAAACTCCCCGGCCTCAGGTGGAATCTTGTACAGATAAGAATACAATTCATTGCAAAAAGGACAATGTTGAGAAAGAAAAAGAAGAGGCCAATGCCACGGAGCCAAGGTGCTTCCCATTTCACTAGCAAGAGTTAGCTATTTTCTTCTGGGACGCAACATAAACATTAGATATAGTGTATTTACATGAGTAAATGATATTTGCAACGCCTCCAGTCGACATGGTCTGTCACAGAGTTAGTGGGGTCACGGAGAGTTAAGACGTTGATATAATGTACCATGGTGAAATAGGTCCATTGATAGCAGGCGATGCGATCTCGAATGCCAACCTTTTGGTTCCCGGGGCCCTTGTCGACTGTTGCGATGACATGGTTCAGGCTATTTGAAGTGAGAGTAGACTCATTGTTGAGCAATCGACCTGGACGGGCATGGCCATTAGTATGCTCAGGGGGTATAGCAGTGATATATGATGGCCGTTGAGATAAGGCCGGCCGCGGCAGGACATGATCATGTCTTGAATGCGCCGTCCCTGGAGCAGCTGGAGCCGAGGCCACGACGGAGAAGAAGGGTGGATTCTCTTCAGAGGGAGACTCATAGCCGGTAGCCAGGGCCGACGTCGACCCGGATGGCGGGATCGGAGGCTGCAGCTCGGCTCCGGCTACCATTGGATCACAGGCGGGGGCCATTCCGGAGGAGGGCCGTCAATGTCGTCGGCGCGACGGGCGAGTAGCTTGGAGACGCAATAGAGAGCCACGAGGGCACTAGGTTCCATATGCGAAAAAGCAATATGGAAGTAAACCAAATGCGCGACAAAGACGAGATGGTGGAGGACCAGGGTGCCAAAGTTGGCGAGTGGCATAGTGAAATGAATTGGATGCCAGGGAGTGAGTGACGGGATAGTGGAGGGCGTGATCGGGATTAATGCCCTGTTTTTTCGGGCTTCGGTGATGGGGAGCGGGAGCGATAAAGTCTTGGGCCCAAGACAGATCGGCGCAAGTTTCGATGTTTGTGTCGACAAAATAGAGTCTTTATTCGTATCCGCGTGAGCCGCCGGTGGAGGGTGTGTTTTTTTGGTGTAAGGGTGAGGTGAGGTTGATCAAGGATGAAGATGAATGAGTACGGAGTACAGCCAGTTTTACAAGTTCCTCTAAAGAGAGCCCAGACGGGACGTCTTTTTACGAATAAAGTGAAGATCACTCAAAGAAGCGTAGATGAATCAATTGCATCCCAATATCAAAGATTCGGGATACCATTATTTAATCGGGGATTGATCTTAGCAGGATTAATTTCTCAACACAGACAATCAATCCTTCCATCGTGAAGAGGTGAGTGGCACTGCGAGATCACTATCAATGCCTAGGTACAGGGTAGTGCACCTTGTCAGTACCCACCCAGGTACCTTGAGTAAGTACCTAGGTACCTTAGTAGGTATGGTTTGAACTATCACGTGAGCTTGGGACGGCACCTCCGGCAGACATCGCCCTCTATTTCCGCCTTGATGGAAAACTATTTGATGATAACGGGCAGCAATTGATCATTTGGGTCGATCTGAACTTCATACGATATATAATTTTCTATTTTGTCTATCGTGGCTATCGACAAAGCTTCGACTGGAGACATGCTTTGGGATAGTCGGTTCACTATTTTGTCTTTTGCGGCACCCACGTTCATTGATCGAGTTCCAGGTCCTGTTACGGTCGAGATGAGGCTTCGATAAGAAAACAAGATTCGAGGATCCATGCGTTACCGATGATTTGGTGCCCAATTGCTGTTTCCTCACCAGCACCGCTGTTGTAGATCAGCCTATCAAGCTGTCAATCGCATATCCAATCTTTTATCTAAGACCGAGTTGTTATTGGATGAGAGAGATCGATATCAAAACAACGTCAGCGGGCTACCTATTCAACGGCAATGCGGGGCGATCCATAATTACCCGAAGCTGCACGTGATAGTTAATGCCACCTTGCGGACAGTGTAGCTCCTAGAGCTGCATCTATAGCTTCACTCTCGTTAAAATACTACCTAGCCATTTTTAAGGCCAAGGTTCGACATCAATTGAAATTAATCAATTTTCAACTGCACCTGATAGAAACTCCCTGCCCCCCTTCCCACGGGAGATACAGTCGGCTTCTCCCTATAGTATGTCACGTTGAATCTCGACACAACCCCTCACCATCATGTCTTTCACCAACACACCTGTCACTCGGCTCGGTGTGGTCAGCCTGGTAGCTGGCTCCATCATTGCGAGTGTTCTTGACGTCAAGCACTACTTCTACATTCTTATCGATACCCACATATGGAGATACCGGCAGTTCTGGAGAATCTTGGCCTACCAGCTATGCTATGTCAACTCCACAGAGGTACTTTTTGCTGCCATGTCGTTATACAACCTTCGCATCGTTGAGAGAATGTGGGGTTCTCGCAAGTTCGCTGTAAGAGGCATTCTGAAACCTTCTTTTTTACACTGCTGATAGCATCGTGTGCAGTCCTTCTTGACTGTCACTTTCTTCATTACCTCCATCATACCTCCTGTTGTCTCGATGGTACTGCGGCCTCTCGCTGCTGGATGGCTCAACTACATCCCGGCTGGACCAACTCCTATAGTCTTTGCTATCCTGGCTCAGTATCATGCCATGGTTCCGCACATGTACAAGTATCGGGTTGCCACATCTGACGCACCTCCTACGGACCGACCATTCGTTGGTCTCACGTTCTCGGATAAGTCCTACAAGTACGCCATTGCGTTGCATCTTGCGCTGTTACAATGGCCAGGCTCGGTCCTGGGTGCAGCTACTGGGTGGGTTGTTGGATACTCGTGGCGAGAAGGACTTCTTCCAGCTGCACTCGTGCGCTGGCGAGTGCCGGGCTGGGTTGTTGGACTAAGATCTCATAGACGAAGTGCCGAGTTTGAGGGCCTTCGACGTCGACTCGAGGACGAAAACTCAACAACAGCTGTTGCAACCGGAGCTCAGGCTTCAACCGAGGGCCAGGCAGAGCGCCGGAGAACCATGGGGCAACAAATCATGGATCAAGTCCGAGAGGTGCTTTAGTTGTCTGTACGCGCGGTAGCAATATCTAGCATTATGCTTTGTTACAATTGGGCAATAGCCAATGGCTTCCGAAAAATTGCGGGACAGGAGACTACAGTGCAATATTGAAGAGCATACCTTGGCTCCTGGGGAATGTTTCAGCTCAGTGAGCATATGACATCCCTTGAATGTCTAGGGGATCTTCGGAGCAGGGATATCCTTTTCTGTAAATAGAATGCATCTCTGAGTTGTCGAGACAAACGGACTTCCGTGCGTCGAAGGAGAATGCTCGCAGCAACTTTATCCATGGCGCTGTCAGCCACGATCCCACCATCGACTGTCAGCATATCTGCGTGGATCATCGGGCACAGCCATTGATGCCACGCAATGTGACGATAAGTGCCTTATGCCATGGTCAGAAGGGAGCATTGGGGTCTAAATAAAGGATTCTAGACACGTCAGCTCAGCCTCTACAGAATCATCATGTTTGCGCATGCACGGATCAATTGTATAAACAGAACCAAACTTTTTAATCTATTTTTCTCTTTAATGACAGTCCCTCGAAACAAAGACTCATTCCTACTGGTGCATCGTTATAGAGCTGCGAGCTCTATGAAGCCTAGCGTTGCCAAACCCATGCCCAAGCAATGCGGGTGCGCCCCTCCTGTGCCTTGCCCCAGCGTGTCCAGCCGCCGCGAGACCCCTGAAAACTGAAGTCGATTGGCATGTGTGGAAGGGATCTAAGCAGGTACGGTACGTACTCGGCTAGACCACTAGCTCAACTGCTGTAATTCAACTTTCAGTGGAGGTCTTCACAAGGGTCCCACTCGATAACTTAAGTTAAGTTACCTTACCTTACTCTTTCGGTTCTCGATGGGCCTCCTTTTCTTCATGGTCAGTCCCGACCTCTCCTTTTCTGTCCCCAGCATTTGCATCATTTCTCACAACTTTTGTACTCTTCCTTTGAGGTCATAACTCGAGGCCTTTTGTGGAATTGCTGTCGATTTGCTACGGGTTTCCAGCCTCAGCGGCTCTTGGGCGCAAAACCCCTTTGTTACATCCAATCCAATCTAATCACGAGCTCAGCTCACCTTCACCCAGCGGCACGACACGGATCCCGGTCAACCACTTTTTTTGCCCAAACTTTGGATACTTGCCAGCCTTTTCACTGTTCTCTATGGAGGTGTTTTGATATCTTTATGCACTGCTTCGGTCCGACTTCTACCTCATGTCCTCATAACCTACACAACACGATCCCACGCCCGTCGAAACCATGAGTACATACGCGCGAGAGGGCAGCCCATATGGGTATGGCTCTAATAGGATGTCACCACCAGCACCAAGCCCACGCGGGAAAATATTCGTTGAGGGCTACCGCAGCGACATAATGAACGGCTTTGAAAAGGACAATCAATTGTATAATCCGGTACGCTTGTTGTCCACCGTCGTGAAGGCTAATAGACCTGCGGCTTCTAACCTTGATTGTGTACAGATGAACCCTGATCGAACGCAAAGTTCAGCGCTTGTCGACCTCCGCGACCCGATTCAGGTACATCTCTTAACAGAAACAGCCCTCTCTGATAGCAAAGAGTATACAATTCTGTCACAAGAAGAGGTGGACGACCTCAAGAAGCAAAGCCAGTCCTTAACCCAGCGTGTCGAGTCAACCAGACAAAACCTGACCATTCAGTCCAAATATCGAGATGCTGCAATTTCGATGGCGAGACTCTACAATCCCGGAAAGCTGGATGGGAAACGAAGGAGTCTACTGGGTCGTAATAGTGGCGATCACGCTCGCGCAAAGGAAGCCGAGGCGGAAAGGCAGGCAAGCGAGCGGAAATGCGAAGAATTGGCGGCGGAGCTCTTCAACCTTGAGAAGCGACTTATGGAGCCCCAAAGACGCCTACTGGAACATACCGCTGGTATTCTTCAACTCACCCACAAGGCGTCGAATAAGAAGAAGGATCTCACTCCTCCACTTCAGCCACTTAATGGCATGCCTGGCAGCCCGGAGAGCCTGTATACTTATACACGCAACAGTATGGATCGCGCCGGAGACGAGCACTACTTCAATGATAATGACTATTACGACCAAGCCAATGGAGTCTCAACGAAGGGGCAAACCCGTCAGCAACCCATAGAGATACCCCTTAAATCGCCGATTCGGGAACAAAACCAGCTAAGAGATGAGATGGAGAAGATGAAGGATGAAAATCTACACCTACAGGGCCAAGCCAATTCTTTGGTCAAGTCCATAACGGAAATGGAAGTTCGACTCGAGAATTTGAACGGCTCTTTGCGAGATGCGATTGTTCGCTTCAATCCTTCCAAGAACGAAGACTATTATGACCCCCCCTTTGGAGTTTCAGGAATGAAGCCAGGAGAACTTCTCAACAACCAGTTGGATTATCTTGAAATGGGTCTCAATGCCATCGAGGTTGAACAGGAAGAGTCTTCTGGTGAAACCGTCAGGACTGACGGCGCTTTTGAGAAACGCATCGAATCCCTAAACCAGCAAGCACGAGATCTACTCCTCACAGTGGATCCGACTTACCCAGCCGTACCTCATTCGCCTCAGGACAGTTTTGAGACGAAGCTTGACTATCTTGAAGATGCACTACGCGCTGCCGATGCGGAGCTGGAACGCGCCGTTCAGGCAGCCCAGGCCGCGCCGCCAGAGAAGCAGGACGGTGACCAGGTTGAGAGAATCTTGATGAACTTGTGGAACATGATGCAGACAGGCTTCGCCAAGATTAAGAAGGAGAAAGAGGAGCGTCGAAGGGCTCGCATGGAGAGGGGATATGAGGATGAAGAAGTTTCTGACGATGAATTCGATATCGAGGAGGCTTTCAGTCTTCCCGGATTCTCTAACCGTGTCCAGTGGCTGTACTCTCAGGCCACTACACTTAAGAATCAGAAGTCTGTGCTCAAGCGACAGATCAAGCAGCAGCGTGAGCTCAATAACAAATCAGACGCCGAAAAGGATGAAGAACTAGCAAGGAAACAAGAGGAGCTGGATGAGACACAAGTACTACTGGCTCGCGCTGAGAGAGATGCCATGACTGCCCAGACAATGCTCTCAGAGACCCTTGAAGAACTCGAAAGTGCGCGTAGTGTTGCGCACAACGCTGGCCCCTCAAAGGCTGAGGCTGAGGGTAGCAGCAGGAAGGTTGCCGAGCTGGAAGCAGACGTGAAACGTCTTCAGGCTGACTTAGCTGGCGCTGCCGGTGCGGCGGGTGCAGCTCACGCTCAGCTCGAAGAAAAGGATGAGAAGATCGTCAAGCTTGAGAGGGATCTCGACCAGCTCAAGTCCGACCTTGCCAATGCGGCAGCTTCGGCAGCTGCCGCACAGTCTCAAATCGAGGATCGTGAAAGCAAGATCACTGCCCTTGAGGCAGAGTTGGACTACCTGGAGACGGCCCAGCGTGAAATCGAGGAACGAAACAAAAGGATTGCAGCGCTCCAATCCGAGCTTGAGCAGGCCAATACTGCTCATGCCCAGGTCGAAGAGCGGGACGCGAAGATTGCTACTCTTCACACCGAGGTTCAAGAAGTCAATACTCTACGAGACCAGGTTGAGGTGCACAGCGCGACGATTGCTACACTGAAGGCCGAGTTGGAGAAGACAAATGACCTTGAAGCCCGCCTCCAAGAACGAAATGCAAGGGTCACTCATCTCGAGTCCGACATGGAACTTCTTCAAGCAGACTTGGCAGGAGCTGCTGGGGCCGCAGGGGCTGCTCAAGCTCAACTTGAGGAGCGAAACAGCAAGATCGCAGCTCTTGAGTCCGACATCAAACAACTCGAAGAGAGGCTGACGGCTGCTGAGTCTTCAAGCAACAATACTCGTAACCAGTTGACCGGGGTCGATTCAGTCATCGATGCTCTTAACGCGCAGCTCGATGAAGTGAACCGATCAAAGCAAATGGCCGAAGACAATGCCAGGTCCTTGCAGAAACGAGTGGATGGCCAAAAGGAAGAGCTTGCAACTAAGAAGAAGATGCTGAAAGATAAGGAGGATGAACTTGAGCTTCTTAACATGAACCTCGTAGAGATGAAGACGGAGCTCACGATTGCCCAAGCGGAACTGGACGGAGCCTATGGATCCCGTGCAGAGAGGGCCGCTGATGTCGCAGCTATCAAGACTAGTGGCGAGGTGATGAAGCTTCAGAACCAGCTCACAAGGCTAAAGAATGAGTTGGCCGGAACTGTTCAAGAGCTGGAGGAGGTCACACGGGAGACACTCAGTGCCGAACGAGAAAAGATAGAGCTTGAGAACAAGCTTCAAGATGTCCAATCGGCAAAGAAGACTCTTGAAGGAGAGGTTACGACACTTCATCAGCGCCTCGAGGCAGATATGGAGAAGGCCCGTGAGCATATCACCAAGCTACAAGAGGATCTTGATGGCGAACGACTCAAGGCGATCCCACCAAATGGTGGTGTTGGTAGAGGAGCCTCGATGCTGAGTGAGCAATTCAGGGCCACGATGCGTGAAGAGAGGAAGAAGTTTCAAGAGAGCCTCAAGGTATGTTTTATATTTCAGGCCGTCTTGTACATGGGGCAATTACTAACTAGCATCAACAGGAGGAACGTGCTAGAGCACGTCAGCTGGAGGAAGAGCTTGCTAAATTCAAGCGGGATCAGGGATCTGCCAGAGCTTCCCTGAACCCTTAATGAGTTGGCCCCTGAAGATGTCAGGGTTGTATATCAAGCTCCGTCGCTGATCTCGACTGCCGGAGTTTTCTTTATTGCAGTTGATACTTTGAGCGGCGACAAGTTAGATTTGGTGATTTTAGATACCAGTTCATGTTTAATTTTTTTTTAGGCTGGGAGCCTTGCATGGAGTCCAAGAGTTAATGTGAATTGGATGAATCCATGATTCTTAAAAAGTCGGGAACAAAAGGGGGGAACTTGTTGATAGAATATAGGAGCTTGGCAGTGATTGGGAGCTTATGAGTAAGAGACGGCAGTCTTGGCCTGATTAACCATTCGATGATTACGAATTTTCTGCCTCGTCACGAAGCCTTGAGTGAAAATGGCATGAAATGTCGAGGCTTTGGCGTCCTCTTGTTGTGATGCGCCATGGATAAATACCTCGGCTGTGACCATTTCTCGTGAAGCTGTCCCCATTGCACCATGCGATAATACGTCCTTCAATGAGTATATTACTTACTGAATTGGCTTGACAAACAGAGCTTGATAGTGAATTTAGAAGAGCCGTAGCCTGGGCGGTCTCATTGCACAAGCAGACTCCAAATGGGAACATCGTATTTCCTTTGAACTCAACTCGAGTGCCTATGGTAGCAGGTAATACTACAAAAAGAAAATCAAAGAAAAAGCAGCAAGACAAAAAGCGACAAGCTGACTGCCTTCAATTTCTATAATTACCCTTCCGCATGAATCCTCCTCGGTACCTCAGTTAAGGAAGAGGATACAGGAAGTGATATCAGTAAACAAGCCAAGATACCTACCTTATGGGTAAGATTGAAAGGATACGAAACTACAAAGGCCAACTTCCATTCCTGGCAGTCGACATATTGAGCTGCGACTATTCATTTATACTGTCGGTAAGTCACATGTGGTAATAGTCACACGGGAGGCATCATGTGGTATCAGTCTCACATTCTGTATGCTGCTGCAATTATGGCCTTACGTTATCCCTCGTAAGGAAAGTCAAGTCTGACAAAGACTGTTTGGAAGTCAAGGGAATACCTAAGTCATGTCGAGCCATTAAATTGACCTTAGACAGTCAACACCTTGTTAGTGTAACCTACCACCAAAAGTCTCACTGATAACAACAGACAGACACGCTGACAGTCCCAGCAAAACAGTCACAGATGGGGACCAATCGTTGCAAAACGTGTAGATTTTCTTCTAGTCTTTCTCCGTCTAGGTAGTCTATTTGCCATATAAGCGCGCCATGTATGTTCAAGAAACAAATCTCCAGTGTGAGCAAGTCAGATATGTGCGCCTGATCTAAATGCGAATAAGCTGTGCACATGTTTGTACAGCCTGAAGCCCAAGAGGTCATGTGCTTGCCCGTACGACGTCAGTGTCACCACAACTCGATAATTCCAATGCACAACACCAAAAGCGCCATGGGATCAAATAAAACGAAAGGGGCCGGTTTCACTGACCCCCTAATAAAACAGAGACTATCCACCATGCAACGCCACAGTAGCAAACGCAGACTGCGTCAAAATAAACCAAACAAGCATATCTTATGAAAAAAGTGCAGAACATGCAGTGATAACTGAGTAAATGCAGAGAGCCGCCGACCAGTGTATGTCTTTGGGTAGGTACCCGAATATTGACTCGAAAAATCTGCACTCCCTTGGCAGACAGAGCAGAATGGCTCCAGGCCAGGAAGTGCATAGTGCGTGTGCGTTGTGTGCCAGTGTGTGTAATGCGGTCCAGCCGATATTGCGTAGTTGATCATGTATCGACATTAAAAAGTAGGTAAATGTGGGTATAACGAATTGGTGACACAAAGGGATACATGATGTTGTTCCGCCGCAGGCTGATTAGTCCATAGACATGTCGTCTTCGTCGACATATGCCATGCGCGCCCATATCCTCCAGTGGACAACGCCCACATGGGCGATACGAGTCGCAATATCTTCGATACCACCCTCTTGCTGACCCATGCGGATGGCTGCATCCAGGTCTCGGTCTCGTCCTGCGTCCAGGCTGCGGCTATTTGTTGGTACACGATTACCAGTGGCAATCGAGAACAAGCATACACCTGAAAGAGCCTTGAAGTAGCGGACGCGCATGGCGAGCTCGTTAAGCAGGCGAATGCGGTACGCCTCCTCCATCTCCTTGTAGATAGGGGAGGAGATGCGGCAGACATTCTCCAGGAGCTTCTCCTCAAAGGGGACAAGCATATCCATGGGGGCGTTGGTGAACCGGAAGATCTGCAGAGCCATAGAGGGAGCCATTGAGCGCCACTTCTCGTGGTAATGTTGGTCGTGTGGTGCCTGTTGAAGCAGAGCAACCAGACTGTCGCGGAGATTTCGGGCTCTTGTTTTGGCTTCATTGGTTTCTGAGTTGAGGTAGAGGGGAAGGACCATGGAGGAGCGTGGTGATGACGAAGCTGAATCTGCAGAGCTCAGTGTAACACTAGAAGGTCTTGAGCTCGAGGGAGGGGTGTTGAAGTTGAACTCGTGATCGTCTGACATGGCGCTTGCAAAAGCAGGAGGCGAGTTGAGTTTCGCGATGCGCTCAAGATCCTCGTACATGCGCATGCAGACGTCGAGGTTAATGGCATCCAGAATATCCGACCGAACGCGTCCAAGCCGGTCCTCATCGAAGAAGAAAGTACCGGGCAGAGGCTTCTCCCCGGCAGATGGTAGCATAGACCGCGAAATTCCCTCAAAGAAAACCCCCATATCTCCAAAGCATGAGTACATCTTCCCGGCACCGTTAGGATAAGTTCTAGCAGCCTCTTGATACCATGGTTTGGCATCGCCTATATCCATCTTACGATTTCGCAGCTTCTTCATCAGAAACTTTTGCTCAAAAGCTGTCGTTTCTTCAATGAGAGCGGGCCGAAGGCAGCGTATTTGATGATTTGCAACGTCAAGTTTCATTGCCTCCAAAACACTGAGCAAGCTTCGCATGCCGTTGACAAGCTCCTCAACATCGTTGTTACTGTTGCCGTTGCTCAGCTGCTTGTACATCGAATCAACCCATTCGTCCCGCATCGGTGCGCAGTGAGATTTGAGGACTCGTGAGAGCCATGAAGCAAGCTTCTCCAAATCAGCAATGCCTCGGTGGAACTGCTGCATGAGAAGTTCCACGTTTAGACCCTCATCCAGAAACTGTCGATCGCGCTGGGGCACAAGAGTTTGGATGATCTCCTTCACAGACTTGAGAAGCTTTGGCAAGCACCAGTCGTCTCCAGTGCCATGCTTGGCATAAAAACTGTCTCGGTCCACGATGAACTCGACCAATTCTTCTTTTAGTGTTGTCCAGAAAATGCTAGCACGATCGTGTTTTCTTCGGCCCTTGTCTCCCTCCACATTGGGTCTAAAATGAAGCTCAGGGTCAAAGTTGATATCATGCCTCAATTTGGGGTTGTTGATAATCTTGGAAACCTCGAGCTCTCCTAGACTTGATTTCGTTACAGGAGGTTCCAAAGGTTGTGATGGAGCAGGGGATCTCCGACTCTCAGGTCCTGGACTAGATGTTGTTGACATTTCGGAAGGATTTCGTGATAGTGGTGCAGCTACTGGGGCTGGTGTACCAGAAGGGCTATCGTATCGGCGAGGCAAGACTTGTGAGGTAGTTATGGCATCGTCCTTTTCGTCCGTGGATGGTTTTCTGGCTGTCTCCTTTTCAGGTCTTGTCTCTCCTTCGCCATTAGGCCCAGGTCCTGAGGTAGACAAACTCCGCCTCGATCGCTCGACCGGGCCTCCGAACCCTTGATCCGCCGTCATGTTGTTGATAGTTTACTGATTTTGTCCTCCAAGTTTTTCAGCGATTGAGTTGGATGCCTGTTAATTGATTCTAGCTTTCTAATTGAACTGATGCGGTACGAGTTAGCTATAACAAGAACTTTAGCAAAGTCATGACATGTGCTTCAGGATGAAACCAAGCAGTCACAACTATACGGCCAGTTGCAGATGCACTCGGCTAAGAACTATTCATCGGCCAGATGTTGTGCCTTGAGTGGCAAGCAGTAGGCGGAACAGTGGTCGAGCGAGTCGCAGACTGGTGGCTTTGAGATTATTCGGTCGACTTACAAGGATCCAGTGAACTTGCAGCGGAAAGCGTTGGTTTGTGTACACCCAATTACGACTGTGTGACGGTACAGACGATATCCCTTCTTCCTTCGTTGCGGATGTTCTCTCGGTGTGTCGCCTCGCAGTTCGTTTCGGCTGTATGCAATGCTGTCCTGGTTTGTCTGTATTCTCTTCCTCTCGCGGATAGTTGCTTTTCGACCAAGTGAGTGTGTCTAGTGACTAGTGCAATAGGCAACAATCTATATTGCGATGCAAAACAAAGTATGGGGAATATTCAAAGTCGTCTTGCTGTATATGTCCAAGACACAGGTGTTTGAAAAACAGAAATAAGAAAAGAAACATCAAGAACGGGAAGAGAGAGAAAAGGGGACGATAGTGACGGGAGACGGGGATATTTGATATATGGGTTACATCCTGGTTTGGGGTGCGAGCAGGGGAGCCACTTAGACGGAGCTGGCTAGACTGAACTGGACTATGAGACACAGAAGTATCCATCAAAACCATGATCCGAGTCAACAGTAATACTATGCCATGGCCTTCCTTAGGCTAGAATTTTTTTTTAAGGGAGGCCAAGCGCGGATTCATCTTAATCGCGTGGCATGGCTTGAGTTTGGAGGGAGCGGTGGGCCTAGATGCAGAGGCAAAATCAGGTAACTAACGACCAAAGTATCTTTGGGTAGTCAGAATGACCCCTACAGGGTGTAGGGAGTAACCTAATAGCAGCTGCGTGGAGGTCCCTGTGAGTAGGAGGGGCGTGTGGCTTCAATGAGATCCACAAGGACACTTGGGTGAGGCGAGCCGTACAGCAGGCAATTATCGAGGGAGTTGCACTGGATGCAACTAAAACAGCGAATGGTCTGGGGCTGTGACCCCTGGAATCCAGTGGAAAACACAGTGGCTTCTGTAGATGCCCTCTCGCCCAAATGGCGGCATAGACACTCAGCTGAAGTGATCGATGCTTAGATGAGCTAGTGACTCAAACTGTCGGTAGCCACCACTCAAGGTACCGCCACTGAGCCGGAATTCGAGTCTGAGTCGATAGCTGTTAATACCAAGCAAGCTGAGAAATTCAGATTGATTCCTGGCACCCAACCTAGGGCAAGCCTGTAAGTGTGGGAGCTGGAGTGCAATTTTAATACTGCAGCGACAACGTGACCCTCCAATATTCGGACCTGAGCCATGTTCCTACTTACTATAGTCTCGGTTTCCCGTCTCTGTTAGATGAGTAGGAAATCAAAGGTCAGACGCTACTTGACTCAGTCTAGGGGGGTATCACGGGGGCTCACCATGTCCTGTTTTTTCCTTTGTTTAAACGAGACTTCATTTTCTGCAAGTGACAGATGCAGTACGGTAGGAGAAATCTGCTCTGTTCTGTACAGTGTGTACAATGCTTGTCGCTCCCAATGCAAGATATGAAAGTCTTTGCCGATATAGTCCATCGCCATGACGAGAAGCGCTGCAAATCTACGGTAATCACTGTATAACGTAGCGTAGCGACGTATGATGGCCCCACAGACTCATCCAAGAGGTGAGATACGCTTTTGGGCACAGTGCGTGATCCTTCCATAAGATGGAGCAAGTGGATTCGCCATGGATGTCATTCATGGGATCCGCAGGAGGAGATGGAGATGAAGATGGAGATAGCATGCGATGGGTTGGGATGGATGACCGATAGTGGAAGTTTGGCTGATGAGAGGTGTGTGTGTGTGTGTGCGTGTGTGTGTGTGTGTGTACGGCAGGTTTGTTGGAGGGATAACGGCTCCTTCCACTTGCAGGGCGACATGTAAGTTTGGAAGGTAAGGTCAAGTAAATACCTGAGCTACACCCAAGCCTCAAACAGGGAGGCAGGCCCCTTTGATATGCGGATACTTTCCGCCTTTCATGCCACTTGATGCAAGGCAAATCACATTCTCAATATCGCCATCAAACTTACAGTCAAAGACGCAGGGAAACCCAACATCAGCAAAAATAAACAAAGCAGGGTCAGACTTCCACTTGCCGAAGACGGATCGAGTCCCAGGAACATTCGACCCAAACAGGCCAGGGATAGCCAAACTTGGCCCGCCGATTCGTCCATCGATTCCAGGGGAGAATGGTCATTCGGGACCAATGGATTGTCTTGCCTACAGTAGCACTCAACATGCCACACTGCCCACACCTGGAACACTCCAAAAAGGGACGACACAAGGGCTCATGGGCTTCACGCCAGGGACCATCCGTCATCGTCATCACACTAGCACGCTCTTGGGCGGGCCACATAAAGATCCATCCACTGCCGCCGCTGATCTAGAAACGGACCAGAAGCGTGCATATTACAGCGGAGTTGGGGGTCGGGCACGACTAATGAGCCGCCCCAGCTTCGGCCGCTACGAATCAATCTGCAGCTCAGGCTGGCCGAGATGTCCCATTGATTACCATGTTCGCCAACAAAGCAATCCCAATGCTGACTGATGAAAGTAAAATCATGGAACTTGTGGCAGTGTCTGGATTTGTGACGGCAGTCTATCCTCATGAACCTCGGCCAGACAGGATCTTTTTACGCAGACGGTATGCGGTTTTGCCGCCAGCCGCCACCACCACAAACGCTGTGTCTTCTGAGTCTCTGTCAGGATCATTCTGGCTTCACTGCATGATTGCGCCTCGTCACGGGCAGGACAATGTCGCTGCAGCAGGGTTACGAGAAGAGTGAAGCATAGCACACGTTCTGTTCTATCATGATGGCGGGCATAAGAGGGTCCGGGCGGTGAGTTGGATCGACACAGACCGCTGTGAAATTACAACGCAAGTCAGGTAGTCTCACATAACAGATAAAAACGCAAAGTTCGCCGAGGCGCTCAATATGAGGTTGTACGGCCACAGCCTTCCTCGGTGCGAAAAGTGGCCAGCTTTATGGTGAAGGCATTTCACCAATCTCGCTCGGTCTCGCCAATTGGCCAGTATTATCTCTAGTGCATCCCAGCCTGGTGGTACTGCCCTTATAGTACGGACTAATCTGATCCATCCCTTCGATGTACATGCAGACATGTTCCATGTGCGAGCCCTCGTAATATGAACGGTGCACAGCAGCCTCGGCAGTACTGAATAATCCGCTTCATTGACCTGGATTGGTGGATGTTTACAATCATATTGTTGGGACCTTGAGTACATACTCCGTAGTCGCCAACCGAATGGTGGTGAACAATGTTAACCCACGCTTCGAGTATCTAGTCAAGTCCCAGCGCCTATCAAGCTCTCCACGCGTACAGCCCTGGAAGTCCAGGAGCGTCGGATGGTTGTGGTGTCGTTGTGGTGTGTTTGCTAGGAGGATCTTGAGGACGGGCCCTTGTCGAGTCCTTGTCTGACAAGGGTGACCACGAAGCGTGCATCAGCTCAGACTTGAACATCGGTTCATTTCTCATCAGAATTGTGTGCAAGCCCTGATTATTGTTCAACGCCATGGTCTCCCGCAAACTGAGGCCCAGAGTCTCGGGCTTGGGCTCCTGTTTGCCCACACTGCCAGGGTATCGAAATTTCTCTATGAGTCAGGATTGACAACAAGCAGAAAGGGTCCATCATTCACAGCAAGAGCAACAGCCAAAACATCATCGGTGTGGAACCACATCACCATCCGCCAGGACACGAAGTGGCCAACGCATCAATGCACCTATGTTTGAAGTACAGCCCAAAACTTGGCTGCAATGCTGCTCTGCCCAAGGTCACTGCAAAGCCATGAAAATGGATGGGATTCTTTCACCGCCGTAGCAATAGGTGCCGTGGCATTCGGATTCAGACTCTGGTGCAACAATTCGTGGCTGACTTGATCGCAACTTTTATTTTCCGCATACCACAGATTGCCCACTGGGTGGCAGGTTCATCAATGAGGTTTTCCGAATCAGCCGATTGAAAAAGTTCGAGGCCTACATCACCAGCTAGCTGCACCACCAATGTAACAGCAATGTTCTCTTCATTTCCACGTCGCTAATCTGAAATCTAAACCATGGCATTTCGCGCCAAACTTGAATCGGAGATGCCGTCTCTTACTGGAATGCTCTTCGTGTGCGCAACTCTATTTATTCCACGGAGGAAATACAGTATCCAAGTTTCTGACTAAGGCTCATCAGCTGCTTCGCCTCAATCCCTTGTTCAGCTCATTTTGTCCACGCGGCGGCATCCTAGTGTCCCGTTCCGTCAGCCCAGCCCAGGTCGGAAACCACCATATCGGTCGGACATGGCGAGGATGCAATCAGTATAAACCCAGCAAAAGTTACATCAGAATATTCTCGCTCAAGACCATGAAAGGTTTCCTCCCGTCTGGGCATCGGCGAACTACAACATATTTGAGGTAACTAATTCGATGGAAGTGGAAGAGATTGAGACGGCTCCCCAAGTAGTCGGGGTTGATGGTCGCAGGGAGAGAAAAATGACCACCCATAACTACATTACAAATATACTTCACAAAAAAGGTTGGTTGGCTGTTTCTTTCTTTCCTGTTTGTTACGGGTCTAGCGAAACCCAAAATTGTTGGCCACCTACGTACATATTGAGAACCAGACCTGGCGGAGCGGCATAGGCAATAGTGCTATGCAAGGCAAAGAACTCTCCGTCTACTAAATCTGAAGCCAGCGACTCATTGATTCTTGGCTGGGTGTGTTCGTACGCTCAAACCAGCAGGTATGTTGGCTAACGTTGGTTCCCTAGCCCACGATGCCCAAGAGATGCAGGGCGATGAGACCAAAAAAAAACGATGGGATGGGTTTAAGTCAGGGACATGTCGCCACCTTGTCCCAGCACCTGTCCCTGCTTGAAGAGAAGAAGAAGAAGAGGAAGAGGAAGAAGAGGAAGAAGAAGAAGAAGAAACTCCCCTCCCTCCCGGTAAATGTCTTATCATCATCTCGTATCACCCAACTTCGCCTTGCATACGCGGTGTTTGCGTCCATCCAAATGGTTAACTGTACAAGTATACACCAACTACATCAAGCTTGCGTCCTTTCCGCTGACTCTTCCCTTATTATCCCCGTCAGCTCGATTCGTATATGTATGTTTGCCATGTCCCCCTTTTTCTGTAGTTGGGGGTCTCCAAGCCTCCTACCTATACTTGAAGGCGCTTAGCTTTCAAGACTCGAGTTTCATTGCGAAGGCGAAGTGGTGGTTTCACCTCACAACCGAATTGCAGCTCATTTTACGAATTGAGTAGGTGGTGTTCCAGCGAGTCAGACTGGGGGGACCACCTCAAGCTTCAGGCCGAGTTCGGGGCTAGAAGCTCGGGGCCGGAGCAGATCCACGGCACGGCGATAGTGGTGGTATTATTAACCCTAAGGCCAAGCCTCGCGGACAAGGAGCGGCGGAAGGCCGCATTTCGGCATGGCATGGTTTGGCATGGGAGGGAGGTTTTGATACTCGATCGGTCAGCACACCACTTACTGATTCCCTTTGTTATGCGGGATGTCTAGGTCGTGTATGGTTGTGTACGACCGTGCTCAGTGTGCAATCGTATTCATGCAAGAGTTACGCCCCTGTCGCACGCATATGACGGCGTCGGGCGTTGCGGATGACTGGCTACGGGCAGTACTGTCTCGATCATTGATGGTGATCCTCAACCCTGCAAGCTACAAGCTGCAAGTGTGTGTGTGTGTGTCAAGGCGTCGTAGGATGGCAGAGCGGTACAAAACATCTCATTACCTGTGTCTTAGGACTGTGCATCTGGCTTGGATCATTGCTGTTATTTCAGCATGACATACCAGTCCAATGTGCAGTAATCAGATTGCTCCTCACTCTTAGAACAACAACTCCCATGTGCCTGAAGGAATCTCAACAAAATTGGCCCTTGGCCTAATGTTACAGTACATCAACAATCTGACACTCAAATCTTATCCTTATCCAACCCCGGATTCACATTGTTACCTCTCTTTTCTTTTTCTACACCAATCACATACATGTTTGCTTTTTATTCAATGGTCTAGAGCCATGGTCGGCCAGCAACACTGAACCAGCTTGACCAGATATGAAAACAGCGGCTCAGTGTGGTATGTATGTTCCAACTCTTGTCACTGCCGATGTGACATCCTCAATCAACATGCAGATGGAATGAACAGCCTGTGGCTCTTTTTTTTCTTTCTTTTTCTTCTTCTCTTCTCGTTTTCCTTTTTGTCCCATTACACTGGTACATGGGCTTGGTTTCTTTTGTCGTTATTTTTGTGTAACAGTGTAAGGCCAACCACTTGAGGTCCTAGTCCGAGCCACCAAAGACACAGAGACAGATTGGTCTGTTTCCTAATACCACTACCGTCCGTGTCCTCTGATAGGATCAGATTGTCACGCCTAGGGGAATAGCGTTTGTGATATCTGAGATTTATCAAGTTGACAAACAATTTGGGCCGCGCATGAATGTGTCATCAAAGGTGCCTGTCGAGTTGCAGTCCTTTCCAGATACCATCATCGCATTCCGTGTCACTTTTGTGATACTCTCTGCAATGTTCTCCTAAGGAGATCTCAACAAAAACCTCAGGTACATGAATCAAAGTTTCCTCCCGTGTTTCAGAGATTCGCTGTCTATGTGATAAGCCGTGGACGTATGGTGTGACGCAAGCATATACTGGGACGGGATTACTCAGTGATTCTCTCAGGGTATATTTTGCGAAAGAGAAACGGGGAAATTATTTCATGATCGTGATATGAGGTTCAGTACACTTGGTAAACGGCGCCGACACTCCCACCTAGTTGTCACCTCTTCCGATCCAACTCCTGACCAGTCGTGATATCTTTAAAAACAAACAAACGTGGCATTAGTGGTAGTGTGCTTAGTTGAGGAGGATGGAAACCTGAATATAGTCAGCGCCTTCGAAATCAAATGGAGTGGTATAGCATACAGCCATGAGGACACAGCATATACTTATGTATGGACTCAGTCTTTCTCCTATCCTCGCGCATTTCCAGAAGATGCCCATGAATCTAGTGTTGTCAGCCCCGTCTTCATGATCACGGCGTGAGTCGCATTTCGTACCCGTTCTTATTTCGATCCATGATGCCAGGTGTAAAGTGGTGAACGTATGCGCTCGTGCATATAAGCAGCAGGAGGACGAGGAGGAGAGATTGGAAGTTGAAGAGGGCGGACTAGAGGGATTGTTAGTGCGTTGATTCACCGTCGATGAGCCCAGCGCATACCATTTTGGACGCCTCGATAAGGTGGCTACTATGATGAAGAGGTACTGAGATCGTATATCTCGTTCGTAACTAGGTACCTAGACTTTGGTGTTGAGCTCTACGTTGCCTTCTCACATGCGACAAGCTGTGCTTAGGGGTAAAGATTCGCCGGAGCCGCGACGTGTTTCCAAGGGGTGACGTACCTGGAATTAACCCCCACAGAGCTACGGACCCCACTAAACACCCCCCAGATTGAGCCTCCAACTGTCGCAAGGCTGCGCTGAGCTGAGCACATAAATCTTTCTGGTATTTTCAACTACATGTCTATCGCGAGGCTGCGTGACCTCGATTTTCAGAAGCGATCTTATCAAAACCTTTATCTCTTGAGCCAGATCTCTATTCTTTTTTTTTGTTCATTACATGCTTCAAGCGCGTTAGGCGCAAGTAACCACATTCATCATGGAACCTCGAGCGCGTGCCGGCAAGAATGTCGGCAAGATGAACTTTAGCCATGCAGAGTGTACGTCTTGTCCCGATCGCTCTCAGGATTCTCGTTTGCTGATCATATAGCAGTGGCACAGCTACTCTACGCACACGGCGACGTTCAGAACCCACTCCCAGAAACCGTGCGGGTACTCGACGAAATCCTCACCGATTTCATGCAATCCATCGCCTTCGAGGCGACACGAGCAGCTAATTACTCAGGCCGCCAAAAGATCAAATACGAAGACTTTGAGTTCGCGTTCCGTAAGAATCCCGCGTTCCTGGGCAAAGTTCAAGAGGTATTCGAGAAGCAAAAGGAGATCAAGAAGGCTCGTGAGATCCTGCGTGATGGCGAGGACGAGATCATGAAGGATGCTGCGGACGAAGAGAAGAAGCGAGAAAAATCCGATGCAAGGACAGGAGGAGCAGTGGGAGCCGCGACATCAAGGGTCGAGGAGGAGCTAGGTGAAGCTGACGATGATGCTGAAGCGGAGCTCGACGCGTTGGGTAAGAAGCGTTAAAAGAAATTAAGTAGAGCCGGGCTCTTACGATTGGCGTTCCACCACTTGATTCTATTCGGCGTTCTACAGAGATACTGTTATGGGTTGGGAAGGCGTTTGGAGCATACTGTCGTGGATTGGGTTGGAGTTACAGTCAGGGACCAAAAAAAGACACATTCCAATAAATCAAAGGATCCTCATGTTGTTGGGAGGATTGCACCATACCAATCGAAGCCTTGTGGCATCTTTATGACTCAGAGTCCATAGACACCAAAGTATTGAGATTTTGATCGCTTGCTTTACATCGAAGCCTCGGACGAGTAGCTGCCGATCCAAATTGAGGTCTTTATCCGCTGTGATATACATTGACATACATGTAAACAAATAGCTGGATCGGAAGTACAATTCAAGGAAATTGTAGGCTCATTTTGAGCTTAAAGAACACTATATACCAATGTATCCCCGAGGGATCTATATGAAGTTTCTTACCCGGAGCGCTGATACTTGAATTTGGCGATCGTAGGGGATGATTACATATTTGGCGGGGTCACATTAGCTCCCATGAACAATGGTATGTGTCCCAGTTACGACGTCTTATATTCTAGTAACCTGATAGACAGTACTTGAGGGCAGAATGAAACAGTAGTTGATGTACGGGTATGTAAGGGCGCCGGTTCAGGGCCCGTTTCCCAGATCAATATCACTGGCATTCTTGGCGAGATCAACAATTTTCGGGGCCTGGTTGGAGAGGTGTCTTCTTGATTGCAAGCCCGGAGTGTGGTGCGAAGATCCAACGAACGAACCAGAATCTTGAATGCAGTGACAGCGGGCAAGGGTCGTCTGAGAAGTCAAAGGCCCATCCCGAGGAGAAATTGATGAGAAACAGAGGTATAAATAGTATGAAGGAGTCTGCTGACTGGCTTGTAAGTGCTATGTCCGATGGGGCGCACATACCGAAGGCCCACAGATATTCAGCGACTCATGGCCTGCCTCACAGTTAACTCAGTATTGGGTCATGTTAGGCTTCTGAATCCCACCGACATTCTACCTCGACCTGAATGCCATATGTGCAAGGCGCCCACCAGCAATGTAGTGTGTAGGCTCTGTATGATTCACATATGCCGAGGTAGTCTTGCTCCCCCTCAGCTGAAAGTCATATATTGACTTTCGAGGCGGTAATATCACCTTACTAAACTACATGCTAATGTAATTACGGAACATATATATCTGAAGGGCACCGACTAAGGGCATCGATGAAACCAAGAAGTGATGGCAGTATAGCGAGATGAGTTGGGGCACCCGAAACATGCACTTGTTGATTGGACTCTTGATTTGTTTAGCCCAGGAGTAGTGGTCAAGAATATGCTACACTGTCTCACAAAACTGCAATTTGCTGCCTTCACAATGTTCGAGCTATAGTTTGCGAGCACTGTTCGTCGAAAACACAGCTGAGGCTCAGAACTTGTAACTGAAGCAACAAGTTGGCCTAAGGCCTTAAAAGCACGAGAGGGCTCGTCGTTAATTTTACATGCTGGTTTTATATTCGGAAATATAATAAGAACTCACCATCCTATATCGCCTATGATAACACTGGATGACTCTGCTGTTGTAACAGGTGGCAAAGCTGAATCGACTTGAGGATTCGTAGCAAAACCTTTTCATAGCAAAGCCTTTTCAACTGTAAGTGCCGTAGTTTCGTACAGAATAGGAAGCCTTAGAACTCATACTTGGGCCCTGCATACATTGAATGGTCTAACAGTTATAAATTCTTGTTGAAGGCAACTAGGATCACGATAGTATTTGGTAGGAGCTGGCATGATAACGAAGACAAGGGCAAATCTCATACTTGTCTAGATATCGTATAGCCAGTGTATCTGTGACCTGTAGATAATCGAAACTGGGTAGATAATGAATTGTTGTCCACGATCAACGCAGAGTTTACCTATAATCTAACATTTGATGAGGAACTGTAGCGGAAATAAGAACAGTATATGATGCTATTTCCGGGCCCATAATCACATCCAACCGTCCGTTCAGTCCGTTCAAACTGGACCTGACATCTTCATCCTCGGCCGACTTAACCGATACCGAAATCGGGGCGAGATAGGGCGCAATTTTTCTAGCTGCAGAGCCAAGACGATGCAAGTGGTGGCCAAGTCACATCAGCATCTTCTAAGCGCCCACTCGCTCGCTGACTTTTGAGGCCCTCGCCACGCAAGTCTCTTTTCTTTCTGCTCGCGTGCCCTAGCCATTTTGCCGATTTTACTCTTTATGACTGATAATGATGAGCCAAACGAAAGAGTTCTCACTGATATTGAGAGCTTACAGGGTGCCTGGAAACCACTGATTCTCATTCAGCTTAGACCATCCAAACAAGAGGCTCTCCCCTTCGTCATCAAGGGTCTTGAAGAGTTGCCTACCAGGGTCTAGTAGTAAACTCCACCCCCACTGCGAGAGGCTTCCTCTTGTTGGTTACTCACCGGTTGGTTGATAGGAGAGAAGAGAGCAGTAGAGGATCCATGATCGGTGGGTTTCGGCTGCGGGGTGGTTGGTTATCAATGGTTGACGCTCAAAGAGTCGTCGATCCGGAACTTTTCCCCTACCCAAGTAGGTACTGACTGCACTGTACCTATTTGTAACAAAACATTTCTATTCGCTTCTCAACTGAGACTTAGCTCTTTCTTCTTACTGTGCCGTATCTCGTTGTTAACTGGGCGTGACAACCTCATGGACTAGAAATAGCTTACTGTCTTACCTACACTATGAATCCAACTCCTCCGCCGTATGAGGAGGTTCTCCAGAGCAAACTGTTGCCTGGGGATGCCCATGAATCACATCAGCATTTGTTACCACCTTTGCCATCACCAAACCTCTTGTCTTCAAAGGTTGATAGTTCGAGTTTTGATGACTTCCGCCGAATGTCGTCGAGTCCATCTCCATGCCCCTCGCCAATACCTCTAAGACAATTCTCACAGCAGGGATTCGATTTATCAGCCGAAACTCCACCGTCGAAATGGAGGCAGTTCTGGATAAAGAATAAACCTGCTGCCTACGTTGCTCTATCGCAATTCTTCGGGGCACTGATGAATCTTAGTGCTCGTCTAGTCGAACTCGAAGGCGACGGCATGCATCCCGTTCAGGCCCTACTGATGAGACACTCTATCACAGCACTGTTTTGCTCGGTTTACATGTGGTGGAATAAAACCCCCGACTTTCCCTTTGGAAAGAAAGAGATTCGATGGCTGTTGTGGTTGCGAGGAGCAAGCGGTTTCTGGGGTATTTTTGGCGTTTGGTATTCGATGATGTATATCTCACTCGCTGATGCTACTGTTATCACATTCTTGGCTCCTGGTGTTGCAGGCTTTATCTGCTGGTTTGCTCTTCGTGAGCCTTTCACTAGAATCGAGCAACTTGCCACGCTGGTTGCTCTTCTAGGTGTTGTACTGATTGCTCGACCTGCCTCGCTATTCTCGGGCTCTGACGATGACAAATCGACTACCGAGCGACCAGAATCTAGTGGTGTACCAGGCATTGACCACGAAGCCACCCCTGAAGAACGCTTGATAGCTGTTGGTATAGCCCTCCTGGGTGTTCTAGGAGCAGCTGGCGCATTTACAACCCTCCGAACTATTGGGAAACGAGCACATCCTCTCATCTCGGTCAACTATTTTGGTATCATCTCGACTTTCATCGCTCTATCCATGCTCATCTTTGCCCCTATCCTCGATATTCAGCAACCAGGTCTACGATGGGTTACCCCAACCACAGTAAAGCAATGGGCACTGCTGCTTCCCCTGGGTGTTATGGGTTTCATCATGCAGTATCTCCTCACCGCAGGCCTCGGGGCCGACAAGTCAAACCGTGCCAATTCCATGGTTTACACCCACATGCTTTTCGCTGCAAGCTTCGATCGATGGGTTTTTGGACACAGAATGGACGTCATTAGTGGTGCAGGATGTACTCTTATTCTAGGAAGCGCTATTGGTGTCGTGATGCTCAAGAAACCACCAGCTGCAAAACAGCCTTTGGAAGATGTCGAGAGACACGGGAATTTGGAGGGTGAAATGGAGGGTTCCCCCATGCTTGTGCCTGACTCGGGGGCGTCCGAGGAACTGAGGCTTTCGAGATGAGAGTTTAAAAGTTGTTAGAATATTAGAACATATCACCTAGACTGTCTGGGATATCAAAATTGGACCGTTGTACCTTAACAAGCGCCACACTCTATTTTAACTTTTGATATGAGTCAACTCAGCTTTTTTGTATGACTTTATCAATTAGAGAGGTAAGGATGAAGTAGCTCATATGCTCGGTTTATGCCGAACCCATCTGAGCGGCGTCGTATTTTATAGTCTCCAGAATGGATGAATGTGACTCTTTGTGAACTCATTATGTCCGAACCCTCATTTTCTTTCACTGAGGGAATGTGAAACTCGGTTCCTCCAGTAACTCCATCATTTGCTGACTGCTATTGAACCATTCACCAAGTTGCGCCGTGTTACCCATCCACATCATAGTGTTTGCTCCTCTCTGGCCATCGGCATCATCAAGCATACTCATATCCCCGAGAGGTTGCGAGAATGCACCAGCCTGGCTATGGTCCATGTGCGTCGATTGTTGAACCCCGCTGTTCAGACCTGCTGGTGGAAATCCGAGAGCGGCGAGATAGTTGTTAAGCTCCGCGCTGGCCTGTGTTTGGTCGGCTGGAGGAGTACTTGTCCGGAACTCTATGTATCGGAGTGCTACTGTATAGAGGACCTGGAACAGACGATATGTCTTTGCCGCTGCATCTGATAATTGGATGGTCGTCTCAAGGGATGTGCAGAAGCTATGCAGGCGAGCAAGGTCTGTCTGGTCCTGGGTCTCGATGACTTGACAGAACACAACGATGAAAGGAATGAAAGGAGCAAAGAGTAATGTCCTAATCATGTCAGCATTATCTTTCAAGATACCACGTAAGTATATATTCTCACCAATGGATGTAAGAAGGAAAATAGACAGTATTATCCCGACCCAAGAGATCCATGCAATCTTGATGGCGATGTAGTGTTGCTCGTGCAGCCTCAATACACTCTGGAATAAATGTCACTTTGGAGTTGGGCGGCCCAGGTGTAGCTCGATAAATCAGAGTCAGAAGTGAAAGTCGAAGAACATCATCAGAGATGAGAATGAAGTCGAAGAAGTACTCTCCAAGATTCGTCTTGACTTCCTTCTCGCGGGATTTCTGCATAGCACACGTTAGATGTTGAAATATCGAACATTCACGGTTCGGGCTCTTACACTCAGCTCCTTGCTCCTCCTCGAGATATCCTTCAGATCGTTGACAAGTTTTTGAGCACGGAATCTCCTCACGTCATCAGATTGTGTCATGGAGTCTGGGCTGTACAGTAGCTCATATATGTGTCCTTGACACCGAGCTGTAGCGACCCAGAGGCAAATGAAGGCTGATAGGGGGGTAGCATTGGGAGGGTTTGAGGTAAGAAGGGGTACGGTAACATCCCAGTCTTGGATAGTAGAAGCCCTGCCGAGCCTAAGTGAGAGACTCTTGTCTATGAAATATGTGTTCCAAAACAGAAACTGTTTGCGCTGAGCCTCGCGCGGCTTGTCATTCTTCATGGTTGACATCCGGTGATAACCTAGAGTCTGGCATAGTTCGGAAGCTTTACATGATAAAGTCCATGAGAGTGATGGTTTCGAAATCTCAATAGCATAAAATGCCTAAAAGTATGTGAGTATATGGTATCATAGGGAATATAGAGGATGGCATACTCCAAGAAGAAGGGCAGAAATCATGTTTGAGGTTGCAGGCAGATGAAAAGGCAAATTTGCCAACGCCGTTTCTGTGTTTTCACGAAGTGTTTTCATGTAGCCTTCGCACTCTTCTTGCTCTTTTGCGTCTGCCGTTCGCTGCTGGCGATCCATGAACATGTACATCAGGCCGACATTCACAAGGATGAAGTCAGCCTCTGAGACATCTTCAGAGAAGTACACATGAAGACACATACCCGAGAAGCTTTCCATAGAGAAAAACTCCCTTATCCAGGCAGACACTTCTGAGTTCTCAGCTGAAGTTGGTTAGTTCAAGGTAGCGAGAAAGGGGGTCCAGATCACTGACTCTCACATTCTCGTATCAAGGCAACGGCTGTTTGAATTGGAGGTAGCTCGTTGTTCTTTAGACTTGGACGTGGTAGCTGCCTAGCATGGGGATATGACATCTCCGTGGCAGCCGTCTGCTGCTTCAGAGAGGCGACGATGTGATGGAGTGAATCCAAGGTCTCGCGTAACTCAAGGCTCGCACCCTGTAAAGACTCTGTACCAACAGCATTTTTGAGGAATTCGTTTGCGAATTCACCATGAGCAGCTAAGGAAGATTCTCCTTCGATGACCGGGCTGTCTGCAGTTTGCTGAGCGAGATGCCCATAGGGTGTTGAGCTCGAGGCCTGGGCTGGTGATTGGCGGGGAACATCAGAGCTGGGCATGTGATTCTGATCGGGTTGGGTGGTTGTAGATGGCATGTTCATCTTCATATCATGCATGAGCTCGGTGAGGGCCTCGAGACGACGGTCAATGATGTCAATCTTTCTCTCACTACATGGTTATTTGGCCGTCAGTGCGGTTTACTTTTGGTACAAACCAGAGCAGCGAGTGGTCGGGTAGTATCAAAATCAAAAGGCCCAGGGCAACTTACTATTGGGCTGAGAGGAGGATCCGGGTTCTCTTCTCCTTTGGGCGAGTATCATGGTGTGTACACGGGATCTTGGCGTGAATGCAATGAGAGCAGGGCGAATTCCTATCGCAGCGGATCTACATAGTTGATGTTACTATTTAGCTATGGTTGAGCTGAATGAAGTAATCACGAGAGTGAGCCAGGGTCATGTTGAAGATGGCTTCCACTCTTTACCCCAGCCTCTGTGGCTAGTGGTCTTTAAGGACTGGAGCATTGATGGAGTGATATGCATAAAATATCGATTAGATTCATACCTTGCGAGTTCGGCATGCATCGCACTAAGATCAAGCAGTGTTAGTGACGAGGACAGGGCTTCAGGGTCTGTGGACTAACTGCTCGTCGAATAGTCAGGTTAGAGGGATTCTGGGGCCCGTCAGACCCTTCATCAGGGCCACCGTCCAACTGGGCCCGAGAATCTTCAGCCATGAGGTTAAATACGGGAATCACGGGCACCGTTTGTTTGCTAGTTACACGGCTGAGTGAGTGAGGGGTCAGATACAGACAAGATCCGATGCAATGAAATAACGCCCACAGAGGAAAATGGTTATGGGAAAAGTCACGCACTACAAGCAAACAAACTCACATGGTGTTTTGAACGACTCACATCCAAGACTCGAGAGATTCAACGGAACGCGCGGGGTCCGGAAGAATAGAGACGGTTGAAGATGGGATCCGGATGTGGAGACTCGAGTTTGCGGCTCCCGAGAACACCGCAAATCCGAAAGAGCCAATAGGAAGAGAGAACCTCCCGGGGCAGGGATCTCATGGTCTCATCTAATCTCTGAGTAGACAAAGTTTACAAGTGCAAGTATTAGGTTGCCATTGCGTACTTTGATGATAATGCAGTCTCGCTTGGGTAATAATGCTGTGAAATATCAACATCTACAAAGTATCTAGGTAGTTGAACCCTCTTGGTATTAGGCCAAGACTTCAGCCATGAGATGAGGCATGTGTCCGGCATGATTTCCGAAAAGACCCTGGTTCAACTGAATGCATGGCATGCATGCTACCTCAATGGATGAATACAGTACCTAGACTGCCTCGATAGAAATGAGACGATGGAACTCTCACTTACTATGAGAGAAAAACAAGGACTACGGAGTAGCCAAAAGCCTCTTATTCAACGACAGGGTCAAATACACAAACTCTCCCCTCAACCTCCGTGATCGCATCGATAATTTTCGTAGATATCCATTATCAATCAGTGACCCACTTGGGCCACTTTACATGCGGATCTGATAAAAAATAACACGAGCTAAAATGCCAAGGATCACCATTCGTTGCCGTCTAAATCTGGTCTACCCTCACTCCACCACCCCCCGGGTTCATCTCTCAAAAGTTCTCGTGTGGTATTTTCTTCAAAAGCACGCTATCCCCTTGGTAAAAGCCATGGTCTCGTCCCTCTCCTTTCTGGTTCCGTCAACCTATTACTTTCCTTAAGCAGGGCTTCTGGCCTGAATATACTGGCCTGACTCTTTGACTTTATATCAAAGCGCCAGATCACACCAGTTCACTTCTTTTAGTCGTCAGGTTCGCCTGGTGCAATTTTTGCGGCAGATCACCATGGCTCCCAGTATCAACGAGAAGGATAACGAAAAGGTTGCAGGTGGCAGCGATGCGACCTCAACTCCTGAAGATGCTGTTGTCAACACCGAGGGCGGCGATGCCCCCAGTCCTGGAGAAGAGGGAGAAATTGAGGGTTCTTGGGCTGACTACAAGGTGATAGACAGCGACACAAACCCATGGAAAACATCATACTAACACTCTCAAGCGTATCCTCACATATGCAGGTCCCACAGAGTATTTAATGCAAGGCATTGCTCTCATCGCTGCCATAGGGTCAGGTGCCGGTATCGCTCTCCAGAACCTCATCTTTGGACGGTTCATCACCACCATCACCGACTTCACTTCTGGAGAGTCTCAGCCTAGCAAATTCCGAAAAGAGGTTGCTGACCTAGCGTGAGTCCTTTAGAGCCATATCCCGTACAACTCTCCCCTAACCATCATACAAGACTCTACTTTGTGTACCTTGGCATTGGTCGATTTGTTCTCTCCTACATCTGGAACGTCTTCCTCACCTACTCCTCTTACCGCATTGTACGCAACATTCGAAAGGAGTACCTTCGCGCTGCTCTTCGACAAGAGGTTGCCTATTATGACTTCGGAAGCGGCGGTTCCATCGCTACGCAAGCTACCTCCAACGGCCGTTTGATTCAAACCGGCATCGCGGAGAAACTTGGTCTTTTCTTCCAGGGCATCGCTGCCTTTCTCACTGCCTTCATCGTCGCTTTCGTCGTGCAGTGGAAGCTGACTCTCATCTGCTTATGTATCGCTCCGGCAACCATCATCGTCATGACTGTTGTTGCTACGATGGAAGCTGTTCACGAAGTCAAGATCCTCGAGATTCACGGCCAGGCCAACTCGCTCGCCGAGGGTATCCTCGCTAGCGTGCGTACTGTTCACGCCTTTGAGATGCGAGCTAGACTCGTCGACAAGTTCGATAAACACCTCGAGGAAGCTCACACCGTTGGAAAGAAGATCTCCATTCTCATTGGTCTCATGTTCTCTGCCGATTACACCATCATCTACCTCGGTTTCGGACTCGCTTTCTGGCAGGGTGTGCGTATGCTCTCAACTGGCGAAATCAAAAGCTCAGGCGTCATCTTCACGGTTCTCCTCTCCGTTGTCATTGCGGCTGTTCAGTTGACCCAGCTCACCCCGTACACCATCGACTTCAGCCGTGCCATGTCTGGTGCAGCACAGCTTTTCACTCTCATCGACCGAGCATCAGCTATCGACCCCCTTTCCAAGGATGGCGAGACACCATCCGAGACAGTTGGACATGTCGAACTTGAGAATGTTTCATTTGCCTATCCCACCAGACCTGGTGTCACTGTTCTTGAGGACTTCTCTCTTGACGTGCCTGCTGGTAAAGTCACGGCACTAGTAGGTCAATCAGGATCAGGCAAGAGCACTATTGTCGGTCTGATCGAGCGGTGGTACAACCCCAAATCTGGTACTATCAAACTGGACGGTCGTCCCATTGACAAACTCAATCTCAACTGGCTCCGCCGAAACGTCCGGCTCGTCCAGCAAGAGCCTGTTCTCTTTGAGGGTTCAGTCTTCGACAACATCAAGCACGGTTTAGTTGGTACTGAGTGGGAGAATTCACCTGCCGAACAGCAGATGGAACGAATCCAGGAGGCTGCCCAGATGGCTTTTGCTCATAATTTCATCATGGAACTTCCAGATGGTTACAACACGCAAATCGGACAACGAGGTGGACTTCTCTCTGGTGGTCAGAAACAGCGTGTTGCTATTGCTCGCAGTGTCGTATCGCAACCCAAGGTTCTTCTTCTTGACGAGGCTACAAGCGCCCTTGATCCTCACGCCGAGAGTGTCGTTCAGCAAGCACTCGACAAAGCATCTGAAGGCCGCACTACTATCGTTATCGCTCACAAGCTCGCCACCATCCGCAAGGCTGATAACATCGTCGTCATGTCCAAGGGTTCTATCATCGAGCAGGGCTCTCACGAGTCCCTAATAACTCAAGATGGTGCTTACGCTAAACTCGTCAAGATTCAGAACCTTGCAGTTGAGAATGACCCCAATAATGTTTCGACTGACGAAGAAGAGGAAGTTACCCCTGAAGGAGACAAGGAAGAGCTTGGTCTCAGCAAGACGGTTACCCAATATGAAACCCACGTCCAGGAACGTCTCGAAGCTGGCAAGGAGCTGGGCAACTATGACAACCACAAACAAATGGGCATCTTTCATGTCATTTATCGTCTGATTCATGAAAGCCCAGAGGTTGCTTGGTCATATTTCTTTGTTCTTGCGGGATGTTTAGGAGCTGTTGCAGCATTCCCCGGCCAGGCCATTCTGCTCGCGCACGTTGTCGAGGTCTTCACCCTTACTGGCGACAGGATGAGAGACCGCGGCGATTTCTACGCAAGCATGTTCATCGTTCTCGCGGGCGGTTTGTTGGTGTCGTACTTTGCTCTTGGCTATGCTACCAACACCATCGCTCAGTTTCTCAGCCACAAACTTCGCAAGCAGAGTCTCCGGGATATGCTTCGTCAAGACCTTCAGTTCTTTGACCGCAAGGAAAACAGCACTGGTGCTCTGGCCAGTCGCGTAGACTCCAATCCCCAATCGATCCTCGAGCTGATGGGCTTTAACGTGGCCCTCATCCTCATTGCTATTCTCAACCTGGCTGCCTGCAGTCTCTTGGCCATAATTCACAGCTGGAAGCTGGGTCTGGTGGTCGTTTGCGCTGGTCTTCCTCCATTGGTCAGCTCCGGTTACTTTAAGATTCGCCTTGACGCCAAGCTAGACCGGGATACCTCGAAACGATACTCCACCAGCGCTTCAATTGCTTCTGAGGCTATCACTGCCATTCGAACCGTTTCTTCTCTGGCCATTGAGGAGTCGGTCTTGGATAAGTATGTTGATGAATTGAACCAGGCCCTTACTGGATCAAAGAACGACCTTTTCCGCATCATGATCTTCTTTGCTCTGACTCAATCAATTGAGTATTGGTTTCAAGCTCTTGGCTTCTGGTATGGCTGCCGTCTTCTTTCATTTGGCGACATTTCCATGTACAATTTCTTTGTCGCTTTCTTGGGAGTCTTTTACTCTGGTCAGGCTTCTGCTCAGCTCTTTCAGTTCTCAACCAGTATCACCAAGGGAGTCAACGCTGCCAACTACATATTCTGGCTTAATCAGCTCCAGCCCAACGTTCAAGAAACACCTGAGAATCGAGATAAGGGTCCCAAGTCTGGAGGTCCGGTTGTTTTGGATGATGTCCGATTCTCGTACCCTCTTCGACCTCATGCCCCTGTTCTCCGCGGCATCGACTTGGATGTCAAGCCTGGACAATTTGTCGCACTTGTTGGCGCATCGGGCTGTGGAAAGTCAACTATGATAGCTATGCTTGAACGTTTTTATGATCCATCAAGCGGTACAATCAGCATTGCTAACTCAGCACTTCCCACTCTCAACCCTCGCCTCTACCGCCGCATCATTGGCCTGGTTCAACAAGAGCCAACTCTTTTCCAGGGCACAATACGAGAGAATATTGCTCTTGGTGTCGATGATCCAGAGACCGAAGGCAAGGACCCTGCCACTTCGGTTCCCAACAAGCGGATTGAGGCAGCCCTCCGCGCAGCCAATGCATGGGACTTCGTCTCATCTTTGCCCGAAGGTCTCGATACACAGGCTGGATCAAACGGCGCGCAACTGTCTGGAGGACAGAGACAGCGAATCGCCATTGCCCGAGCCCTTATCCGTAATCCCAAGGTCCTTCTCCTTGATGAAGCTACAAGTGCACTTGACACTGAGAGTGAGAAAATTGTACAAGGCGCTTTGGCAGAAGCAGCGAAGGAAGGAGATCGTATTACCATTGCTGTTGCTCATCGCTTGAGCACAATTAAGGACGCTGACAAGATTTGTGTATTCTTGGGCGGCAAAATCACAGAGGCGGGAACCCATCAGGAGCTGCTTGCTCAGGGTGGATTGTATCGAAAGATGTGTGAGGCACAGGCTCTGGACAGTTAGACGTGCTTGAGGACTAAAAGTTATAATCGTTAATGATAGCATAGATAATACCCTTCAACATTGATTCGTTTAAATCCAAGCCTCCGGGGTAGCCTCTATAACTCGATGGATGGAATTTGAAATTGCCATGATGAGATCTGTTGTCTAGTTCGGGTAAGGAATGAGCCAAGACTACGCCCAGGGGTCACACCCTTAGCCGTGTCCAGGGAATGGCCTTGTTGTGAAGCACATTTGATCGTATCTGCTCATCTGATGTTCAATCAAGGCGAAAAATTTGGGTCTAGATTCCAGTCGTTGATGGGGAAGTCAGTCAGACGAGGGGCGGATAATCCACGGTTCCATAGGTACCTATGATCATACTGAGGTAAGGTAAGTAGGTAAGGTACCTACCTCCTGGAGAGAAGACTCGGCGAGCTCCAGTACACCATGCAATGTGCATAGGTAGGTGCCTGACTGAAAGAAAACAGTACTAGAGATCATCGTTTTGAAACGGGCTGCAATTCCATAATGATAAATGACAATACTTAGGAAACTCAAGAAAAAATGAAAAGGGCTTATGGGTAATCCGAAAGGTATGTCCAATAAATCTGAGAATAATGCAGATGTCCAACTATATCCCGTCAATTAAGAGCCTCTTAGTACAGAAATCCATCATCATTTTGTGGCGCCGAACGGGTGGCAGTTGCCTTTCTGGGCCCCCATGTTTTGGTTGATGCCAACTTGCACTTATGAGAGATCTGTACAGAGTACTTCCAGAACGTTTCCCTTCCAACTCCAGCAAACGCCTCATTCGTTACCCAGATGATCATGGCGAAAGGGCGACTCTAACTAAACGCGACAACAAATAATTTGATTCTTGTATACTAAGTACGAAATTCCTCTCCTGGCTTCTGATTTGCCTTATGTTACAAGGCCCCCTCTACCCCTGAAGTCGCAAAGCTCCCGTCCTAGCTCCGCGCAGATTAGCTTGCTCGGTAGTAGCCCCTTTGTACTGAAACCGTTCCGCTGACACGATTGCAAAAAGTATTTGCTATTGGCACTTCTTTCCTTTTCACCCTACGAGCCAACGCCCGAATCGGCTTCGTGATGGCTTCTGAATCGCCAAAAGCGACAGATCTGGCCACGATGCCAAACCATTCCGATCCTACCAGCTCCACCGAGGCTCCCGCACATGCGACGTCATCTACAACCCCAGACGCGGTCGTCCAAGCCGATCTGCCTACAAGTCCAGACGTGTCGTCACAACAGGATCAAAAACCTTTGGAACAGGATGGCGCCACCAACGCCTGGCCTTCACACGAGGATGACGGCGATGATAGCAATGACTGGCTAGCTTCCGATGCTGCAGTCCCTAATCAAACACAAGAGGAAACCACCCCCGAAGAACCCGAAGTCGAAGTCGCCTCACAACCAAAGGCACCTGTATCTCAGCACTCAAGTTCCATGTCATTCGCTCGCACAGTGTCTCACGAAATCAGCTTCGGAGACGAGGAGGAAGGTGAATGGAACTTAAGCCGCACTGATACCGACCCTTTCAAGTTCATGCCGCCTACCGATCGAACAAACTCTTTCCCACCTGTGCCACCTGTCCACACAAATTCCGAAGTAGACGATCAACAACCTCTCCCTTCCAATCAGGCCTTGGACGTTTTAGAGGAAACCGAGAAGGAAGCAGATGCAGAGGAGGAGCTATACCAGCGAGAGGAAACGACAGATGGGCTAGATGCACCCAGGCGAGGACACTCCTCCTCTATATCCATTGGTGGAGAATTGAAGAGTCCAGAGGGCCAAGATTCTGATGAACGATATGAAGAAGGGATGCCACTTATCCCCCAACCCGAGAAAGAAAACTTTGAGGCTCCTAGTGAACAACCAAGCCACACTTTAGGCGACTCGTTTGACGGTGAAGCTGCGGAAGGTGATGATTTCTTCAGTCAAGTTCAAGGCTCTGAACAGCCATCTGACGAGAAACTTGCCCCGGCTTTGGAACGAAAATCGACAATGCAGGTTTTGGATTCCATGAACGCAGGCACCATCTCGAACAAGTCTGCACTTGAGGGAACCCCGGAAGACGAAGACGAAGACGAAGACGAAGACGAGGAGGAGGAGGAGGACGACGACGACGACGACGACAGTAGTGATGATGATGATGATGATGATGAGGATAGCGATGGAGACAGCGAGGAGGATAAAAAGTCCACGCAGCCTGCGCCAACCCCTGCTTCATCTGACCCAGCTGCTGCTGCACCCGACTCCTCTCCGGCTAAGAAAGAAGACCTGGCATCAAAATGGGAACAAGCTTTCGCCGATGACGAAGATGACGATTTTCTACTTGAAGAGAATGCTGGGGATGACAAGCAAGTTGACCCAGCTGCCTTCTTTGGAAGTGATGATGAAGGGTTTTTGGAGGATGAGGAGCCAGCTCCAGCTCCCACTCCGGCTCCTGCCCCTACCTCACGTCAACCTTCTGGCTCCAATCCCTATATGCCACAAATACCAGCTACTCACCCAGCGCCATCTCCGTATGCTCCCAGCATGCAAGTTCCCGCGTCTGCTGCTCCCCAAATCTCGGCATACAACACTCCAGCACCTGTCGTAACACCTTTCGGTACAGCGCCGCAATACAACCAGCCTCCACCTGCACGCCCTGAGATGTCCAAGGCGCAAAGCTTCGCGGATAAGTCAAAGGGGGGTTACCACTCACCGTATGACCTGCCTACCGATCTTGTCACCAACCTGGTTAAGCCTCGAAAGAGGGCGAGCATGCAACAGCTTTCCCAAGCTAATCAGCTTCATGCTCCGGTTCAACCTCCGCCTAGAAGTGCGAGCGTTGGCATGCCGGCTCCCCCTACGAGACTCACTCCTCCTTCCTCTAGCCATGGCCTGCCTAGCAACCAACAATCTACAGCATCTCCCAAACCCACAGCTCCTGGTACGCAACACAAGGAGAACTTCTTTGAGGAGTTGCCCATGACATCTAGACCTCGGCCTAGTTCACGGACAAGCCAGAGGGCTCTGTCTCCCGCGCGAAATGCGCCCCTAGCTCACGCACCACATATTCCTTCGCCATTAGCACCCGCGGCGCCAAACCATATGGTTCCGCCACCTTTCCCTGCTACGTCGGTCACCCCTGGTGAGCCATACAGCGATCCTGCCAGTCAGCCGGCTCTTGTTCCAGGCGCTGGCCTGGTTGCGCCCGAGAGAGTCAGTCCTTATGCTGCCCTGACCACTTCTGCCAACCACATGCCTCCGCCCGCCTCGGCAAGTACCTCACGATATTCTCCTGCACCTGGTACAAGCCATACTGCCCCGCCGGCTTCTACAAGCAGTCGTTATTCACCGGCACCTCCCGTCCCCAAGAGCCACGGTTCTTACGGAGCCGTGACAACTGCTGGCCCCGGGCCTGTGCTCCCACACCAGCCTAGGACATCAAGCCCGTTGACCCATTCTGAGAGTGCTCACTTTGAGCCAAGGATGAGCCGAGTTTCGTCTCTGCCACCTACACGTGAGGTAGATGAGGAGGATGAGCAGCAGACTCCCACCAGATCTGCGAGCGCTACTCATGCCATACCTCATCATGATTCGAAATACAATCCTGCATTTCCTCCAAAATCCACACAGACACCACCCCCTCCAAGCTATGCTGGCCAGCTTACCCTCTCGCCTCCCAAGCAATCGGGTCCATATGTGCCTCATGCCCCCCCAACAGCGCAGGCTGGCTTTGTACCACCTCCTCGCGCTCAGACGCAATCGCCAAGCGCATCCTTCGGTCATAAGCAGGCTCAGAGATCCTCAGACTCAGCACGCCGGCCTTCGTCTGCTCACTCACACTCCTATCCTTCTCCAGTGGGTGCAAAGCCAGCCCCTTCACCTTATGCTCCAGTGGCTCCCTCTGCTCAAATGGCCCCAGCACCTGGTGTCTCAACTGTCCGTACTCGGGGCCAGTCTATCACAATGAACATGGTTGCGCCCACTGACGGGCGGGAGCATGATGAGCTTCAGCGATGGAAAGGAGTGCCTATTATCTCATGGGGCGTTGGTGGTACTGTCGTCACCTCTTTCCCAAAGAGCGTTCCTCGGTATGGCATGAACCAGGCTGTTCCCATGATAGTACGAACACCAGGAGAAGTCAAGGTCCAGAGTGTTAAGGACATTGAGCCGTTGCACGACCATGTGGCCAAATTCCCAGGTCCCCTCAGGGGCAAATCAAAGAAGAAAGAGACCATCGGATGGCTCAGTGCTGGAATTGAGCTACTTGAAAAAGATCTTCCTGATGTCTCTTTTCACTCCCAACTCTCTCTCGAAGCGAAGAGAGCTGTCGAGCGTCTTCTCCTGTGGAAGATTATGCGTCTCTTCATTGAGAACGATGGAATACTGGAAGGTAACCCATCTGTGGAGGCAGCTGTCCGAGATGTCCTCTCACCTGGTGAAATTACATCGTCCGCAAGTGATAATGCGCTTTTCCCTACCGCCACTAGTTTTGATACAGGAGTACCCTCGGTTACCTCAATGCAAGCCGATGGTGTCGATGTCTCATCCATGGATCAAATTCGCCATCATCTCCTGAGGGGGGATCGAGACAAGGCTGTTTGGGCTCTTGTTGATAAACGACTTTGGGGTCACGCCATGCTGATCTCACATACCGTGGAAGGCGATCTTTACAAACGCGTGGCACAGGAATTTGTTCGTAAGGAAGTTAACTACCCTGGTCACGCGAACGAGTCTATGGCTGCACTGTACAAGATTCTCTCTGGAAACCTTGAAGATTGCGTGGATGAATTAGTTCCTGTTCATGCCCGGGCTGGTCTTCAACTAGTATCAACTGGCGGGGGCTCAGGACCTACCAAAGATACACTCGACGGATTGGACAAGTGGAGAGAGACTCTTTCTCTTGTCCTGAGCAACCGAAGCACCGATGATATACAAGGATTGAATGCTCTCGGAAATCTTCTCTCTAGCTATGGGCGAGCTGAGGCGGCCCACATTTGCTTCATCTTTGGCCGCCATGCGTCTATTTTCGGTGGTCTTGACGACCCCAACGCCAACTTCGTGCTAATTGGAGCTGATCATAGGCAACAGTCTGACCAGTTTGCTAAGGAAACAGAGGCACTCCAGCTCAGCGAGGTCTATGAGTATGGCCTGTCTCTTGCAGGAGGAGCTCTTGCAGCTGCAGGCACGCCCCATCTTGCTGCCTACAAGCTTGAACATGCAATGACTCTTGCTGAGTATGGCCACCGGGACAAGGCCATGCAGTACTGCGACGCCATCTTGACAGCAATGTCATCCCAAACTAAGCGATCGCCATACCATCACCATGTTCTCGAAACTGCTGTTGAAGACTTCATGTTAAGATTGAAGCAGGCGCCGAAGGAGGAGAGTGGCTCATGGATTTCCAAGCCAAGCATGAATAAGGTCTCGGATAGCATGTGGAACCGATTCAACAAGTTTGTCGCAGGTGATGATAACGAGGAGAATAATGGAGGCACTGGGGAAGCAGGACCGTTTAATCGCCCCTCTGGGGAGTTTAGTCGTTCACCGTCGGTTTCCAACTTTGACATCTACGGTCAACAGTCACCTAGCTTTGGCATGACACCTGCTCAACCATCGGCAAGCATTGCAGCATCGAAATATGCGCCGAATGTTTCGACGCCCACTGCTTCCGCGAACCTTTACTCTCCCACGTCTCAGTATACACCTGGACGAAGTTTCACCGAATATGCCCCTAACTCATACGAGCCTTCCTACCCTGGTGCTGCCTCGACTGACCGAGGTGAAGGCTACACCCCTTCCGCTCCTCAGCCTGAGCCGACCAGTGCCGGCCTTAGTGGACCGGCAGGCCTTGCACCGGCAGCTCAAATTACGCAGGGTTACTCTCCTGCTGGATACCAGCCCTATGGAATCCCAGCATCGACACCAATGGGCAACGATGTGACGCCTGCCGACAGTTCATCACAAGGGTTCCAGCCTCTGAGTTACGGATACGAGCCGCCTCAAATGTCCTCAAACCCGCCTGAGCAGGCAAGTGAGCACGTTACTGGAGAGAGCGGTACTGGTGGCTACGAGCCGCCTTCAATCCAGTCTTACGGTTACGAGCCTCCATCATATGAGCCTCAGTCTACTGCTGAGGATGACGATGAGCAGCCTAAACCCAAGAAGAAGAGTTTTATGGATGACGACGACGACGACTTCCCTTCCATGAAACCTGCTGAGAAGTCAAAGGCGGAGAAGGACCGGGAGAACGACGAGATGTTCCGCAAGGCGGCGGAGGAGGATGGTCAGTTTCCTTTTCTTATCGATATGATACATAGCTAACAAGTTGAGTAGCCAAGCGCGCAGCTGCCCAGCAGTCGTCCAAGAAGGGCTGGGGCTTCGGTGGCTGGTTTGGAGGTAGCAAGAAAGCACCCCTTGAGCAGACCTCCTCTGGCGATTCTTCTCCTGGCAAGCCCATTCGGGCGAAGCTGGGTGAGGCCAGCAGCTTTGTATATGACCCTGAACTAAAGCGATGGGTCAATAAGAAGCCAGGCGCCGAAAACACACCGGCCAAGACTGCTACACCTCCTCCCCCCAGGGCTGGCCCCCGTTCTGTCTCTGGAACCCCCCCGCCTCCCACTGCCACTCCTCCTCCACCTTTGGTAACGAGCAACAGTGCGCCGCCACCTCTCATGCCCCCCAAGGTCCGAGGTGGAACACCAGAACTTTCCAAGCAGGCATCGACGGAGAGCCTGGGCCTCGCACCCCCTGCTATGGCTCGATCCGTTTCCAACACTAGCAATGCCAGCGCACCACCCAGTCGGCCAACGACAAGCATGAGCAATGCTAGTAGCATCGACGATTTACTCAGCGTGGCGCCTCGCAAGGCTAGTGACAAGAAGAAGCCACGAAAGGGTGGTCGATATGTCGATGTCATGGCCAAGTAAGGCACGAACAGATGTAATTCGTTTGAATTTGAAACGCCGAGTCAATTTCAGGCGTTCTTGTTGGGATTCGTGCTAGGAACGAATCGATTTGTATTAATAGTTAGACTATTATTGCGTTTTGTATTTCTGCGATGGTTTGAATTGTAGGAGCGCTGGCCTGGGGCTATAGTAGCGACTGTACACCAAGTATTGAGGAAGCGGACGAGTTGTTATGTTTTGGATCAGGATGAGAATAGACCCTAATGCTGCCATCGAGACATGATTACGACTCGAGGAGATCTTCGACAAAGAACAGTAATACAATGAGGAATTCTGCCATTGAATTCTTTTTTTGTCCTTTTTGATTGCTGTGTGTTTTGACAGACATACACTTTTGACTGAACCCCCAACTTAATGCCAAAACCTTAGAAATTGCTACCTAGGTCCAACGCCTGAAACATAAAAGGTCAACAATCATCTTGGTGTGTTTCACATACTATATGATTGTACATAGTACTGGCATAGTTAGCACATAATCGATGGGACTGTTGCCAAGCAAAGGGCAAACTCACTGTCACGACAGAGTCATCCGCTGTAGCATCATCGTACTGGGGCACATAGACGTAGAGAATTAACGCATGGTCGTCAGCAAAACAGGCAATGACCCTGCCTTCCAAGCGGCCAACACTAAGGACACGGCTCCAGTCCTTGCCATCGACACGTACAGTCGCCCAATGATTGGGACCGCCTTCTCGAAATTTGGTACTTGGATGCTCCTCCACGGGACAATCGAGCTGTGCGGGGTCAAGTTCTGGGTTTTCGAGATTAGACCATACACTACAGATATCTGTAGTCTCGGTTGCGATCCGTAGTCGTAGACCACCGTGCATGTTGGCGCTAAGCTCAAGTTTCGGTGATTTCGTATTGACGGAAGAGCCAGAATTAGAGGCCATAGCAAGCTTGGTGAAGCGGTCTGAGATGGCCTTGAGCTGAAGAAGAGGGGGCAGTTGAATGTGGACATCTGGTTCTCGTACTCGAGGCTGCATGATAGTCTCAACTGTTTCAGGGTGGAGCACACGCACGGGTATGTCCTGAGTAATGATCTTCTCATGCTCTCGTCTCAACGAAGTCTCGAGGTGCTCTGCCTGAAACATTTCGTCGTCATCGAATGGGTCATCACCAGCGGCTGTTCCTGAAGGCTTCGCGGCCCCAGGTGGGTTGGTAGCTGACGTAGTTGTGGTGATAGTCATCGAAAGAACTGGCAGACCGTCTTTCTTTGTGAGGCGTAAGGAAGCAGATATACTGTTCAGCGCAGACTTGAGGGCGCGTTGAAGTGGCTGAAGAGGAAGCTCCAAGTTAATAGTGTTGCCTGCCTCGGCGGACTGAATGTGATAGCCATCAAAGATGAAGTCCATGGCAAGAGACCTTAATATTGATGAGTAAGTACATAAGACAGCCTAGGTACCTTAGTAGGTAAGGAGGAAAACACATACGCCCATACTTGGGATCCCATGTCTGGGATGACAGTGAATCGTGCAGTATCATCGCTCAAGCGTAGCCATGCAATCTTCTCAAGAGACCCAAGTGCAGCTGTAAGCTCTGTGACCAAGATTATCAAACCGTGCCCGAGAAAGTTATAGAAAGACTCAGAAATTGTGCAGAAGGACTTACTTGCGAATGTGCGAATATTCTTCAGCTCTGTACGAAAACGCATGTTGAGGAGTCTCAATGATAGAAATGATGGAAGGGATGGGATTGTTATGGATGTACGCCGCACCTGCCAGGTAAGTTAGTAACGTACCTAGACGATGGAAGTGATGTTAGGTAGGTATGATAGTAAATGCTGGAAGTCGCGAATTGTGGGTCTTTGTGGCTGCCTTCACCACCATCAAGATATATAGATTGGTAGGAATACAATCTCTATATAGAGGCATGTTAACTTGGGAGAAATCATATAATTTATAAGTTTTTGATATCTTGATTCATGTATATAGCAATCCACCCATATGTTCGAAACAGTAACGCCTATTAACCTTGTAGGTATCTACAACAAAAACACACGAGAGACAATACTAAGTGCAATAAACGACCTACCTCAGTACCTACTACCTAATAAAACAGACCCTGTTTATTTAGAACTCTCCTTTTCTTCTTGTCCTTCATCATCTTCAAAACACATCGTCAAGATCATCACAACCGCCATATTTTACACCCAAACACTCACTTAGCTGTCCGTTCGCTCTTCACTTCAGACGCTATGAGCAATTTCACCACTCAAACATGGACACTGCGAAAGCACCCTGTGTCACAGAGTCTTCCGGGCAACACCTGCGGCGCGAAGACATGGCTCCTGCTTCACAAGCCCCCGGGGTTAAGAATCCAGTCGAAGCTCAAGCCTCAATCCCAGCTGAGGGAAATACTGGCGACAAAGCAAAAAACCCCCTCTTTAAACGAATCTGGAGCGAAGCGGGGGGGCCATTATGTCGAAGAAATCCAAGAAATGAGGAAAGACACTTCCATCTTCGTAGTGTACGACAACTACCTCCTTCCCACCAGTGTGGACCGTCAGACCCTTCAAGTTTTGTAGTTTTGGCAAGACAAGATTCCAGGGCTCGCGATCCAAGAGGGGTGAAATATCCTAATTCAGGCTCGAATCGCTGTGTCAAGTGCAACGGGCAACTCCATGACTCTCCTAGCGATTATGGCAACTGGAAAAGCTGCGAGACTAGAGTCTATCTTCCTTGCGGTCATTCATTTGGCCACAGTTGTTTGCACAGTTACCTGACCGAACGTCTAAGGTCTCGAACTCCAGATAGCATTGCTATCATTGTTGGAGGGGAGCACTACTGTCCAATGGGGCATTGTATCTCCATTCGACACGAGTGTGACCACCTTGCTGTGCCAACATTCGAATATCCTGAACCCAGGTACGAGGACATAAGGAGCCAAATTATGCCGCGAGAATGTGGCTTTTGTTCATCTGATCCACGTGCCAAAAGGAGGATCAACCGCAAGGAAGAATATTCCAAGAAAATGATCACATCGCCATTGCCAAGGCAACATAGCTATCTACCAGAGAGTATGGTTTCTCGTGCTAGAACGGCCTAGCGCGCCTGGTACGAATGGAAGTTCCTTAGGATCAACCGGCAGTTGGATGACGAATGGCTTTCATATCGCACAAAGCATTTTCAGGCATGCGAGACACGCAGATACAAATGAGTGACACCGTCAATACTTGAAGAGTTCCCGGCAAACGGGGATCCTCAGCAAATAAACGCTATCAGACGATCCATTGGTGCCCCTGAGATTGCAACCAACCCGAGCAAGCAAAAGCAGAGTAACCTGCCCACAGGCCCAAGCACCGAGATGAGAGAGAATCCAAACCAGGCTGAAAAGATATAGCAAAAGACAGCGGAAATCCCTCCAGCAGTCGGAAACGCTGACGACCCTGATCCGATCACTCCTGCTGAAGCTCGCACTTCATGAAAGTTACCTGAAGTCGATGAGCAACCTCCTTTCGAAGTTTTTACACCAGGAGAGCAGGCAGATCTGCCGTGAGGGCCGTATCAACCAATGGCACCATAGGATGCGAGAACAGGACGAATTTCACAGCCGCCAATGGCACTGCGCCTCGATTGCCCGTACATAAGGCTGCCTCGGAATCAGAACTGGGCTCTATCGACAAAAAGACCAATGTTGATCCTGTGGGAGATATGACTGAGAAAGGACCTGAGATAGTAGCGACTCTCCCTGATCCACCGAAGGATGATCCAAGGAAGTCAGCCAAAGAAACAGAGTCGAAGGCAAAGGAGAAAGGGAAAATTGCTCAGCCGATAGCCTCATGACCACATTCTAGCTTCTGTATCGAGCGGAGGACTTGGCTGTGGGGGTGGCATCAAGGACATGGGGTTTTCTCTTTCACTTTCGAATAATGGCTGCATATTTCGTTGTTGGTTGTGCCTCTGAAACTGGTGCGATTTTGAAATGTTGGACGAAGAGCGATAGAGTTTTAGCGATATGATTTTAACGATTGAGGCAAACATTGGTACAAGCGATGAACGGACACCAATCTGTTGCTTCAAAGTCCCATAGGACTATGAAGAATATTGATTTATAATATGCTGCACGTCATGTCTATCACTGGAGAATACTAAGTGCGTGAGAGTTGTTCGATAGGTAGGTAAATTCATTTGATCAGCCATTTCCACATCTCGGTGAGATTGACTCAGGCAATTTGGGGTATACTTGGATGAATTCGAGAAAAGATATTAATAAAAATTACAAACTTGAATAGCTTGTCCCAAGTTAGTCTAAGCATTTCAAAACTTCACGTATAACTAACTCTTTCTGCTGTCGCCTCACAGATGCTCTCTGCTTGACATCGATCAATATACGTAACGTCTTGCGTAAATCCGAAGGGTGCGAGAAACGTATTGAATTGTAACATTATGACCTAAAATTATTCCTTGCAAGCCGATCTGGCTCATCGTCGCTATCGTCCCTAAAGCCCTCTTCAAGACTGCAAACATGATGTCAGTCACTACTGTAGATAGGAACGTGCAACAAAGGTTCTGGGGTTGCTAAACAGTAGCACTTACTCTCTACTTAATCGCCTGGCATTATCTGGCCGTGCAGCACGAGTATCAGCCTCCATCTGGCGCCAGGTATCCTCGTCGACGCTCCCAAGTTCCTCTCCATCATCGTCTTCCAGCCCGTCATCGGAGACGTCCTCGGATGCGAATGCGACTGCGCGATTGGAGCGCCAAGTGGCTATTCGGGACGTTATGCGCTGCCGCAGAGACGATGTTTGAGAAGACAGTGTATCGAGAGGTAGGTACTGGCTGTAGCGGGCATAGCGGCGCCAGAGGGGAATGAGGACGTAAGTGAGGAGGATGAAGAGTATCAAGGAGATAACGGCGGGAACAATGAGCGTCTAGTAGCGATCATGCGGATGTCAGTAGGAGAGGAGCAAAGAAGTAAGTTGTCATGATGGGTCTGTTACCTTGATAACGGACATGGTAGCGCCCATGCTCTGTATATCGGAACCTAAGACGACAGTCTGGCAGTCTGGCAGTCTGGCTCAGCAAGTTTCGAGGCCGAAAATGTCACGATGTTGAAGCTGGAGGTTGCCGTGATCGCCCTGAGGCTACAGCGGGAAACGTGGCTGAAGCCACAAGGGCCCTGCGAGAGGTGACGACGCCGAAGATCCCGCTAAAAGGGGCGGGCCAACAGAACCGGGGGTCCATCATCACCATCGGCCGTGTACAGTATTTTTCTAGAACGATCTCAACAATCAGCAATACCTACATATTCCTCTAATTTCTGAAGGGATGACAGCTTCCATATTGCTTACCCGAGTTAGGTACCTAGTTAAGATATTAACAATTCTCCGTCTACCTACCTACCTACCGACCTAAACGCGTAGGGGTAGGGGTATCTTTCAACTCTCTTTGCATTAAATAGTAGGTACCCAATTGATCGTAACCTAACATTTACTTCATTATATCAATCACCGGCACTTCAACACGCGCCATTAATTTAGCATATCGCTGTTCACATGTGCATGCAGCATTATCTTCCATCTTGATGGGACACGTCATCATCGTATGCGATCTCAACCGTTCATCCACTGATCCACGGCAATCAGAAACTGACAGTGAACGGAATTGGGGATTTGAGACAGCCGACCTCGCTTAAGAATCAAGAATAAAATAGAGAAAGATCTTTCGTCTTGAGATGTAGGGGACGGACGGACATATAGGTCCCGATCTTCCTGAGACGGAGGAGCGATGCTCAGAGTCGCAGTAGGGAACTTGAGACAAATGCGTGATTCTATGAGTAATTATTATTTTGGCTTCTGAAAGAAAGATAGGTTGATAGATACCTTGAAGAAGAAGATACTGGCTCTTATTTTCGGTTCTGAGTTATTGAAATGAATGGCCGTGTAACTGATCTCATGGTTCGAAGATTGTTACACGTTGGCGCAGCTGAAAACCCCAACTAAGAATAGCCATGAATCATTTATACATACGAGGATGAGATTGGTCCGCAGCTGAAAGACCGCATGTGTCTTATTGATTGCGCCAAATCACGGTGAAATCCATTGATCCCAGTACGACTTTTGGTTGTGCAACTCCTCAATGAAAGGTAACTCAAGTGTCCCAAGTCTCTGGTATTGGGTCTTTGGATTCATGTATCACTAACAGCGGAGGGATGGTCTTACGCACAGATTTCTGTCACTCAGGACTCCAGGGAAGATAAGAGGTTCGTCCTATCTCCAGGCTCTCTTCAAGTCACGCCCCAAGTTCTTCAACAAGTTGGCTTCTTTCTAGGTTGACATACATCTGCGCGTCCTCAATCTACAGAGCCCACTTCCCCTGGCAGATCTCCTGATACTAGAGAAACCTCCCGGCCTGGCGTCGATGCTAAAAAAGTGTCTCTCAGACCAGGCATAATGAGCATCCATGCAAGATTATGCTATATAACATTATTTCTAAGGAAAATTCACTGATATTGCAACATATCTGTACTCGCTGTTTCAACTGAAGTAAGCGACTTTTATAATAATTCACTACATTATTTATCGAGTGTCGAGATCCAATCTATATCTCTCGCTTTGGGCCTTGCACGCGTTCTTAGCCTAAGAGCTCAAGCGGCGGCTAAGCAATATTAGGTCGATAATCCCCGTAAGCAAATGAACCAATCCGCATTCATCTTGACAGACCCTCGGCTTGGTCCTCAGATCCCTGATCATAGAAGGATCCATTGGAAGCCAAGTCATTCCCATCTCTGGGTTGGGCTGGGCTACTGTTGTTGGTATGTACTGACTGACTGCTACGCTACACCACACTGCACAACCTACCTAACTCTAACGTTATACGACACCCAACCCGACTGCAGCTGTGCAGTGACACGCTACGCTCCTTTTATTCACACCATTTCGACTTGATTTGGGTTGCAATTCAATTAATTTTGTTTTATTCTATTCTGGCACGTCTCATTGAAACATTCCCTCTGCATCATCTATCCAAAACCCAAACTTAGGCCTTTTCTTTGTCTTTTACCTTACTTACTCTGCCCCCTCCCTCCTATCCACGCGGGTTTCTTTACACTCAACCAAACTCCAGACGACCAAGGTTTCAAGACCGACCATAGCGCTTCCGCCGATTCGACTGACGCTCCGGACCCCGAATAACTTCAATATTTTTCGTCAACGGCGATATCGTGCCCCCGATGAAGCGAGCGGCCCTGGGCCAGCATATCGCCAACTTCACGTGTTCAATTTGGTAGTTGTTGGCAAACGTTTCCCCAGGCTCATCGAAACCCTGGCACCTCCTTTTTTCCCTTACTGTACACCCCCGGATCGACACCAACACTATCTTCGAAATACGATTCGCAAACTAAACACTCCGCTTCGACGACTGTCGCGGCCACGACCGCTCTGTCACACCTATCGCCGTCGCCGTCGCCATGTCTGACAAGACGAGGCAGTCCTCTGGCGGCCGGTCTTTATTCTCACGAAGCAAGCACAAAGACAAGCGCTTGACCGAAGAATCGAGATACCCCGCAGACGATGCCGCCAGTTTTCGCTCCTCGCGCCACAAGCGAGAGTCGTCTGCCATTTCGCTGGATCGCCCAGAATCCTCTGATGGTGGTATCAACCAGATGGCGGGCGTAATTACGTCGATACCCTACGATGCCGTTGGAGGTGGATCACGCTCTCCCATACCTGTCGAGTATCTGCCCAAGGGCGAGCAGATGCCAGTACGCCGTGAACCTCTTCCACATCACCTAAACAAAAACGGCCTGGACTTTCACCAATACCCGAGCTGGGATGGAACGTCGGCACAATCTGGTGCCCATTCCCCTGGACGACAACCTCTTGGATATGGGTATGGCAATGTTACCATGGCTTCAACGGGCCGTCAGACCCAATATCAGCAATGGGGTCCACCTAGGGGCAGCTCATCCCACTCGAATAACCCTCCCAACCCTCGATACGACTCATATATGTCATCTAATGCTCGGGGCTCAGCTGATAACCTGAGCATTCAGTCCGGTAATTCAAGTTTCATTGATAAGAGGATATCACGCTCACCAAATGTAGCTATGCCTAGTGCCTCTTCTCAAAGCTCTTATGCTGCTTCTCAGCACTCGAATCGCGATTCTCACCGTTTCACTAAATTTCCGTCTGGTCCCCCTCCAGGACAAAGCGATCCACAGGGTGGTTTCTATTTCCCAAAACCAGACGACGATAATGTGGTCGAGCAGATGTTTCTCCAACTGATGCAGAAGCGAGGATGGCACAATCTCCCTGAGCAGGCGAGGAGACAGATGATGGCCTACCCCGCCCAGAAGAAGTGGACGCTGATCTATCAGGATCGACTTACTGAATGGCAAGGCGAGCAGAAGCGACGACAGACAGCACGCCCGAACCAGTATACCGCGACTCCCGATATCACGACATACTCAGACGAAGAAGGCACTCCTGAATGGTATGTGCGGCGAGTTATGGAGGATCGCCTTGACACGAAAGGTATGGGAAGTTTGGAAGTCAATTTGCGAACACAACAAATTGGTTGGGTCAAGAGATTCGTCGAGTGCCAGGGACAGGTCGCTTTGATGACCTTGCTGCTTAAGATCAACCGCAGGACAGCACAGGGGCCAGTCCAGGATAACACCCGTATCGACAAGAATCTCGATCGCGAATATGATATCATCAAGTGTGTAAAGGCGCTTATGAACAATAAATTTGGTGCCGACGATGCCTTGATTCACCAAAAGGTCATGGTAGCTCTTGCTAGCTCTCTCATATCTCCTCGTCTCACTACACGGAAGCTTGTCAGCGAGATCATAACCTTCCTATGCACCTGGGGAGAGAATGCCGAAGGTCATCTGAAGGTCATTCAGGCGCTGGACGAGGTCAAGACCGCATCTGGAGAAAATGGCCGATTCGATGCTTGGATGCGTTTGGTGGAGGTCACCATTGATGGTAGGGGCAAGATGGGAAGTCTGGTCGGTGCCAGCGAAGAATTAAGGACTGGAGGTATTGGAATGGAGAACTTGCTTATGGAATACGCCGTTGCGACCCTCATGCTTGTCAACATGATTATCGATTCGCCTGAGAGAGATCTGGAGTTGAGGATACACATTCGAGCCCAGTTTACAGCATGTGGTATCAAGCGAATCTTGACGAAGATGGAAGAGTTCCAATACGAACTCTTGGACAAACAGATTGAACGGTTCAGAACAAACGAAGCCATTGACTATGAGGATATGCTTGAGAGAGAGAATAGCAGTATCAAGGACGATGTCGAAGGCGAGGTCAAGGATCTGACTGATCCCGTTCAAATTGCCGACGCTATTCAGCAGCGTCTTCATGGCACCAAGACCAACGACTACTTCATTTCGGCTCTGCAGCATCTTATGCTCATCCGAGCAAATGATGGCGAGGAGCGACTACGTATGTTCCAGCTGGTCGATTCCATGCTTAGCTACGTTGCTATGGATCGGCGACTACCGAACATGGATCTCAAGCAGAGTCTCAACTTTACGGTTCAAAGTCTCCTTGACAAATTGCATACAGACTCAGAAGCCAGGCAAGCCCAGGATGAGGCTCTCGAGTCGCGACAAATCGCTGAGGCCGCGATGGCCGAGCGTGATGAGATGAAGGCTCAGCTTGAGCTGGGTGCTGATGGACTAGTTGCCAAATTACAAAAGCAACTGGACGAACAATCTCGATTCATTGATGCTCAAAGAAGACAGGCAGACGGGCTCAAAGCTGAATTGGACAGTATGCAAACTATGAGAGCCAAGGAAGCCCAGCGATACGAGTTGGAAACAAGAGAGCTATACCTGATGCTTCGAGATGCACAGGACGTAGCGGCTTCCAAAGCTATCAAAAGCGCTGCTGCTGCTAGCGCCAGCGCCAGCAGTAAGGTGGCTGGCCCTGAAGACCCTGCTCGTATGCAGGGTATCCTGGATCGCGAACGACTCATGGAGCGATTACAGATGCAGATCGAGCGGCAGAAGACACAATACAAGCTTGAGGGACGTGTTTGGGGAGACGCTGTTGGGCCTTCAGATCGTCTTCGAGCCCTGCGCGAGGAGATGGACGACAGGCCTGGAACGCCTCCTGGTGGTGGTACGCCTCCTCGGGACTTCACCAACAGCGTTCTGGGCAGCATCCACCGCAATACCAAGATTCCACGCAAACCCCTTAAGAGACGCTCTGATGGTGAGGTGATCGATGAGGATGACGAGACTGAGGGTGAGGACGGTGTCATCTTCGAGAAGCCCAGAATCGTCGAGATGAAGCGACCTACGATAGACCCCAAGCAGCAAGCTGGCTTGCTTGGTGAGATTGGTTCCAAGGTCAAGAAGTTCGATGCCAGTGATTCTGAGGATGACACTACCGGTCCTTCTCACCCTAGTATGGAGACTTCATCACCGATCACTCCCCCAGGTGATAGCGAAACTCCCAAAATCGAAGTCACTGGTGCTGCTCCTCCACCTCCGCCGCCTCCACCTCCTCCGATGCCCGGTCAAATACCCGGAGCTCCGCCGCCGCCGCCACCACCTCCGCCTCTTCCTATGCCGGGCCAGATACCTGGTGCCCCTCCGCCTCCGCCCCCATTGCCTGGCATGCTGATGCCAGGTGGAGGACCTCCCCCTCCACCACCACCTCCGCTGCCTGGTGCTGGAGGTATGCCCCCTCCGCCACCTCCTCCATTGCCTGGTGCTATGTCTGGGCACTTCTTGGCTCGGCAACCTGCTTTCGGGGCTGCACCAAGCATTGGCCTGCCCGTGGTTCGTCCCAAGAAAAAGCTCAAGGCCTTGCATTGGGAGAAGGTCGATGCCCCTGAGACCAGTCACTGGGCAGCCCATACACCCTCTGCCGAAGCCCGAGAGGAGAAGTATCAGGAGCTCAGCAAGAAGGGTATTCTTGACGAGGTCGAGAAACTGTTCATGGCTAAGGAGATCAAGAAGATTGGTATAGGAAACTCTTCTAAGAAGGATGACAAGAAGCAAATCATATCTTCTGATCTCCGCAAGGCTTATGGTAAGTGCATACCCTTTTATGCCAAATGATTTGCCTACTAATACTGCACAGAAATTGCTTTTGCCAAGTTTTCACAGTACTCTGTCGAAAAGATTGTTCAAATGATCATTCACTGTGACCCAGAGATTCTAGACAATACTGTGGTGATGGACTTTTTGCAGAAGGATGACCTCTGTAATATCCCCGACAACACAGTCAAGCAAATGGTACCGTACAGCAAGGACTGGACTGGACCTGATGCCAAGTCTCAAGACCGTGAACTTGATCCCTCGGAGCTCACTCGACAAGACCAGCTTTACCTCTACACTGCTTTTGAGTTACACCACTACTGGAAGAGTCGAATGAGGGCCCTTGCTCTTACTAGAAGCTTTGAGCAAGAGTACGAAGAGATTAACGAGAAGATCCGACAGGTTGTGACAGTATCCGAGTCGCTACGCGATTCCGTTTCATTAATGAACGTACTTGGCCTTATTTTGGATATTGGTAATTACATGAACGATGCGAACAAGCAAGCACGTGGTTTCAAGCTTAGCTCTCTTGCAAGATTGGGTATGGTCAAGGACGACAAGAACGAGTCAACATTGGCCGATCTCGTGGAGCGTATTGTACGGAACCAGTACCCTGAGTGGGAGACATTTGCAGATGATATCAACGGAGTCATGACGGCACAGAAGATCAATATTGAGCAACTTCAGGCGGATGCGAAGAAATACATCGACAACATTCGAAACATTCAAATGTCGTTGGATTCTGGTAACCTAAGCGACCCAAAACAGTTCCATCCCCAGGACCGAGTGAGTCAAATCGTCCAACGCATTATGAAGGAAGCCAGAAGAAAATCCGAGCAGATGGAGCTGTACTTGGAAGAGATGATGAAGACATACAAAGACATCATGGTATTTTACGGCGAGGACCCCGCAGATGATGGTGCCCGCCGAGATTTCTTTGCCAAGTTGGCATTGTTCGTGGGAGAGTGGAAGAAGTCTCGTGACAAGAACGTGCAGGTGGAAGAGACAAGGAAGCGTAACGAGGCGTCAATGAAACGGAAGCACACAGCACAACTCAAACTTACCAACGCCAACGCCGAGGCAGGACCCACGTCTCCGTCCAATACCGGCGCCATGGACTCTCTCCTTGAGAAGCTACGTGCAGCTGCGCCGCAAGCTCGGGACCAGAGAGACCGAAGAAGGCGTGCGCGACTCAAGGATCGTCACCAGGTCCGCGTTGCGTCAGGACAAAAGATTCCTGACCTCGACGAAATTCCAGAAGTGGAGGCTGGCCTCAAGAACAAGGAGGAACCCATCGAAGACGACAGCAAAGTGCTCAGCCCGGGCCTCTCATCACCTCGTGAAGGTGAAGATGACGTTGCCGATAGAGCAGCAGCTCTTTTACAAGGCATGCGCGGTGGTGACGGTGCAGATGACAACGATCCTGAGAGGAGAGAAACCCTTCGAAAAGCCAGACGGCAAACAGCAGAGGAAGAGAGAAGGCTACGAAGACGGCGAAGAGAAAGGGCGACTACAAATCAGTCAGAAGAGAACCCGGACGAACAAAAGGAAGAACCCGGGGAAGAGCCAAAGGTAGAAGGAGAGACGACCAAAGAGCCGCCAAAGGAAGAAGAAGCGCCTATAGAAGATGATGTTCCAACACCTAGAGCAGCAACTACCAGCGACGGTGCCCCGGAAGAAGAGCAAGGGGAAAAGACATAGGCATGGCATGGCATGGTACAGGCACGAGGATGAGATGGATGGGTGGTGTTTGTGATTCGAAATGCATACCAATGGTGTTGGGAACCGTTTAGCAGTGGAAAGATCGCGTTTGTATGTATTGCACGCGCTATACGTAATGTCTACACCAACACATACAGTGAAAGAGAGAGTATTTGAACAATTTGTGTGTCAGGGTGATTTTGATTTTGATCTCATACGAGTGCTTGTGAACCTTTCATCCTTGACCTTGTAACCCAAACCCTCCTCGACAGAGTCGTTCGTCGTTCAGCTGTACCAAAGTCGCTTCCGCCCAAGAATGCTTCTTTCCACCATGATTCGAGATACTCCGTTGACTTTCCTTCTCACCAACTAGTCGCTCCTTATTCAATGTTTCGCTGGGGGAACGGCGAATAGACTGCCAAGGCGGCAGAAACCACCAGTGACATGACCCATAAGACCAATGCATACTTCTTGGATCAGAATAGAGCAGTCTTTTAGGAGATGGTAGAAGTAAGCAGTGCGTCCGACTTCGAGTGCTAGGAACGAGAGAACCGTAAAGGATCGAACATGGCCCTGATAAATGTCCGGAAATATCTCTCGCAAGAAGAAAATGAAAGTGAGTATACTAATGGACAAGGCCGCGATCAGAATGAACCATCGATTTGGGTCATTACGAGCCGGCCACAAGGCCAAAATGTACCACCACCATTTGCGACGAGGCTTACGGTGAAGATGGTCACCACGGGCTGGCCAGAAGGCCATAGCATACCACCACCAGCTGTGACAAGGCCTATGGTAAGGGTGCTTGCCAGAAGCTGCCCGGGGTGCAGCTTCAATAGCTCTGTTCACGGCCGATCGACCGGTATGGTTTTCGCGTCTTGATCGTATGAGCTCTTCTGGTGTAGGAGTAGCAGGTCGACATATCCAGTTCCACAAAAGAGTGAGGAATATATGGATGGCTGTTATACTGAGTACGACACTCTCAAAAGAGGAGAAGAATGTCGCAAGGATGGCCATGGCGAGAGCTATGCTTATGTTCTGCGGAAGCTTGTGCTGGCTCTTGAAAGTGTAGGAGTTTGTGGTAAAAGTTGAAACATGCACAGCCTTGAGATGGTCAAAGTCAAGCCCAGAACATGTATTGACGTGGCGAGTAAAGCGGCAAAAGAACGAGAAATCAGGGCTGAGAATGCATTACACATGCAAGATACTGTAAACTTTGATGTTCCAGTCAATTATCGAACCTCTGCGCTCATTGGCAAGAAAACCAATCCACCCAAGCGCCAATCCAGTTTACCTTTACGGCACAACCTTAAAAGTGCCAGTTGTCCTCACGGAGATTGTAACTCGTACTGCATCAACGCCTCCTAGCCAGCACGCTCAGCGTGATGGACTCAAAGGCCTATTGAATCCGCCGTTCCTGTTCATGTACTGACGATACTCCGTCTTCTTCTCCTTGTGCACGCCACCAGCATTATTGCCCGAAACCTTCTTGTTCTTGGTCGTTCCAAACCCGCCAAAGCCCATCATAGCCTGCATAGCGGCCATATCGTCGTCCTCTGCATCCATGGGGTCTTCTTCAACCTCTGAAGCCTGGCCCTCTTCTGAGCGGTTGCTTTCCTCTTCACGCTCCGCGCGTGATGGTGGTGGTGGTGAGCGGCTTGCGCGGGAGCCGACGTTGAAGGACATGTTTGGTGCCGGGCGCTTTGCGTCGGGGCGAGGGCGCGTAGGAAGTGCTTCGTGAGTAGGACTTCGTGATTGTGGTGACGCTGAGCGACGAGATTTGCCTGCGCGGCTAGTTAGATTTTCATAACGTTGAAATGGGTGCGGGAGCATACTTCGCTTGTCTCTATCATCTTCACGACGCTCATCTCTTCTCTGTCTTGGTGGCGCATCCTCTGCATCCTCTCTCCGTCTATCCCTCCTGTCTCGATCATCATGATGGCGTGGGCCTCTATCCCTAGGTCGGTTCCTATCACCATCTCGCTCTCGATGCCTCCTATCCGGTGATCTCGATCGATCTCTGTATCCACGGCGCTCGCGTGATCTTGACCTGTATCCTCTGCGATCGCGGTCGTTGTCCCTATTATGTCCTCCACGCCTATCGCGTCTGTCAGATTCGTCCCACATTTGACGACTATCGGGTCGTCTGCTTCGCCTAGAGTCTCCCATTGTGTGTGTTGTAGAATTTGATTCCGGTTCTGAAAATTTGTTGATGTTGAGATATTGACAGTGTTAGGTGAGAATAGGAATGTTCGAAAATGCATCCAACATCTTCTAGAAAGAGGAAGGCTGAAGCAAGATAACTTTTAAGTGGAGGTTTGAGCTCCAAGTGGCGGTGGCTGGTGAAGCTTTATCATTGGTCCAAGCTCTCGTAGACCGTGGATTGTTCTCCAACTCTCAGCCTTGCGTCGTCATATCAATTCGCTACTCCTACGTGTTCTCTGGAGCTTGTTCTCACACAAATTCACCCAATGAGGAATTGAATTCTCCGAGGTTTGCTCAAAAAAGTATTTATCTCAACTTCTCTTCTAGAAGCTTGTGAGAAACACTTTTCATCGTCAGTATGGTGAAAATTGCCCATTGGGTGTCGGCGGCGACACTCGCTCTGGGCGTCTCAGCCGCAGACGATGCATCTTCTGTGCTGACGACAGAAATTGGCCGTCAAAACAACCAGAGCCTCTTTTGGGGCCCCTACAAATCCAATTTGTACTTTGGTGTGCGGCCACGAACGCCAGATGGCCTATGGACAGGGCTCATGTGGGGGAAAGTCGATAACTACCATGATATTCAGAATGGTAAGTGAGACAACAAGCTTGGTGATTTAAATGCTGACACTTGCCTTCAAGGCTTCAGATATACCTGCGAGCAGGGAGAAGATATGCATGGCTACGGATGGGATGAATACGATGCTCGCATAGGCGGTGTGCAGTCCATTCACGACAAGGGTAACAATATTGACTTGACGACTACTTTTGTGAAGATTCCCGGCGGAAACCATGGCGGCAGCTGGGCTGCCCGAATCAAGGGCGAGCTGCGAGACGGTGCCCCCAAAAACACCAGGACCATGCTATTCTATTACATCGCCCAGGATGGTGATGGCGAACTTACTGTTGAAGGTGAAGGTACCAAGTATGGTTTCGAAGACGATGTTACTCTCAAGGGCAGTTCAAAGGCGCTAGGAGACTACAAGCTTCTTATCACGAAAGGTACAGGAGATCATCCTTCCACAGATCACAAGTTTCTGGAAGATCGACGTGGCGACACGACCATCGTCTCGAGTACTGAGGTCCCAGCCGACCTTACCTGGCAGGGCAAGCCCGTTGTCTTCAAGCAACTTCAAGATGCCGTGTCGCCCGTGCAGCAGAATGCTGATCAGGCGGATCCGCCTCCACCGTGGCAGGTGTACCGTATTGCCCATGCGCCTGGAAAAGGCAACGTTCATATAGTCGAGAAGACCTTCGAGGGACCGTTCGAGTTCGATGTCATCTTTTCATCAGGATCTGGAGGCAAGGATTTTACTTCTGAGGAGGTTACCGAACAAATCGAAAAGACTTCAGAAATCTTCAACGAGCGCTTCACCAACACCTTCAAGCTCAAGGAGCCTTTCACACAGGAGAAGTACAAGAAATTCGGCAAGAGCATGCTGTCCAACCTCATCGGCGGCATAGGGTACTTCCATGGTCACCAGCTAATTGACAGATCGTATGCGCCTGAGTATGAGGAGCAGAACGACGGGTTCTGGGAAGAGGCCGCGCAAGCCAAGGCACGCACACAGCCAGAGCTCGAAGGCCCCTATGAGCTTTTCACCAGTGTTCCTTCTCGCCCTTTCTTCCCCCGTGGCTTCCTATGGGATGAGGGATTTCACCTGATTCCCATTGCCGACTGGGATATTGACCTCACGCTTGAAATTGTCAAGAGCTGGTACAACACCATGGATGAAGATGGCTGGATCGCACGCGAACAGATTCTAGGTCACGAGGCCCGGAGCAAGGTTCCCCCTGAGTTTCAAGTGCAATTTCCGCATTATGCCAACCCCCCCACTCTCTTCCTTATCATTGAGGGCTTCATGGAGCGTCTTCGCGCATCCAACGGAACCAAGAGTGAGGCAAAGGAACGCATTCTGGGGGGCGACCCTTTGCAAACCGCTCACCTCGACAATATCGAGCTCGGCGAGAACTATCTTCGAAAGCTGTACCCCCTTTTGAGACAACAATATGACTGGTTTCGCAAAACTCAGCGAGGTGACATAAAGAATTATGACCGTGAGGCATACTCAACCAAGGAAGCCTACAGATGGAGGGGTCGGACTGAGACTCACATCCTCACCAGTGGCCTGGACGACTATCCTCGACCCCAGCCCCCTTCGCCGGGTGAGCTGCACGTCGATCTCATGTCCTGGGTTGGGCTGATGACAAAGTCGCTGATGAACATTGCAGACGCCCTCGGCATGGCCGAAGATGTGAATGAGTATAGGAAGAACTTGGATGGCATCGAGCACAACCTCAATGATCTCCACTGGTCCGATGAGGAGGGTTGCTATTGTGACGCAACGATCGATGATTACGAGGAACACGCGCTCGTATGCCACAAGGGCTATATTTCCCTGTTCCCTTTCCTGGTAGGCCTGATGAAGGCTGACGACCCCAAGCTGGGCAAGATTCTTGAACTGATCGGTGACGAGGAGCACCTCTGGAGCCCCCACGGCATTCGCAGCTTGAGTAAAAAGGATGAATTCTACGCCACGGGCGAGAACTACTGGCGCAGCCCGGTTTGGATGCCTATCAATTACCTGGCTTTGTCTCAACTACAGGTAGGGGTTCCCCCCAGATGCCCCCTTGGCGAAGTAGTACAAAGACTAACATTTGCATATAGAACGTTGCTTCGCAGGAAGGACCTTACAGGGGCAAAGCGAAAGATCTGTTCAGGCGTCTTCGTAAGAACCTTGTTGACACCGTGTACAAGAGTTGGGAAGAAACAGGCTTCGCCTGGGAGCAGTACAACCCCGACACGGGTGCCGGCCAGCGAACACAGCACTTCACTGGATGGACTAGTCTTGTCGTCAAGATCATGGCTATGAAAGACCCTAGTCAGGAGGCTCATGCTAAGGACGAGCTGTGAATGGGACAGAATGTAACAAGGCAATGTAGGACTGCTTTGAAAAGGTGTTATGTGTATCGCGATATGGCAATTGAAACATACCGGCTATTGGCCAATGATTAGTCACAGCCAAGACATACATCGTAAAACAATCCCACGGCTCGTACCGCATCCTCAAGCCATGCAGGCCTTTGTGAAGCCTGGGGGCTATGAGGCTGGGAACAAGGATCGAAACATTCTACCATTTTAGGCAATTCATGGGCAGAGCCTCCAAACTCTGTTTCATTGATTCTGTGCGACGAATGGCTGTGATTCGATGTCTGATGCCTGGTGATGGCTCAATGGATGCAGATTGGTGACTATGGTATGTGCGTCATACGGATCGGCAGGCTGTCAACGTCTTAGTGGCGTCGGCGGAACTTATTCAAATGGCCGAAGGCTGTGGATGAAGTTGAAAAAGAAAGGTTGCTTGCCTTTAGTCAAATGAACGTCAGCGGGTTTCTAGCAATGTCACGATTTTGGATCGGTTGCCAGTCATAGTCTACCGGCTTGCTTCCGGGACAAGAGTAGCTGCCGAGACATAAGCTGCAGATCCGTAGATGCAACCATTCTTAGAAATGACCAGAATTTCTTGAGTGCATAAGTGCATGGGGTTGATGGATTGTGTATATCTCAACGTGAACAGGCTGCAACCTGTATTGGTGGAACTTGAGCTTCCACGCCGCCCAAGGGAACCCTCCGATACACCTGACAGGCGTTGCAATCCTTCCCGAGACATGGCTCAGGGGAGTAAGCAGAAACAAAACAGCAGGCAAGGGTCTGAAAAGCTATATCCGTAATGTCTCAGAGGTAGCCGAGAAGGCAGAAACATGGTTCATGTCTTAGGTCTTAGACAGAAGCAGTAATACAAGGCGTGGTCAAGGTTGCAAGGCTGATTTCCTGGATAATGCCTCGCGGTGGTGAGTGTACCGTCTAAGCCTGGTGATTGGATCAATTAGAGCTTGTCCGGGGCTATGCAACGAGCTACTGTAGCGAAAACAGTCAGATGAAGCGACAGCGCGCCAATTGACCAGTAAAGGCGTTGTTTCTATTTTTAAGGCGCTTAAACGTGACCAGGGTATGTGCATGCAGCGGGCGAGGTTGGTGTACCATTGCGGCTGTTTGTAAGAATTCGAGACTCGACGGGCATCATGATGTGATTGAAATGTGATTTTCGATCGCGAAATGTTTCCATTGATAGAACAAGCGTAGCATCGGCGATTCTTGGGAGCAAACGCGTCAACGGTTCGACCTTTCAGCTGGTTGGTCATTTACAGCAGGCGCTTAAGATGGCTGCTTGGGGGTCTGGCCAATGAGAAGCGGTACCAGAGATCTCGGTGAGAATCGAGAACCCCCGTCGAGTCTCAGTATCGAGACGAGTTGGATGCTCAGAAATTAGGTCCCAAGGGAATGGGAAGGCCCGCGCTGGCCGGCGAAAGGGCCTGAACCTGAACCTGACTGACGGGTAAGACCAGATGCCGTGCCGACCGGAATGAAGGAGTCCCGGTCACCCAATAGGCTAGCGTGCGAGTGATAGTAAGGTCAGAAGGGGCTGTTCGACGATTACCTCATGGGTGCGAGTGTGGGTGATAGAGTGCGCGTGGTGGAAGTTGAGGTTGTCTCGATTTGAACGTGACGTTCCATTCTTCTGCCCCCACGAAACCGATTGAGTAACTGCAATATTCGGGAACCTAACAAGGTTCTTTTGTTGGTTTCAATAATCAATTGATGGTGCAAGATGAGTCATGATAAGAGAGAGAGTTCATGTTTAGTAAGAAAGGCGGGATATGCAGAGGGTGACTCTTCGGTGATGATGATGATGATTAGGGGAGAGGGTCCTGGAATCTGGGGCAGTTTGTTCCTTCGGTAGGCGGAAACACGGGCTTGACCGATGCACGCCAATGGGGAAGTCGCGTCATGGCTTCTGTGGCTGCATCCGCCATTTGCGGGATGACAAAGCGGGATGACAGAATAAACGGTGCAGTTTGCTGACTTATTCGCTATCGCGATGCCTCATGTAAATGTCTTGTCTTTTAGGCAGCCTTTTAAACTTATCAAGAGTGCCCATGTGACGAGAAATTGCACCTTGGAAGCTTCTTCTCTGTACCTATTGCAATATGGGACGCGCATGCAGTCAAGTACACGCTGCCACATTCAACGAATTTCAACCGGGATTAATTGGAATCTCCTTGTCTAGTTACTCCGTCCGTACCGTGTCTCTCCTCTCCTAAACTCCATGATTGACTCCGAACCTGCTGAGGTAGTTGGAGTTTGATTGAATTGGAATCACACGGCCTCATTTGTCAGCCTTGATGACGTTTCTGCGTTGCAAATCCGCAATTAGGCCTGATGTTGCTACTGTACCAAGAGTGCGGAATAGTATGGGCGGGATGATAATACGAATACTATGCAGTATGTTGGAGGTGCGTATTTACGTATCTAAGCTCCGTCTCCACACCAATAACTTGATATGTCTGTTATCTCGAATAATTGCATTGTTGGGGGTCGAAAAATGAAAAAACCACCATGATGCATCTATTCTGCATCTGCTCCAAGTCCATGGCCAGAGCCGTGGAGGATGATTGATTACATGGACAGGGGTCTTGATTTGAGGCTGTGGCTTCTTACAACGTATACCCTGCCCAAGCCCCCCGTAAGCCCATCAATGGAACGGGCAGTCAAAAGACTCATTCAGTCATACAATACGCAGCGACTTGACTGGATACGGCCCGGGTCTTCCGCACCCCGACCCGACCCCTACCCCGGGTACCGTGGGCGTGGCTACTTATTAACTTACACCGTTTGACAAAGGACCCCTGTAACTGCAAGGTCCGGTCCCCAATAAACCCATTGTCCTCAGCCCTATGATGGTGTCCTCCACCACTCACGGCTTTGATGGATCCCCTGTCAGCATCGGCGACATGGCGCAGACTGACGGAAGCGAAAGAAGGTTCCATGGCAAGGGCGGAACAACGGGCACTGCTGTAATCTACTAGCCTAGCACGATACGCTATGTAGTGTGTTTCTATTTTGTTGCCCCCATGCTAAGGGTGTGCTTGATCGTCATGATACGACAACACAAACGAGCGAACGAGCGAGCAGGCGTCCGTCAGAGTCAGCCGCTTTCACCGTCTACCGAGAATCCCAATCTGCGATGTGCTTAGTTGCCCCTGGCTTCGTTCTATAGTTGACTCACTTTCTATATAACTGTCCATGTCCTCCTCCTCTGAATCAGAATTCTCATCACCATCAACAACCAGTTTCATCTTCACTCTACAACTACACTCCAACTCATCAGTCATATACAACAACGCAGCTCAGCTCTTTCAACTCAACTCTATCTTCACCCAAAAATCTCACTTAGCTCAACTCTTCTCTACAACACCCTACACAATGGCTGCTTTCACTCTCACTTTTGCTCCCACTACCCGATCCTTCGGCCGATCTGGCTACAACAAGGACGGCGACGACTCTGACTCCAAGCCCACAAACAACCGTGGCCGATCTGGCTACAACGAGCCTGAGGAGGGAGACTCTGGACGCTCTGGCTACAACGGCCCTGAAGACGATGATTCCTCCAAGGGCAACAAGGGTCGCTCTGGCTACAATGGTCCTAGCGACAATGACGAAGAGTAAACTCCTTTGATACTCTTGAGTCACTTCCCAAAAGCATACCCAGCGACAGCGCAAGCATGGAACGGAGTTTTCTGTTTAGACACTAGTTTCAACAACATTTGCATGGAACGGAGTTTTGTTTTGTTCTCATCATCAGCGTTGGTATTCGGAGGAACAAGTTGCAGATACAGCATCGCATGACAGGAGTTGGACAAGACGGAAGCATAGCATTACACAGCGTTGGTATGGTATGGCACGGCATAGAAGCGAGCATACAGCATCGCATATTTCCTTTTGCTTTGTTTTTCTTATCATCTCATCTCAAATTTATTTTCGCTTTCTCTTTTTATAACCGACTAGACCAGGCCCAGGTGGCCCAACCTTGAGTCTTTCAATTTGTTCAGACCAACTGCTCTCTATAGAATATTCCTCGATGGAAAATACATTTCAACTCTCTTACCAATCTCTCATCGCTGTAGTCTCCTTTGCCCCGCGCTTATTTCCCCACACAGAATCTAACACGTCTCAAAATCAGCATCTTGTCAGACATCTCATACATAAATTTGTCAGAACTTACTTTTCAAAGATAACACCCAGTACATCCTCAACATCCCCAAACTCATCCCGCCCTGTGATCCGTGCAAGGCAATTCGCAGCATACCTCAGATACTCGGCGGCGAGCACCGCATCAGCATCCAAGCCCTCTTCCGGGGTAGCCTCCATCATGAAATCCTGCAAGTGCCGACGACACTTGACAAGGAGCTGGTGCTGACGCTCTGTAACGCCTAGCAGATCCTGAAGATCGACAGGCATGGATGTCATCTTCTCGAAGGATGCCACGAGCTTGGTGATCACAGCCTGGATTCCGCCAGGATCCTTGCTTTCCCGTGTCCCTGCCTGAGCCTCCTTACACGATACGGACACGAATTCGCCCGCCGCTATTTTGGGGGCTCGAATTCGAACAGCTTTTCTGAAATCCTCAACTAGATTCTCAAATTCTTCCTTGCCAACTGCATCTCGCTTATTGACAACAACGACACAGTCCTCTGCCCCGGCAGCGAGATCCAGGGTTTCTTGGTCGTATTGCATAAATGGCCCATCCTTACCAACCTCCACAGATGCAAGGACTATAACAAGGTCAGAGTCCAGAGCTCGTTGCTTTGCTCGCCGTATACCTTCTTCCTCCACGGCCCCAATTGCGCCACTATCAGCCCCGTTGATCACCTGAGATCCTTTGGAACGAAATCCTGCCGTATCTGCAAATGAACATAAATAGCCGCGAATGTCTAAGCTTGCCTCGACAATATCTCGCGTTGTGCCTGCTTCACCGGACACAATAGATGCCTCGCGCCCAACGATCAGGTTCATAAGCGAGCTCTTACCAACATTGGGTGGCCCTAACAGCGCTATACGAATTCCGTTTCTCAAAAGCTCGCTCCTTTGACTTCCCTGCTCATGCAGCTCAATGCTGTGCAGCATCCTGGCAACTTTCGCAGTCACATTCTGTAACAATTCAGCTTGGGACTCGTCAAAGTGCTGGTCTTCGGAAAAGTCAATCAATGCTTCGATCTCACCACGAGCCAACAAGAGTTGCTCTCTCCATGTCTCGTATTGTCGCCCAAGAGCACCTGAATTGCCTCGCACAGCTGCACGACGTTGCTGTTCCGTTTCAGCTGCCAGGGTGTCACTCAGGGATTCAATTTGAGCAAGATCTAGGCGTTCGTTGAAAAAGGCGCGCTTCGTAAACTCCCCAGGCTCTGCGTATCGAATACGATGTGTAGCGGAACATTTCGGAATGGCTGCTAACACAGCTTTTACGGTGGCTGATCCTCCATGAACGTGCAACTCCAAGACATCATCACCGGTTACAGTCTTGGGGTTAGGAAAGTAAAGAACAAGAGCTTCCGAGTCCAGCAGTATCTGCTCATTGTTGACATGCTGAGGGTCATATAGGGACCGCACTGTTGCATATCTTGGTTTTGGCAATGGTTTTCCTGGGCAAAGTGCCTCATAAATCTTCAGCCCAAAATTAGATACTGTGTATATATTAAGTTGTATGACACTTACCTCAAGACATGAGGGGCCAGAAATGCGAATTACTGCAATACCGGCCCGACCCTGTGCCGTTGATAGAGCATAGATGGTGTCATCTATGATTGGTAGTCCGGAGACAGACTCAGAGTTTTGGGTATGCCACGACTGATGGGAGAATGGCTTTGCTGACGAGGCAATAGAATACCGCAAATACTGTGTCAAATTTTCGTTGTTGCACTTCCTTAAATGGAATGGCAATAGGAAGACTCGCGAGCGATTCGCTTTGCAGTTGAGTCTCCTTAGGAGACTGCGTCTCAGCATCGGCGAAATGAGCGAGAAAGAAAGGTCGGGACTTGTTCCAACTTTTATATACTCTGGTCTTCTTAGAACGAAGATGATAGGCGCTGTATTTGGGAGAAACAAATGAGTTTTGGCCAAGTCTGCTGGTTGGAGACATAAATGAACAAGAGAGGAGCCCGAGGTTGATTCCATGTTATAGCACTCAGGGCCCACTGATTGTATCGAATTGATAGTGCACTAATCCACTGAAACGGTCAGGGTGATGGATGTTCAACATCAGAAACCTAAGGATCATCACCAGCACAAGCTGTTTAAGCAGAGCAACTTTTATTGCGCTTCATTTATTTGATTCCTATTTTTTATTCTCATGGAGCATGTTGAATTCAACATCCATCTAGGTTGACTTTTATCTTTGATGTCGTACACGCATCTGATCGATTCCATAAAATTCCCAAACCCTCCAACTCAAGCTTTTCATGATTGGATTATTTTAAAAGGTGGCAAACGTCTCGATGAACTTGGCAAGTTTTTCAGCGCCCTCCAAGGGAATAGAATTGTAGCTGCTGGCGCGGATACCACCCACGCTTCGGTGACCCTTGAGGCCGGTGAGACCCTGCGCAGTGGCCTCCTTAAGGAACGTCTTCTCCGTGCCATCAGTGTCGCCATTCTTGGTAACTCGGAAGCAGATGTTCATCCTTGAACGAACAGACTTGTCAGGGACAACTCTGTACACATCGGGGTGAGCGTCAAGAGCACCGTAGATAAGCTCGGCCTTCTTGGCGGACACGGCCTCCTGTCCCTCGACCTTGTTATAGGTGTTGAGTGACTTCTTGAGAACTTGGCCGGCAATATAGACACTAAGTCTAGTCAGTACATGTATCGTACGTGTCCTATAGAAGCGCTTACTCGAAGATGCTGAGGGTATTGTAGAGACTGTTGTTCTTGGCGATAGTCTCGTAGGAGAAGATGATAGGAGGGATAGGAAGTCCAAGTCGCCGAAGAAGTGCGGCAGGGGGCTGAGGTGTCTTGGGAGGAAGAAGGCTCTTCTTAATAATCACAACGGTGACACCAGTGCAGCCAAGGTTCTTCTGGGCACCGAAGAAGATAACTGAGAAGTTTCGGACAGGGATTCTCCTCGACAGGATGTTAGAGGACATGTCGGCCACAACAATAGGGCCCTCGCCGTCAGGTCCAGGGGTCAAGGATTGAGGGAAAGTGGGAAATTCTACACCATCGACGGTCTCGTTGTCGCAATAATACACCAAAGCAGCGTCCTTGGAGAGATTCCAGGTGCTCTCCTCAGGAATCTTGCCATACTTGCCATTGTTGATCTGGCGGGCGTCAGCGACAATGTTGACATGCTCAGGGCCAAGCAGTCGCTTCGCTTCTTCAGAAGCCTTCTGAGACCAGCCTCCAGTGACAATGTAATCCGTCTTGAGCTCCTTCTCGACGGCGTTTCTGAGCTCCTGCTCCACACGAGGGTCGTCCTCAGGAGCCTTGAGGTTGGCAACAATCTGGGCCTTCTTCTTTGTCACCCATGCACCGACAAGGTTGTACAAGGTAGCAGAGAACTCCCCACTTCCACCACCCTGCATGAAAAGAACCTCATAGTCCTCGGGAATGTCAATGTAAGAGGCAAGATCAGCCTTGGCCTCGTTGATGATGTTTGTAGCCAGCTCTGAACGATGGCTGTGTTCAGCAATACCTTGTCATCTGTTTAGTGACGTTGACGATGAATTATGAGATTTTGGATGTACCTAATCCGGTATGCTCATAGTCAATGAGGGCCTGGGCAGCCTTCTCAAGGACGTCTGTGGGCAGCAGAGCAGGACCTGCGCCGAAATATGTGATCTCAGATCTAGAAGGCATGATGTTGTTGCGTTGACAGAAGAGAGAGAGAGAGAAGGAATATGTGAGAGGGTAAAAACTGGAGTTGTCTAAAAGTCGTCGCGGGTATTTACTGTAAGTCACAGTGAGTCATCCAATAGAAATGCCCACAAGAGAGATCCGATGTTCAACGTATGACTCTGAGGAGGCGAGTTTGGTACGACAACAGGAAATTTGAAGAAATGAGGGGTATGTGTATAGTAGTCAAGAATGGATAGGTCTTGTTCAGATCCTCGATAATTCAACAGATTGGTGAACCGTGATGGCTGTGAACTGCAATCGTTATTCGCTGAGACTAAAATGGCCATTAATGTGGTGGCTCCGCACCAATTGGGGGTTTTACTAGGCTGGCACAGCAGAGTTATTGGAACGTCCATTGAGCAATCAAGCCTATCTACTCAGGCATATCCGGAAGATGAAAAGATGTACCAGTTGTTGTTGTGTTCTGAAGTGTATTGCCTCACAAGATGCTTTACCGGGCATGCCTAGTGAGTCCATCACGGATTGTCGAAGAGTAGCAGTAGCTTCGGGGCTTTTGATGAGAGCTGCATTGATTTACACGAGGACATCAAAGTCTTGAAAACAGACATCTTAGTTCATCATATGTATATATATTGTTAGTATTGGCTCCAAGTCACGGCAATTGGCTCATGAGGCAGATGTATACCTTTACTAGCTTTCCTAATCGGAATTTTCTCGTGCCAATTGTTACCATGACAGTGTGCTTTTCTGATTGGTTGAACACTTGCAGCAACTAAGATCTCTCCCGCATGTTGTGCTCTTCTGAAATTGCGCTTCTTACAGGGCATTCGAGTCGAATAAGCTCCGTCGCTCAATTCTCAAACAGTAAGTCAGGAGTAGTCTAGCCATACTTTCATCAAGTCACATCCATCAAGACAATATACAACCTTGCAGAGACAAATCGTCCTTCTCGTCAGGAAACTTAAAAACAGTACAGCAAGGTTTCTCCGCAAGCTGAAAGATAAGTGAATGAGACAAACTTGCCACACTCTGGACGGGACTCAGAATAGTGATCATAGAGCATCAACAGCATGGAAGTGTCAGAGACACTGATTGGGGACGCACGAGCAGGCAGCCGGTGTGGTTGAGGATGTATCACACTTAACGACGCCACTCAATGATTCCATAATTCAGCTTGGCCCTTTCTTATGGAGCCAGAGAGTTCGCTAGAGGTGACTCTTGTCCATATTCCCTTCTTTGGTAAGACTATAAAGAAACGTAGGTCAGTTATGAGAGATGCATTACGGAGAATACGATCCGTATTTCACTCGGTCTTCTTGATTTATTCCAAAGAGCCTCAGACCCAATGTCATCATGGAGATACCTATCCGATTTAGCAGGCGGTGTGGCGGGTCATCCACGGCAGAATGGAAGGCTGCAGGTCCCAGCGCAACCACCCAGGCTACGAAGCTTGAGCTGCCTGGTGCTCAACCACCTCAACTCCATCCCGACCTATACTAGCAACCAACGCCCAAAATCCACCTCTCAACCAAGCTCTCCATCGCAACCCACACGTATAACGATATTTGCTTCGCGCAATCTCACCGATCACTTTCTACGCGGCGCTGCCAGAGCAGCTAATATTTCATCATGTTCAGAAACAACTACGATAACGATTCCGTTACCTTGTACGTCACCTAAGCTGTAAGCTCCATCCTGGCACCTTGAGCAAGCTGACCCTCCTCAAGCTCGCCCCAGGGCCGAATATTCCAGATTGAATATGCTGCCGAGGCAGTGAAGCAAGGTTCAGTCGTCGTCGGTATCGCCAGCAAGACCCATGCCGTTCTATGTGCTGTCAAGGTTCGACCATCTCCCTGCCCCTCCATGGGAGCTTTTGAAGTCAATATTTTAACCCGTACCTTCACAGCGAAACGCAGAGGAACTCTCATCCTACCAGAAAAAGCTTTTCACTGTCGACGAACATGCTGGGATCGCCATCGCCGGTCTTACTTCCGATGCTCGCGTCCTCTCCAACTTCATGAAACAGCAGTGTCTAGGACACCGACTCACCTACGGCCGCGCCATTCCCCTCCGATCCCTCGTCGACATGATTGGTGAGAAGGCCCAGATGAACACTCAAATGTACGGAAAGCGGCCTTACGGTGTTGGTCTGCTAGTCGCCGGTGTTGACGAGCGAGGTCCCCACCTGTTCGAGTTCCAGCCCTCAGGCATGACAGAGGAGATGCTTGCTTTTGCCATTGGCGCGCGAAGTCAAATGGCTCGAACATACCTTGAGCGCAACATCGACGAGTTTGCCGACTGTTCAAGGGAGGAGTTGGTCAAACACGGCCTCAAGGCTCTGAAGGAGAGTTTGGTTCAGGACAAGGAGCTTACAGTAGAGAACACTTCAGTCGGCGTCGTGGGCATCAACACAGAGGAAGGCAAGAAGAAGGTCGAGCCCTTCAAGCTGTACGATGGATTCGAGGTACAGCCATGGATCGAGAGTGTTGGAGAGGGTCAAGGAGGTGCAGAGGAAGGCGAGGGTGAGGGCATGGATGTGGACAGCTGAACGTGTGACGATTGATGAAGCGGATGCACGTGGCGTCGGGTTGCTAGCTAAATAGATCATGTACAATTACATGCTGCAAAGACAGCTTTTCATGGATCTCACGTCTGGTCAGTCACCACAGAGCAGGTGGCTTGGGTCATCAGTCCGTCTATTTATGGAGCGCCAATCTATCCTAACCTAGAAATGCGGAAACGAAGAAATATCCGTCAACACCATTAAAACACCTGTTTAGTTCCGATTTCCGAATTCAACCCCGGACCCAGATCCAGCGCCTCAAATCAATCACTTACTGGCTGCCCCATTGAAGCTGATAGATGGCATCTGAAACCTTGTATTCGCGAAGAGCCTTGATTGCGCCTTCAGGAGTATCGGCGTTAACCAGGATGTTCTTGTTGGCAGGCTTTACAAAACCCTCCTCAGAAGCGCGGTCCATCCACTGGACGATACCATCCCAGTAGCCCTCAATGTTGAGTAGAACAATGCCGCGGTTGTGGATTCCCAATTGGTTCCACGTGGTTGTCTCAAAGATTTCCTCCATGGTACCAAATCCGCCACTCAAGCCGATGAAGCCACTACCGGGACCACCAGCAAAAACCTCCTCGGCCATAAGCTTCTTTCGAGTATGCATATCCTTGACAACTGTCGTGCGGCCATAGACAGACTCCTCGGGCACAATGTGGTTATGTTCGTTGACAGTTCCGTAGGTGCCATCTCGTTCAAACTTGACCAGAGCCTCAGGAATGATACCATGAACAGACTCAGGGCCATTGATTGCGCAGAGACTCTTTGCCACCTCGCCCATAAGTCCGACAGTTCCCCCTCCGTAAACTATTGTCCGGTGTCAGCCATGACGGGGTCATACCCGGAGGTCGGCGGTTGGCGGCCCGCGATGGTATTTGCTGGCGGACCGCCTCTCTGATGTGACTCACCTAGGTCAATATTGTTTTCAGCCATGGCTCTTCCAAGAGCACGAGCGGCTTCAATGTGAGCAGGACTTGCGCCAGGAGCAGCACCACAGTAGACGCAGATCTTGGTTCGAGGGTGGCCGTTCTGTGAGGCAACAGCTACCTGTGACGGGATGGTGCTGTCAGCAGTCATGATGGAGTTGTTTGTTGATTTGTTGTAAAGACTGTAGGTTGTGTGTGATAGTATATATAAAGAGGTTGTCTCTGAAAGGATTCGACCAAGTTTTTTTCTAAAAAAAAATAAAAAAAAGTTGAGTACGTATGGAGGAGGATTATTTATTATATAATAAAATGAGAACAATGACGGAGACGGTTAACAATAGAACACTTGTTTCGGTGAGTGTTATGTGGCGACCCTGAAGGATTCAACTTGAACTAAGAATATCCAAGATGAGTCAAACTTTGGAATATAAAATCGTGATTCGGCAAGGAAATAGAAACAAGAAAGAGTCAAGAGACTTGAAAGTTTACGAGTTTACGAGTTTATATACCAGCCATGTGAATAGCCCAGGAACTAATGTAGTCAAGCAAGTTGAGTTAGTTGACCAACACAAACATCTGTCAACGGCCTATCGGGCTATTGATATGGAGCGACGGGAGCCACGTCTTCGGAGGTGCTGCTTGCGGCCGTGCTCCATGCATTCATGTAAGTTGTGCCACTACAAACTGCCACTCACAAGATATGTTACTGGACAATGACATTGATGACTGAGGTCAGCTGGTCACCGTGATATGAGGCGTGTTCTAGCAGGATAGGGCGATTCCCAGCATGGCTTAGCATGAATCTCGCATCGTGAGCATGGTCTTGGACATCATAAATGCGTTGAATGGCGGGGCCATGATGCACTGTATCTTAAACTCTTTTAGTGGACGCATCTTTTAAACGTGGTCAATCTCCGAGCCGACAACGGCCGCCGCAGTAGGTGGTACAGGGGTACGTGTTCAGGTGGCCAATCGCTATTCGTTCGTGTCCACAGCACGTCAACGTCAACTATCATGGAGCCTGAAGTGGGCTGCGAGGGGATTTCCAATTTCCGTCCTCAGTCTCAGAACTCTGACCAACCAAACACGTCGCCCCAGGTACGACAACCAACAACCTTGACTCTAGTATCAAGGCAGTAAGTATCCTGCAGGTCGTCTTCAATCCATTGTACAACGTCTGCCATCCTCTACGATTGAATCGAAGCAGACGCAATGGCTGAAGCTCAAGTCTTGCCTCCCCGTCAAGGCGAGCAGCAGCAAGGTGGCGGTGGTGTAAGTTATCGCAAAGTAAACTTTACATCATAACCATACACTAATATCGATCGTATCCAGGGTTTCAGCTTCAACAAGCTTCTCCTCGGCGGCGCCATCTACTTTGGCATCAACGCGGCCCTCAACTTGGCCTTGAAAAAGGACCAACGAGGAGTTACAGTCACCAATCCCGAGACTGGTGAAGCCGTTACAGTCCCGGGGAATGTCGAGGGTATTCCCCCTTTCCAGCTTCGCCCGAAGGAGCTCAACGAGGGCGCAACATACCGTAACATCCCAAAGAACATTGCGCCCATCTGGCCTCAAGATAGCCACGTCGATATCATCGTAACCCTCTCCCAGTCGTTCAATCCAGCCCCTATTTCGCAAGTTCCCGACGAATATCTTGTACTGCAAGAGAAGGAGTTCCATCTTAGCAATAAGTCCGATAAGCGAACGATCGAGACGACATTTACAGTTCCTCCAGCTGTCCAGCATAATGGTACCCTCTGGGGTCATTTCTACATTGGCCTCCCTGGAAGTAATCTCGACCCTAAGCAGCCCGGATATGATACGTCCAAGGCCTACTACTTCACTTGGCCCCTAACACAATACCTTCCCAAGAAGAAAGTTGCAAAGACGCGAAACTTGCTCGAGGATATCCCCAAACATGAGGAGGAGCCCGAAGAGGAGGAGCCCACTGGACCTATCATCGCGAACTACTATCATCCTAATGCAAGCTTGTCCTTCGTCCCCGATCTGGGTGTCAAGGATTTTGCCACGATGGCCCCTCAGATGCGACAATACTTACGTCTTGAGGCTACTGGTGCTCGAGATGGCTCTGGTCAGCACGCCTGGTACTGTAAGTAGTAACGACCTATACCCCAACGACATGGTAACTGACATTGATAGACCCTGTTCTGTTCGTCAACACTTTTTGGCAATTGACAAACCAGATGACCCTCCTCAACGACACCGTCAAGGAACTTCCTCTTCGTATTGACCTTGGTAACCTGGCCAGCTGGCAGTTCCAGCTCATGTCTACGCTCGAGACCAACTCCAAGGAGTCTGCTCGACAGGCAGCATTTGGTGGCTCGCTTCCTGGTGGCGGTGACGGCACCGAGATCGAGATGATCAAGGAGGTATTCCTCGACTCCAACCCAATCTTGCTCGGCGTTACCATTGTAGTCAGTATCTTGCACATGATTCTCGAGACTCTCGCGTTCGGGTCCGATATTGCCCACTACCGCAAGAAGAAGGACAACGTCGGTATCTCAGTCCGTTCTATTCTGGCCAATGTTTTCATGCAAACTGTCATCTTTCTGTACCTCCTCGACAACTCTCAGAACACTAGCTGGATGATTTTGGGATCCCAGGTCGTTGGTATTGTCATTGAGTTCTGGAAGATCACCACTGTTGTCAACGTTCGCATTCGTCCTGGTGGACCGGGATCTTTCCTCCCTTACACTATCGCATTCGAGGACAAGCAAAAGTTGACCGAGACTGAAGAGAAGACCAAGGAGTACGATGAAATTGCATTCAAGTACATGTACATTGCTGGCATTCCTCTGCTGATCGCATATGGCATTTACTCTCTCTACTATGATTCCCACAAGTCTTGGTACTCCTACATCATTACTACTTTGGTGGGATCGGTCTATGCTTACGGTTTCTTGATGATGGTTCCCTCGCTGTACATCAACTACCGGCTGAAGAGTGTCGCCCATATGCCTGCCAAAGCCATGATGTACAAGTTTCTCAACACCTTCATCGACGATCTGTTTGCCTTCACCATCAAGATGCCTTTCTTGCACCGTTTGGCCACTCTTCGCGACGATGTTATCTTCTTCGTGTATCTTTACCAACGATGGGCTTACCGCATCGACTACAGCCGTGTCAACGAGTTTGGCCAGGGTGGAGAGGATGAGGCTGTTGACGATAAAGAGGCCAAGGAAAAGGCCAAGGACAAACTGGTTGAGGATGTCAAGGCCGAAGCCAAGACGAGTAGCGCAGATACTGGCAAGGCCAAAAAGCGGAAGTGAGTTGCAGATGGCAATACGAGCTGAGGAAAGGTCCCTGGGTTTAAACTATCGGGCTTGCTTCGTAGTCGTAACTTTGATAACTACCAGGTATGTTGTAGTTCTAATCGGCCATTTTTGTTAGTTGAATATCAGATACATACATAGGAATCAATACCATCTGTGTGCAACGAATGATCTTTCAGGACTCGTGTAATGAAACAATATGATTAATATGAGATGAGTCATTGTAATTGCATTCACCCATTGCTCAATCTTTGACGGTCTATTGATAAGCTTTCCTTGGCTCGAGTTGACCGATGGACTAGCTTGGTGTATGCCTCTTGATCCGTAGCCCTACGAATATAAGAAGCTACAAATGATCGATTTGGATGATAGGACAGAAGATACCCCGGTCGGTCTCTAGGTTCGGGACACCCGACAGGGCGTTGCAATTTCTGACCCACTGACGGGCGTCATAGTGGGTGTGTTACAGGGGATTTCAGTGCTGTTCCTAATTCCGTCATTTTGCGGAGGAGCTCACGTACCTCAGCTTTTTGATTCAGCGTGTGTATCAATGGAAGCTTGCTGTTTCAGACTTGGGGGTCCCAGTGTCCAGTACGCCAGTACGCACCTTCAGTGTCCACGATTCGTACATAACCCAGGCACCTAAGCAGCTAGAGACAACTCTTTTTTTAACCGTATTTTCCTCCTTCTACATCCCCTGAAACTCTTCAATAGACGGTCTGAAGAATCAATCCTTGGAACCCCCAGTATTTTTGCCTGCACAGCCTCGACTTCACGAGGATCACTTTGACAATAACAGAAAGGGCCCTGAACAGAAGTGCTACAGACATTACGTACGTACGTACCAACTGCTCAGCCTCATGCCTTCGGTTGCTTGGTTACATGAATACAACCAAGTAAATAAATAACACAGCCGAACACTCCCGTCCTGTGCGCCCTATCTTGGAGCTCTAGTCACCTCTATCGTCACATCGCACGTCGTCAAGCTTCCTTCAATAACCTCCCGTTCTCTCGAGCCGGGGGAGTCCGGTTCGAGCCGACGAAACCTCATGCGCCGCCCGCAATCGCATCAGTCCCTCGCCCCGCGACGACGCCGGTGATTGACATCTTTCTGCTCCTTCGAGTCCATTGCTTTTTCAGTTACGGGTCAAACCCTTCCACGAGACTTTGAGCTTACGTTATCCTCCCTCGACGCAACCCCGCGCCCTCTCAATACTTGGGAGAAATCGCAAACCTTATCGTCGACGCCGAATCATGAGCAGCTCTGATTCGGTCGGGTCATTGCTTGCGGCCATTGCGACTCTTTTATCCCAGGGACTGCGAATCCTCAGTTTGGCCGATAAGAGCCATTGGGGACCGGACGAGCACGAGCAAGTACACGCCTTTGCTTCTGCATTGGACGAAGCCAAGAAGGACTTTCAAAAATTGGCACCTTTAGTTAATGGACAGATATACTACGAAACCGACCGCAAACGTACGTATTTTCCGATGCAGACACTCCCGCTGGCTTCGGGCTTCTACAACGTCGAGTGATGGATCTGTTTATTGACTTACCGGCCAGATGAGTCCATTGAGGAATTGAAAACTCTCAAAGCTCAATTCACAGCTCATATAGAACAAATACGAGATTGGAGTCGCTCAGGTGGCCCAATCAACCCAATATGGGTCCGCGAAACACATGCTTTACAGCGAAAATTACACAGAGCACAATGTCGAGCAGCACGTCGAATTTATAGCTCGGAACAAGAAGGGTCGGCAAGGTGTTTGGGAGCTTTCCTCGTCTATCGACAACAGCGACAATGGACTTTAAATAAGATCGTGCCAGACGAGGCCGAGTACTCGAGAAGATATCGAGAGGAGCTGCGTTTGTGCAATACTATTGGGTCGTTTAAGCGATTTGGCGATCGAGATATCGCTTTCGTTTGCGACTATTGTGATGGACACATAGTATGGGAGGATATTGAGAATATGCCCTCGATACGGACGTTCCAAGAAGCCGCCGCGTCTCCAATATTGACACTGTCACCAACAATCGACAACCCTCACTGGCAAGCAACAGCGTTCACATTGTCTGGACATCAAGAGAAGCAGGTTGTATTTGCGCCCGTAGCTCTCGCAAATCATATGGCACCACAGCCTCGGGATTGGCAGGCCGGCTTACTTTGTCCATATTGCGAAGTGGAATCAACAGAACCTCAAGAGCAGTATGACGACGAGGATGCATATCGACCAGATTTAGGCTACGAAGACATGGAGGCGTTTCAGGAACATCTTGAATGGCAACATACAGTGACGGCGCCAACCTCTCAAGCACAGGCGGCGTCAGAGAATTGCATAGTGATGTAACTAAGAGCAAGCGGTCGGGTTTGCGACTTGTTAACAAAAATATGGTGTTTTCCTTGATAATTTTGGGTAGAGCAGATGGCATCTGGAGTTTGGAGTCTCATACGGTATAACCTAGGTGAGACAGCATGGATCAAGGAGCAGTATTGAGGTTATGATTTAGCAAGAATTGCCAAAGCCAGCATGGATAGATGAGTCAACTTGGTCATAAATGATCATATAAGTACACAACCCAGCAACGCCCATTCTTGATATAAGGACACAGCTTGGGTAGCATATACCCCTGAAATGTTGAATCGTAGCTCTCAAGTTGCACACTCCCAGAGTAAAGTACAAGTGGCCAGATTTGGTTATTAGATGTAGACAGAAACAGCTCGCTTGCATTTCTTAAAAGAACCGCCAATACAGGAAAAAGATGATGATGAATCCAAGAGCCGCAAAGGGTCCGTACTGCTTAAGGAGCAATTCCCAGTCTATTTATGTTTGTCAGTATCGGGGTTACCAAGGGAGTACATATGACTTACTGATACGCACAGCAGCTCGCCGATACTTTTTGCTGTCATCACGCAGCCTCGAGCTAATCTCTCCCATGCGCTCCAGACTATCTCCACGGTAGAGTAAATCCTCAATGTTCTTGGTCATTACCTTTGTCACATCGCGCAGCTCATCGTTAAGTTTATCGAGGTTAGCCGAGGCTCGGGAATCAGCGTAGGTGGTTTTTGTCTTGGAGATGAAGGTGTCAAACTCCATGAAGGCGTAGGGTCGCAGAGCAGGCGAGTGGACCTGAGATGCTGGGTAGGTGGTTGTGAACTCGCGAGCGAGGTCGGCCAGGTAGGTAAAGGCAAGCTTTCGAGGGTACGAGGGAGCGCAGATGGCGAGGAAGACGATGTCCGAGTCGATGAGGTAGTGCAGGGTATGGTTGGGGGTCTCGATGGAGGCCTGGGACTCGGAGTTGCGTGTGAGCTTGCGGAGGACCTGGCGCACGTTCTGCTTGGTCTCTGCGAGGGTGGACTCGGCCTGTTGAGAGGGTTCGTAAGCATCAAGCGCCGCGGTAAATTTGAGTTGTGGAGAGTACCTGTTCATCGTCGACTGAAGCACAGAGCATGAGGCCTTGTAGTATGTTAGTATGTACATATTTATGGTATTATAGAGGATATTGACCTACCATCAAGCCTTGATATTTGCGTAGAGTAGATCATTGTAGTGGTTTGTGGTTGAAATGCTGGGTAGCAGGGAGAAATTGCGCCGGCCTACAAGTGGTTTGTTTCTTTGGCTTGAAGGCTTTCAGCTACCACTACGTGTCAAGAAAGACAGGCGATAGCGGGATGACGTCGAGGGGGCACGAGACTGAGCCACGGCTAGAATAGCCAAATACAATTTCGACGATCGATTTGAGTCTCTTATAAGAGATTCTCTCAGCTCCTGACTTGCAATATTGTAGTTCAATCGTTTTGGCTGTTGGAGGATCTGTATGTATGATCGATGGTCAGTGGAGCTGCCATTATGCAGAGGGAGCTCCGTGCTGATAAGATAACGAACCAACTTGTCATTCCAGTTCAAGATGGCAATTTGTGGTGAAATTCGGCATTCACCTATTCTTCAAGAAATACTTATTCTGAAGTACTTATTCAAAGAAAACTCTATACTGACCGGCTGTGCCAAACACCCCCGCTGTCCAACTTAGATATGAGATTCAGAACCCTGCAAACGCCAAAGTCAATCATCATGACTCTACAATAGTAAAGGTCGAAGGCCATAATGCGTCAGTTCTATATGATAGAAGTCGTTTCTCATCTCTATATCTCATCCTCTTCATCGTCAAAGTCATCCTCTCTGCCCATTTCGTAAAGAATCCTTCCGCCTTCTCCTGCACCAATGTCCGTTTGCGCATCAAAGTATGGCAGCACAATGCCCTCCCGATCCTTTCGTTGCTTCTCTGTGAGTCCCAGATTAAATGTACTCTCGGGTTCCTCCTCTCCTTCGCCCGCCTCCCCACTACCTGTTGGCGCTGCGAACATTGGGTGGTCTGTAAGCAAGCACACCTTGCCGGGTTGAGGCGCTGTACTCAATCCCTTGGAGCTGAGAATAAACTTTTCTGTAACAGTTCTTCCACTTCGTCGCCGTAATTCCATATTAACAACGACTCCATTGCTGTCCCCGTTCCGATCTCTGCTTTTTTCTCCGAGACCGACGAGTACTCCCTCACGAGCTTCGTTCAGACCCCACTCCGGCTCCTGAATGCTCCTGTTTCGGGCCTTCTGACGCTCGATCTCTTGGTAGAGACTCGATAGTCTCAGGATAGCAGTAGCGAGATGGCATAGTACAGTGAAAGGATGGGGCTCATACTCGCTGAATGACCTTGGTAGTATTATGGGTACATCATCATGGTACGTGGCAACGATAGAGACAGCTGGCGTGATGATGCTCGAGAGAAAGCTTGCCAGGGACTGAGGAGCGGCAGAGGCTAAGGCATTTAGTGAGTCGACAATCACAATCGCCCCTTGAGATAGTTAGTAACGAGATAACCTCCTCCGATCACGACTCTGCTGGGCTTACTTTGAGTGGGCTTTCCCTTGTCCAAAAGAGGGTTGAAAGCAGGATAATGATTCAACAAGTCTTTGCGCACAGTCTGAAGATCTCTGCCTGCAGCTTTTATGAAAACATCTGCATCTTGTGGTTTCTTCAGTGTTACCAGCGACAGGAAGATGACCTGTGTCTTTGCAATCTGTATTTTCCAAGTTAGTCGTACTGGCTCTCTCATTCTTTTTAGGGGACTTTTAATACCTTTGCTCTCGACACAAATTCGCGAAGAACTGGTCGCGCAGGTTGTTCGAGATTGTCTATCACGAGAGTAAGAGGACTTGCGCCGTCACGAAGGTTGAGGAGTTTCTGTAAGAGCAGCAGACTGTGCGATCGAGCATGGACATTCGAGGTTGGTGCCATCATATGTTAGGGCACGTCTGAGGGATGGGTGGTCACGATAAAGAAGTCGGTTAACTTGTCCGTTCAGTTAAAATGGCGAATAACTCTTTTTTAAGGCTGGGAAAGATGAAATATTCTAATCAGCGCCTGAATCTTGTTTGTGGTGGGTGTTGCTAAAATTCAGTGGGGACATCCGTCTATCTGCCACTCCATCTCCCGCTTTCATGATGGTCACTGGCTTAAGGTACTCAGGTAAACTATACCTAACTCGCAACCTCACGCAAACCATGATAATAAAATCAAAATGTAGAAAATCCATCCCGTCAAACTGCGGCGTAGTTCTATCACTGATGAATAATTATGCCCCAATTCCATTGCTTCGCTCTGTACCCACAGATTCTATCCTCAAGCAAGCTCATCCCTTGTATCATCACCATCAAGCTCCATCATGGAGCTTTTTCGCTGTGCAATGGCCACAGCTATAGGTTCCTCGTGCGCCGGGTCACATCTTTGAAGTTCGTCAACCTCAGAGTCAATGTCGAGATTGTCTTTCTTCTCCCAAGTGCTGTTCTTCATATCGATGTCCTCCTTTTTGTCGCTTTCATTCTTCACCGTCTCATCCTCCATTGTGATGTCGTTTGTCTCCTTTGCCACGCCAGGTCCTCGCTTTGTCTTGAGCTCTGGCGGTAGCTCAACATCCCATTCATCTTTGAACCTGCTGTCCAGAAATTCGTCGAAGTCGCCCATCTTGCGCCTCTCATGAGCTGCCCAAGCATGCGCTAGCCATTCGGGATCATGCCGGCCTTGGGCGATGTTTTCTGTGTAAGCAGCACAATCGTAGCGGAAACTGTCGTCGTTCATGAGTGATGCAAAATCAGGGCAGGCATCCTCTGTGCCAGGATTAAGAATGTGCTGGGAATCCGGGAACAATGCGAGGATTTCTGCCTTCTCTTCTTTGTCAAGAATCCCCCAAGCCATCGGATTTGACAGTATGCTCTGTTTTCATCAGTGATCTTACCAATCTATAAAAGACATGGTGCCTTACTCGGAGATCAGCTGAAGCTAAGGGGGATTTAGGATCCGTCAGAATGTTATCCGCGTTCCATTTCGACTTTTTCGGTACTTTTTTCACGAGGACCCTCCGCTTGCCTTTGGCCATCTTCTTGGAGGTCCTTTCTGGGGTGCTTCCTCGTCCATTGAGCGAAGTTGAAGTTGAATCCGGCGGCTGGTCTGCCATGGCCGAGGTACCATCATCCTCATGGTCAGGGGCTGAGGAGAGGGGAGATGATGGTGGTGCGCTCTTCCGCGCTTCCTTTGATTCTTCTCTGTTGATGCTGACAGTTATAGTTTCCTCGTCCTTGTCGGCCATAGTTGTGAAAGGTTAAGGATGAGACGTCACAGCACAGACTGAATTGAAAAAGGGCAATGCTGCTAAAGGATTTGTTACTCGTTGCTGGTCGACGAATGTAGCAGAATCATGAAAGCTCCACGAGCAAAGAAGAAGAATAAGAAAAATTGCGGTCAATAGAAATTTGATTAGAAACACCTTTAAGTTGCTTCTTGATGGTGGTGGCCTTGAACCGAAGGTTCATAGCGACATTGTAGACATCTAGGGTAAGCCGCTCTCAGCAGCTCCTGCGCCTTTGTGGTACTCTACAGCAAGCTGACAAAGGCTTGACTGTTACGCCAAAGCCATGTGCTATCAAACTTGTTGTTCACTCATTCATTTCTCTCAATTTATCTAAAGAATCTGGCCGTTACCGAGATACTGGATTAAGTTTATATAGCTCCGTTTTCGGCAGTCAATCGTCATATCGGCTCAGAACCCCCAAACTCTTGGGGTCAACCATCCCACGCGGCATCGAACCCCTCACTGATCAACACGGAAACCCGGCCATGTACATAGAGCTTTGTCCCCGCTATCAACGGATAAAAGCAAAAGACAGAGGATAAAATGCGTGGTCCTGGTGCCGTGGTCCGTAGGTGACATGAGCTGCGGGTAAGCAAACAGATCAGTTTCAATATATATCTCTTCTTTATTCTTTGCTCTATCTCTGCCACTCAATGAATCTTGGCAGTTAACTTCAGGCTATACCATTTGATAAAACACAATGGCACCTAACCAACCCCTTTCTCTTGGATACAACGGGATACATCCCTTTTCCAAGGTTGAGATTAAGGACCGCTCATCTGTTCAAGAGCTCCTTCGCACTGTTCTGGCTCCTCTAGAGCCATTCTTCTCTCCCCAAAAAGCTCGTGTCAAGTGTCCCGGTGCAACAGCGGTACGGTTCGACCAGACTGCTTCAGAAGTCGAAGGAATATGCCGTCCACTCTGGGGCTTGGCTGCCCTACTGGCAGGTGGTGGCGATTATGAAGGCAAGGAATGGTGGATTCAGGGTATCAAGTCAGGAACTGATCCAGAAAACCCCGAATATTGGGGCTATCCTCAAGACAATGACCAAAGAATGGTTGAGATGTGTCCCCTAGGTAGGCCCCCCCCAAACGAAGTCTCATCATGATGGACAACTGACGATTTGTTAGGCTGGGCGTTGGCTGTTGTTCCCGAGTTTTGGAGCAGCCTCTCTGACGAGGAGAAGAGTAATGTTGAGACATGGCTAGGAAATTCAATCAATGAGAAGAAGTCAGCTCTCAACAATGTACCAATGATTCACTGGCTAATCGTTTTGCAGTATGCCCAACACTAATTGGCTATGGTTCCGTGTATTTGCCAACTTGGGGCTAAAGAAGAACGGGGGCAAATTCTCCCAGGAAAGACTTGACAGTGACATTGAGCACCTTGAAACGTTTTATCGGGGAGGGGGCTGGTCTAACGATGGACCAGAAGGCATCCATCGTAAGCTTGAAGTCGTAATCTCTTAGCCCTGACTGACACGCGCCAGAAATGGACTATTACTCCTCGAGTTTCGCAATTCAGCTACTTCAGCTATTGTATGCCAAGTTAGCAGGGGAAGAGGACCCAAAGCGAGCAGCAGAATTCAAGAGGCGGGCACAGCAGGTCGCTCTAGACTTAATCCATTACTTTGACGACGAAGGCAGAGCCATTCCTTATGGCCGAAGCGTAGGCTACCGTTTTGCCATGGTTTCTTTCTGGGGAGCGCTGGCCCATGCCGATGTTGAGTTGCCTGCACCGCTGACTTGGGGCATGGTGAAGGGGGTTGTGTTTCGTCACTTGCGTTGGTGGCAGACCCAAGGTGATATTTGGACATCTAGTGGTACACTGTCGATTGGGTATTCTTACCCAAATATGTATGTAAGTATTGTTCCTCCCTGGTTATGCTGTTGGCGACAACTAACGAGGTGGAATTAGATGGCGGAGAACTATAACAGTCCCGGAAGCCCCGTAAGAGTCATATACATTGACAGTTTATGATGTGTTTACTGATGAGAACTCCTAGTACTGGGCATGCTTGGCATTTATGTGCCTGGCAACCCCAGAAGATCACCCTTTCTGGACATCCAACGAGGAGTCAGCTAGTGGTGTAATCCCCAAGACGAAAGCTCTGCCCCAGCCGGGTCATATTATGAGGTAGATACCACCTTATATATACATTCATGTGATACTGACGTTAGTGCAGTTACCTTGGCGGCCACTGTATGCTTCTGTCGTCAGGACAAGCTTGCAGCTACCCAATGAAAGGAACACATGCCAAATACGGCGGATTTGCTTACAGCAGTGTATACGGATATTCGGTACCCCCTGGTCTCTTTTCCCTAGAGCAGTATGCACTGGCATCGCAACTCGGGCTCTCGGATGATGGGGGCGAGTACTGGAAGACCCGAAGGCTTTGCGAGTATGCGGGGATCGAGGATCGTCAAGGCACCCCAGTTCTCGTCTCGATTTGGAAGCCTTTCCCAGATGTCACGATTCGCACCATCTTGATTCCTTCACAAGAAGAAACCCCCAACTGGCATCTTCGAGTTCATCACATCAAGAGTGGTCGTGAGGTCATGACGGCAGATGGCTCCTTTGCTATTTCCAACGTCAATTCAACTAACGGACGATATCTTGGACCGTACAATGAAAAAAAGCACGAGGGAACATCTCCCAAGATCATTGGCAATTATGATCTTAAGACGCCCGATGGTTGGGCAAGCGGAAAGTCGGGGGCTTTTGCAGTATCGAAAGGCGCTGTCGGCATCAAAGCTTTAGAGCCGGCGGAACAACGTCAGGCTATGCTGGTTAATGCGGATCCGAACTCGAACTTGGTTGAGAGCAGAAGCACAATCCCAACTCTGCAACATACTATCAAAGCCGGTGAGTCGGTCTGGTACGTCTCTGCTATATATGCCAAGCCCTCGGGGGTTGGGGTGAAGAAAGAAAGCTATCTTGATGGATGGGCCAAGACTCCTCCCATCCCTGGCTGGCTAGAGAAGGAGATGAATGCTTAACCCCAAATGTTAGGACAAGAGGTAAGCTTGAGTGGAAGGAATTAGATGGAGGACACGGGATTTCAAAGATTCCATCAATCAAAGCATCATATTATCTTCTCCTCATCTGAAGTCCTGCTCCCCGCTTCGTGTATGCCTGCTTTGCGGGGAGGGCCTGTAGCTTTGTTCTAAATCTTGGCACAGAATGATTTCTGGAGTCGATTGATCAGTGTTAGAAGCTTGGCTTTTGAGGCTGAGGTGATCACATTCGTTCATTTCGACACGATATAACCTTAAAAGAAAGCTCCGCATTCGCCCATAGCTTAAAGTCTTAAGTTGACTAGAGGCTGGACTCATGTGCGATCCCCGCCGGAGAGACTTAGTCCCACGTATTAGATCATGAAGACGATCACGACTCTCCCCAATACCCATGTCATATTCAATCGACTTCAGCCGGTGGACGCCCCAGATGGAGAGCTATCAGTGGAGCTTCTCTCCACAACCCCAGGATTCACGCGGCAGTCTCTGTCACTCCCCCGCATGTTGGTGAGAAATGATCAGAGACGCCCGCATGTGAGTTGTCAAGGGCTCGGTGACATCTTGGATGAATCTACAGTGCCCCCAAAGTTCATCTCGGATTTCTCCCAGCGGCGTCTGGGCATTTCGCAACATTGGGGTACGTTGCTTCCTCTGCGCTTGATAGCGCAGCCACTTTTTGACGACAGGTAAACGGCGATTCGTGGACTTTTTTCTCCGCCGAGATCTATAGACTAAGCGAACCAATTCATGCGCTTATGGATATATGGATATTCTATTGTCTCCGCTTCGGACTGATATACTCACTATGTCGAGCCTCGCGGACAGATGGTGTTTTGAGCCTCTAGACGGGCATCCAAAGAGCTTGTAGGGCTATAGCTTGAGCGAGTGCTGGTAATATCGATGCGAACAGGATATTGACAAGGGTTGTGGTTTCATTCAGACGTGAGTTTGCGTCGTCTGTCTTAGTCTGTGCCTATAATTTGCACAAACAGGCAGCGCATCAAACCCTCCTCAACAACCCGTGCAATTGACATGGGGGGTTTCTATCTTACACCAATAAGGCCGATGCGCCGATATTGGGGGTGAGAGGAGTCTTGATGTGACCCCAGACTTGGCTGTCACTGGTCGTTGGATGATCAGTTTCGGGTGGTGGTGGTCTGGAGTGTCTAGACTGGGGGAGCTTGATAGCTCGTGTTGAATACAACACTGGACCTTAGCCGGACGATCATTTAATATCCTGCGAGCTCCCCTCAAGATTGTGATTCCCTCTTCAGAGATCACACCTCAATCAATTATTGGTGCCTTTCAACCTTCGAGCTTGCCTTTGAATTTATCGACAGCTCCACATCTTGTTTCGACTCAAAATCCGGGGAAACAAGCTTAAATTTAAAGCATACCCTCTATTGTTTCTTAGCTTGGAGTCCACTCCCATCTCAACGATCCTCGGCTATCGCCACTCAAGCTACCCCCAATAGTTCGTTGTCTTGCAACACCGTGACCATGGGTCTTGCGGGCATTCTCAAGAAGGTCATTCGCAATGATGCGATGAAGACTGACCCCCAGGAGATTTACAACTGGCGTGTTTTCGCCATTGTCGCCGGCTCATGCTTCGGAGGCATGTTGTTCGGTTGGGACACTGGAGCTATCGGTGGTGTCCTCGCCATGACGGCCACACAGGAGCGGTTCAACTATACTCCTGAGGCCAAGGTAACACTTGACCAGAACATTGTCTCTACCCTCCAGGCTGGTTGCTTCGCTGCCTGCTTCTTCACGTCGTACTTTACTGAGAAGTATGGTCGACGATGGTGTCTCGTTGGAACCGGTATCGTCACCACCATTGGTGTTATTCTTCAGGCATCCTCTACTGCTAATGGTTCTCTTCCCCTCATGTACGTTGGCCGTTTTGTTGGCGGTCTGGGTGTCGGAGCAGCTTCGTCCTTAGTACCCCTTTATGTGTCTGAATGTGCACCTCGAGCTATCCGTGGTGGTTTGACCTGTAAGCCCTTTTGTCTTTTCTCCCAAGCCCATAAGGGTTATCACTGACTTTGTGTAGCTTTCTATCAGTTGTTCATCGTTACTGGTGTCATGCTTTCGTTCTGGTAAGTTGGAACTATTGATATCGTTTTATGAAGCCAGCCTAATATAACATCAGGGTCAACTATGGCGCTCTCCTCCATCTCAAGGCTCCCACGGTCTACGCTCTGCCCCTAGCTCTCCAGGCTCTTCCCGCCATGTAAGAATCGACTTTGCGATATCAAAGAGTATAGCTAACTGCTTTTAGCCTCCTAATCACTTGCATGCTGCTGGCCCCTGAAAGGTAGGACACGCTGATTCCATATAAAAGGGAAAATTCGCTAACAGTGAACAGCCCTCGATGGTGTGCACGCAAGGATGACTGGGAACGTGCCAAGTCTATTCTCATCGACCTTCGCATGTAAGTCAACTTTTGAACCGATATAGGCACCATTAAATAACGTTGCTTCTTATAGGCTTCCCGAGGACCACGAGTATGTCCAGGCTGAGATTCAGGAGATGTCTGCTCAGCTTGAAGCTGAGAAGCGATTGACTGGCGACGCGTCCGCATCAACTCTCTGGAAGGAACTCGTCACCATTCCCGGCAACCGAAAGCGAGCTATCATCTCTGTTCTGCTCATGATCTGTCAACAAATGACAGGTGTTAACGCCGTCAACTACTACGCCCCTCAGATCTTCCAATCTCTGGGTATGACTGGTACAACCGTCTCACTCTTTGCGACTGGTGTCTACGGTATCGTCAAGGTCTTGGGCTGTGCTACTTTCCTCATCTTCTGCGCCGACTCTCTCGGTCGACGACGCAGTCTTCTGTGGACCAGCGCTGCTCAGGCTCTTACCATGTACATCATTGGTATCTACGGTCGTGTCGAGCCTCCTGTTCCTGGTCAAGGCATCTCTGCTTTTGGATACGTTGCCATTGTGTGCATTTACCTCTGGGCTGCTCTCTTCCAGTTCGGTTGGGGACCTTGCTGCTGGATTCTCGTCTCTGAGATTCCCACCGCCCGTCTTCGAGCTCTAAATGTCGCCATCGGTGCCGCTACTCAGTGGCTGTTCAACTTCATCATTGCCCGGACAGTCCTGACCATGCAAAAGACCATGGGACCTGCCGGCTACGTAAGTATTCGATGCAATCATGTTGATGAGTTTGAGATAGCTAATCAAAATTTGACAGGGCATGTTCTTCATGTTCGGCAGTTTCGATCTTCTCATGGGTATCTTTGTCTGGTTCTTCGTTCCCGAGACCAAGGGTCTCAGTCTGGAGCAGATGGACGAGCTCTTTGGCGTTGGCGACCTTCACAGCAAGCTCGATGCCGAGGGTCCTGAAGGCGCCCGCACGCCCAGCATCCGGGAAGAAGTTGCCGACATCAAGAACGCCAAGCACTAAGGTAAACGTCAAGGTTAAATGAATCGGTGGACGAAGGGAGATGTGATCAGGGGGTGAAATCTAATTCGATATCAAATTTGATGAGTTTGGCTGTCCGTTGGGAGTTAGCAGTCTGCGGGCACTGCACATGTACCAAGTTGCAGCGATACCTGAATGAGTTATCACCATCAGAAAGACGTTGCAAGCTTTCATCCGGTTCCTGGTTGGTTCAAAAGAAACTTCCGGTTAAATGCAGCAATCTTACCAAGCTAGGTAGTTGAGTGCGGCACGCACATATTGACTTTCTACGGAGTAGATTATCCGGTATTGTCGACGTGGTGTAAAAATCCGATTGGCTCTGACCTTGGAGTTATGAAGAAGTTATCACAAATCAAGGAGAGATTGAAAGCACGTTGAATCTCAAAAAGGGAACCGAGCCAGGCTAAGCTAGTGACGGACCGCGTTTCAAGATCAAAGTATATCTTCGAGATCGCAACGGTCTGTGTGTGTGTGACGGTGATACTAAACATCCAATATCTCATGTATCACCTATCGTCGTGCAGTGGAATTGACCCGATAGGCTAGTAACAACAAGCTACAGTTGAGGTGCCCAAGCTTTGCTCGGAAGCTTTCCTATGAAAGATGATTTCCAAGAGTCAGCCATGGGGTTTTGATGGTCTGAACATGACTAGGTCTAGGTCACTACGTATAGCAAAGTTTATTCATCCTTGTTTAGAAGGTTATCGAAGCGAAGCGTTGAGTCGGAAGACAAACTCCTTTTCTCGACATGAGGGCTCGAGCTCTCTTGGTTCGAAACTCTGTAAGGACCTGTATATACAAAAGTCCCTGTCGTAACAAGCGTGGTCAAGGAGTTGAGAGTAGTTTGTGTGGGGTTTGTGCTTTGTGATTTGTGTTTCAGTGTGATTTAAATGTCAATCATTATCTGCCAGTGCGAGATCGGACCGAAGAGAATAAACCGTGAGACGTACGTTGACAAGGGTAAATGGGTTATGTTATACTGTATTGTGCTAGTGTTAGAATATTTGCGAGATTATTCAACATGGGGAATGGAAATGCCTGTCAACAGAACGAGTGGCTACCTACAGGCGTTAGTTACAGTGACAATTGACAGCCGACAGAGCACTCGTTAGCAGACATTTATCAATGCATGCAGTGAGAAATTGATTTTTTTGAGATGAAGCACAAGACCCTGTCTCGGAGAAGCCATACGTCCACTGCCGACAAGCCAATCAGTACCGTTTCCCACCCCTCATGGAAGCCAGCCCGGAGGTTCTAGGCCTTCTTGGCACTAACTTACAGCTACGGGGTACAGAGCAGAGGCCTCTAACGGCCGAGGCTGACCCTCCTATTCGTGGACGTGACGGTAACTCTTCTCAGGGCCACTGCCGACAGTAGCGTCTGGTTCTGGTGGTGCCGAATTTTGGTGGGATCGGCAATTTCACGTTTATCAGCCAAGGAGAGGGAAGAATTGTCCGACGACGACCCCTTTTGAGGGTCGATTGGGTTGCAAGAATGAGTTTATGGGGATCTGGACAATCAAGACGACTTGACTGACTGTTGAGGACAGTGTTGTTGTGCGACGTCGTCATTAAAGGGGAAAAAAAAGAGCCTAAGCCCTGGTAGGCCAGCTTGACAAGGGTCTACCTATGGTATTGGCTTGTGAGTTTGAGATGGCGTTTCATCGTTTCATGTGGTTTTTTCTCAGATGGACCAAGATTCAAGAGAGAGAGAGAGACGAGCAAGAGTGAGGCGGCAGAGTTATGCAGCTTCTGTGTTGCATGAAATAAGAAACGCTTGGTAATATAGATTCAACGTCTTCTGTCGTGTGATTTGATGGTTCATGCAGTACGAGTAACATCTTGTGTAAAGATAAAACCAGAGATTTTAGATACTACCTAGGTATAGTAGGTACCCCAGAGCCAAGACCAGTCCAAAGTCCAAAGTTCACCTCAAGGCTCAGCGCCCGGTATTTGGAATTTGGTTTTGACCCTCCAATTCCCTGTCGTTACCTGACTCGTCTGCCGCCTCACACCTCAGAGATCCCTCCCTATCTCGTCCCTCAGGCGGCAGGGTTTAGAAGCTATTTCTGCCCTATGACAGCGGCAGGCGGATCGGAAACATATGAAACTGGCGTGACTTTGGGTTTTCCTCATGTCTCTTGGAAGCCCACATCAAACAACCCCCCCCCCCCCCCCCCCCATTCCCTCTGCATGTTGGTACACACGTACATACATTAGATGGATGTAAAAGCGCGTTATGACCAAACATTGTCATCCACCATAGGACACAGACACAAACTGTCACAGTGACAATACGCAACAAATCGTCTTTCTCTAATCGGATGTCTCGGTTGCAGCCTTGCTGATCACCCAAACAGCCAAGAAAGTCAGTCTTGAGGACAATGTTATGCGATACGATGCGATGCAATGTGAATGCAGTCTCTGGACCCACAGGATAGACAAGCATGGACGTTGAAAGTAGGAAGTTTGTTTTGTAACTCTCTGGTTCTAGTCTATGGAGTCTATTTTGGTGGTTAGTAGGTTGGGTTAGGTTAGGTTCAGTTTGGTTTAATGTTACCTCTCTCAAAAAGTTGGGCTACCTTAACTTACACTATGCTACTTTGTATATATCCATGCCATGCCAGGCCAGGCCATTACATGGATGGTAAATGTTTTGCCCTTGTCGTCAATATGGGGCATTGGATGAGGGATGGACCAAATCAACCACCTCAATCTTTCTTTTCTCTTTGTTTTCTCGTTTCCCCCCCGCCTGTTTCCAAAAGGAGAAACAAGTACAAGTAATATTCGTCTGTTCTCTTATTAGTTCCTGAATTCCTATTTCAGTTCTTCGTATTCTCTACATACATACATGTTCCGTTCGTTGTCTTGAATGTCTTTGGCAAGTCTCACTTTTACACCAGCCCTACTTGGACCCAACCAACAAACGACTTGGCATCCAATCTCAGAAAAACATCATTACAATTATATATGCGTTGTTCATTCATGCCCTTGCCAATGGCCTCAAAACACTAAAGTCACTACTACTACTACTGATGCTGCTGCTGCTGCTACCATTCTTACTGCTTATATGAATCCTTCGCGCCCACTGCGACCAACACTCGACAACCCCAAGCTCTTTTGTTCACCAAACTCCACACGACTGCAGCTTGCGTCGGCAAAGGTGCTGACCGATTTCTTGATCATCCAATCGGCCATATCGAGACCCTAGGTGCATGGTAGCTGCATCTCTTAGTCTTCAGGTTGATCAAATTTGGGGTCCGCTCTTTGACTTACACGGGTTAATGGCGGTCGAGAACTGACTCTTGGGGACTCGAAAAATCATATCCACTGCATCAACCTTGGATACTACTATTCGCCAATGCTGAGGTTTTAGATTTTACGGCTTCTGGGCGTCTTCCTAAAAAGCTATTCGCCTGATAGGTTCTGGTTCATGTCCAGAAGAAGAAAGACCATCACAGCCTGGAAGAGGATAGAGGCACTGACAAACAGAAACAACGTTTGTTTAGTTTGTCTTATCACAGACCAATCATTCCATTATTATTATTATATCAGTCAATTCGACTGACTTATACGATAACTAATCATGCTGGGGCCACAGCGGCCAACACCAACGCGCGGCGCTCACGACATGGCATTTACCGTTACCCCACGACATAACAGTCACTCGATACCGAACCCCTCCTTTCGTAAGTCCCCAGATTTATTTTGGTCATTTACTTACTGTACCTACGCTGTTAGCTGTCGATTTTTATTTATTTTACTTTGTCTTTTAACTTCGGCTTTTCCATCCCTGGCATTCAGCTCCTTCGGCGTATTCCTTTTTCGTCTTGTTTTCCTCTCCATATAAAGAGGCCATTACTCCGTAATCTCTTTAGCTTCTCGGATCGTCTCGTCTGTTTCTGTCTTGTAATTTTGGGACTTGTCAAGGATCAGGCGTTCAAAGTTGCATGTTTTGGTTCAATATACGCTCCCATTGATCTCCATCCCCCAATGATGTAATTTGTGCAAGGGAAGCTCAGCTAACCTCTACCTTACCTCACGACTCCACACTTTTCTACCTCTCCCGCATTTCACTCTATTTTCAAACATACCTTGGCATAGTTAGCCCATCAATTGCGACCAATTCCTCTTATTTTTTGGAGATTGTGCTTCTGGGTTACATAATCAAAGACATTGATTTAAAGGAGCCAGGGAAAAGCGATAATTGCCTCTGACTGCTCGGGGCGCAACCAAAACACTATCAAATCATGTACAAGGCATTATAATGGCCGACGCTGACTCCAACCCTTCCACAGCCACGCACAATTCGCCGCGGACATGGCTCCTCACTTCAGCTCTCTCCCCCCTGTCCGTCCGACTCATCCGGCTACTGCTATCACATGGCGACTACGTTGTCGCATGTTTACCGCCCTACGAGATCGATCATGAGGACCGCAGCGCCGAGTTTCGCGAGCTCGTGAATGAGTGCAAAAGCTCCAGAAAGGATCGTGAGGGGTGGAAGGACCGTATACGCGGTATCCGATGCGATGGGGCCGCCATGGGAAGCTGTGGAGCTGCTGTCGCCGAAGCTGTGCAGGTCTTTGGGCGGATTGATATCCTGCTATGCTGTAAATCTGATGGTATGTTGGGGCCGCATTCTAGACTCAAGGTGACGGGCGCATTTTACTGACTCAATCACTCTTAAGCTGTCGTCGGAACCGTAGAGGAGCTATCGACAACTCCGTTCACACAGAATCTCGTTCGCGACCAGTTCGAGTCCGTCTTCTTCTCCCAGGTCAACTTTATAAGAGCTGCTCTCCCTCAGCTACGGTCTCAGCACACAGGGCATATCATTGTTCTAACCAGTACCGGCGGGCACATTGGCACACCAGGCATGTCGATATATACGGCTGCGACATGGGCCCTCGAGGGGTTCTGCGACTCACTTGCATACGAGATTGCGCCCTTCAACATCAAAGTTACCGTTGTGCAGCCAAACAAGGAGATTCTTTCCTTGACTAATCGCCTCACCTTTGCCCCTCAAATGGCTGCGTATGATCAATACTCAGAAACAGCTCCAAGCATTCGCGACATTCTCGCCAACGTTCTCAACACTCATCCAGATACAGCTCTGCCATGCCCCTCATCACCAGCTGACTACGGACCTTCACCTATGTCCCCCGCCAGTACTTCCCTCGAACCAGATGCAGCGCCTGGTGAGATTTTACATCGCTACCCCAAGCTACCGCCTGGCGCAGCAGATAAACTGGTCATGGAGACCGTCCATGCTCTCTCAGCCATCGGTGGACATGAAAACCCTCCAGCACGACACATTGTCGGCCACGAAGCTGCTGTCGCCGTGAAAGAGAAGCTCAAAACTGTTACTGAAGAGCTTGAGGATTTCGTAGAAGCGAGTTTGTCGGTTGATACCTTTGAGAGTGAGCTGCAAGCCGAGGCAAGGGAGAGAAAGCCGTCTGAGCAAAGTCCCCAAGGACCGCCATCATCAGTTGGTTGAATATGGTGGCGTAGATTTCGAACAGCTGTCCATTGGAGCAGTATTAGGCATTTATATGTTAGTTGTATTTCGGCAAAAGTTGGATAGGGTGCTTGAGGCGAAAATCGCGATACCCCAGGAGTATAGGAGATTCTTAGTGGGCTAAGCTTTTGAGATAGCACAGAGTTTCAGTGCTGACCATGAAAGAATTGATACCCATTTTGGAGCATTCTCATCGGCCATAAAACAGCAACAATAAGTAAAGTGTTGACGTGGACTTGAAGTGACTGGTATGCTCTGCATTATTCTCATCGGCTCGCAAAAAGTCGACTCCGGCTGGCCCTGGAGACTCCACCTGATCCGGCGACCCATGTAAGGGTACGCTACCTCATACAGCCAGCAGCGCCTAGCCGCATGCGACAGGTGTACGATACTGAGCTCAAGATCCAGCGACTAAAGGCGACATTCAACTTTGGAAGCTCAGCTCAACAACTCAAAGAGGCGACGCTGACACAACAATGCGATTGTAATTAACATCACCTTATACCAAACGACGAACCCTGCGACGCCTCCAAAGGACGTCACCGACTAAAACACCAACCACGTTGCGCTGGCGGACATGTTGAGAAAACACCAGATGCTAGGATGAGCTTGGATCCTTTAGCCCCCGTCGCTCCTGCGAGGGTGAAGACACTTCTTTTACCCCTGGGGCAGATCAAAGCAGACCGATTCGCCTCCTTCGTCGAGCGACTCAACAAGGAACATGTTGTCCACCTCCGCGACATCAGCGCTGATGGCCGACCTAATAGGAGTAAGGGATGCTCTCAACTGCTAAGGATGGCGCTGACACAGCTTGCGCAGACATGTTTTCACCTCTGGCGTACCCAGACGGTGCCATAATATATAACCTCGTTACTCACGTTCCTCCTCCCTCCCACCTCGCCCTCGCGCCCTTCGACTTATACCGAGAACCCCTTGCTATAATAGCTCTGGCAGATGGCACTGAACTACATCAAAAGAGCTTCAACAAGCGGCAGTCGATAAACGGCACAGGTCCGACGACGACTGAGAAGAATATTAGAGCTCTATACCAGGAGCTAGAAGACCTACGCGACATGTACCCCAAGGCTCTGGTGCATCAAGTCTTGCTCTTCGATTATGCCAACCCTCACGATACCGAGATTCCAATGCCTGAGGGCCTTGTCGATATTCCTCCTCTCGAAAACTGCACTGTTACTACGCTAAGGACTGTTATGTGCGACATCTCTTCGCTTCTCCTAGCTGAGATGACAACGCTGGCCAAGTCCTTCGAGGCCATGACCAACATCGAGTCCCCCGTGCCTTATTCGTCTACTTCAAAGCATACTAATGGTGGTTCGTGGGGTGGTGAAGGAGGATTGAATGGGCTCCTTAGGAGAGGCTCGAGTATCTCTTCACGGCATTCCGTACGCTCTAATTCAGCTGGCGGTATTATGGACAAGACACAGGCGCGCATGTCTATGCCCGCCAACGCCCGTCCAGGACTTCATTCGAGCAGTTCAACACCAGGGTTGTCATCAACACCTCCCAAGAGCAGCTTATCGAATCCACCGATCACTACGGATAGTCAGAGCCCGCCAGCTAGTGACCGATCAACACCAGATCCACAGCCTGCCCCCCAAGAGACTACAGAGAGCTCTCGATCAGCTAGTCGTGATCGGATATCAACGCAGGGCTTTGGCTCGGGCGGTGTGAATGACCGTTGGAGGCTCAGAACCAAAGGCCGAGCTGCGGTTGTTGTTGGTTCCATGTTTCTTCAGGCTGGACGATGGACGGATTCGATTAAGGAGCTAAGCGATGGTGCTATGGCTGCGCGATCTGTAAATGATCATCTATGGCATGGGAAAGCATTGGAACTGATCTTGGTTAACCTGTTCCTCCTTGGATGGTCCAACATTGAGTTCCATGTGCCTACAGTACTCATCCAATTCCCGGATAAGCCAGCGCACAAGCAAACGCCAGACCCGACCCCTGAAGACCCGGATCAGCCAAAACATCTTCGAAATCTCCAATGGCTGCTACCGGAACTTCTGGAACGTATAATAGCATTATACTCCAGAGTATCATCGGACAGCCTTCCTCCGTTACCCATGTCAGAGGCCTTCATTCGATTTTCCAAGATATACTCAGCTCTTCACCTATGTAATGGCTACCTAAACCGAGAATCTCTAGCCATGATTGCTACAGGGATTGTCCCTGAGCAGCCATACGTTGCACCTCCACGTTTTGGTGTAACACCCTCCAGACAACAAATCGGAGCGATGCTCTTCAAGGCATTCCCTGCAGGCGCTTCGGAACTTCTTACAACTGTTGACCGAGCGTCAGTTCTGAGTGGTATAGCAACTGTTCTAGGACCCTTGGGACTTCACCGAAAGAAGGCTATGGTGATTCGGGAGCTGGTGTCTGTCCTGATCGGTGGTCTTGTCGAGGCGCGAACTCGAGGTGCCGCAGACATGGGCATTCATCCTGCTGCCGGGCTGATGTCGTTGACCTCAGGAGGAAGTGGATCAAGCAGTGGCTCCATGGCCCTAGAGATAGGGGAATGTGACGTTGAACAGGGCATAGAAGCTCTGATGACACTTCTCTGCAAGTCGTACGGCATTGTTGGGTTTGATTTGACAAGAAAGGCCGGCGCTAAGAACAACGAGGATGTTGATGACTCAGATGAAGCTGTGATTGCTAGGATACGCGGCCAATCTGCGGCGCGCTTCTTCGGGTTCCCGGATGTCAAGCTTAACATTCTAAGGGCTTGCATCAACTTCTCCGAAGCACTTCCGGATTTCGATGGTGTTTTGCGATTCTCGAGTGATTTGTTGCGAACAGCCGGTTCTGGTGTTGCTCCGGGACCTAGGAGAGAGGATGCCTCACCTATGATCACGCGAGACGAGCAAGTTCGATTAGCTACTGGCATATCGAGAACCGCGAATCTTGTGCAGAGGCTGGGCTACAATGACATAGCAGCTGAGTACTGGGATGAATTCTTTGTCCGAGGTATCAAGCTTGAGCCCTCACTCAACAGCAAAACGCCAGTGGCTCACTCCAAGAGTATTCTTCCTGGTGCTACCGCTAGTCGTGCATCCCAAGATCTTGACCCTTTCATCTACAACCCCTTCCTAAAGAAACCAGACGAGATGGTAAACCAGACTCTTGTGGCTGATGAATACGCCACGTTCAAAATTACACTGCAGAACCCGTATGATATTGAAGTGGATGTTGAATCTGTTTACTTAGCTACTGAGGGTGTGCAGTTTGATGCTGTCAAGGAGGCGACCGTCGTCGGGCCATACCGAACACAGGTGATACGATTAAGGGGAAGGGCAAAGGAAGCGGGAACTGTCAAGGTCACGGGTGCTATCATCAAGGTTCGAGGATGCCGTGAGCGACGATTCCCTGTTTTCTCCATGCCTTGGACGCCAAAGCAGGAAGTCAAGGTCAAGGCCAAAGGTTTGGCTGCGCTCGAGGAAGCGGTTACAGATGTCAAGCCGTTTGCCCCGAAGCTCGAGGCTGAAAGCTTGAGTCTCACTGCCATTCAAGCACAACCCCTGGTAATTGTCAAGTCCACAACTCTTGCGCAATCCTCCATCATGATCCTGGAGGGTGAGAGGCAGGTGTTTTCAGTGACGTTACAGAATCTTGCATCAACACCAGTGGACTTTATGCTCTTCTCCTTCAAGGACTCTACACAGGAGCCGCTCCAGACAGCAATCAATAACCGAGATGCTACACCCTCTGAGCTCTATGAGTACGAGCTTGCGCTGATGAAGAAGCAGGCGCTGCGACTTCCCAACAGCCAACAAACTCGTCATATTGCACCCAATGGAGAAGCTACCTTCGACTTTGAGATTCTTGGTAAGCCCGGACTCACAGCGGCTACGATTCAGGTCGACTACACTCATCTGGGATTCCCGCAAGAAGAGATGCCTGATCAATTCTACACACGACAGGTTTCTCTCGATCTTACCGTGACGGTGAATGCCAGTGTTGAGCTTGCTCGAATCGATGCACTACCCGTGCATGGTGAGATTCCGCAGCCCCTGTGGGATCGCCTAGGTAGTTCCTTTACTGCCAAACCTGATGAGTACTGTCTCTTGTCTGTGGATCTCCGCAACGCCTGGCCCAGCCAGATGGTGGTACAACTGGAGAGCAACGATGGAATTTCTGTGCAGCAGGATATCTTGCCTGGAAATACGAGCCGTGTTATTCTTCCAGTCAAAAGGGTGTATCTGGAGGATCCTCATGCTACAATACCAACCCTCAACCCCTCGCGAAATCGACAATTCGTGGTTAGCGCTAGCAAGATTTCACCAGAAATGGAGCGGGCGAATCGAGAAGGGTTTTGGTATAGAGAGAGGGTTCTCAGCTGTCTCAGAGCAACGTGGAAGACGACGTCGCTACCTAAAAGGAGTGGCTCGATCGATCTGAGAAGCATACGACTGACGTCGAGAATGATCGAAGCAATCAAGGTTGACGAGGTTGACATTGATATCTCGGTTGAAGATAAGGATGGCAATGCGGCTGAAAAGGATGTAGCATACGTCGACGAGTTTATGCAACTTAGGGTACGCCTCACGAACCGGACAGCTCGGAAGATCCACCCTCTGGTTAGGATTCTTCCTGCACTTCGCCATCGGCCTGCAAATGTTGGACTAGAGTTTACACGAAAACTTGCTTGGAACGGTACTCTGCAGCAGCTCATTCCTGTATTGGAAGGACACGGAAGTGCCGAGATTTCAGTAGGCATGACAGTGCTATGCCGTGGAGAGTTTGAAATTTCAGCATCAGTAGAAGAGGTGCAGGTCTGGGATGAGCCCAGAAGTGAACCCACAAGAGCGAGATCTGAGTCTCAAACGATGATGGACGCTGCTCTCGGAGTTAAGGAGAGAAGGATGTGGCATGCAAGACAGCCTTGTCTATTGATGACGAGAGATCGCTAGACTCGTTTAAGAAATGAAGAGGGACTTTGACGGGGGGGACACGGATCTGTGGCTTTATATATTGGCCTCGATTAAATAATGGAGATTTATACTACGACGCGATGTAGATGTTTAGCGAATAGCAAGGAGAGCGGTCAATGACCTTTGATACCGTCAAGATGTCACTGTAAAAGAGTGTGCTTATCTATCTTCACATGCTGTGAATGAAGTTGATGATCATTGATGACTACCCTATAGCAGCGCCATATTGCTTGACGTTCTAGAAGTAAGTACCCTTCCATGCATCCGATTCATTTAGTAGGTTGTTGCCACTTTTTAGCCTTGTATCGAGACATTGAATAACGAGAAAGGGCCCCAAATTTCACATCAAACGAGTTAAACTTTGATGTACTCTTTACTCTCTGCATTGCCCGATCACCTGATAATCAGCGTCCGCATGTGCCGTGCAGTGTGGCTTTATAACTCAAGTCAACAGCTCATATCCCGAGTCAGCTCCGGCTTGTAGCGGCAAAGATTTTGGATTTTTATATCGGACGCCGAAGACGAAGCTTATCGGAATCTGGTTTCATCTACTGACCCAGACTTCAATCTGAGGCATTCTCCCTCAATCAGACTCTCCTAATCCTTTTGAGATAATTCTGGACTATGACTACAGGCTCAGAGCCCTCGGTTGGAGCGCCGAAACGGATTCTCTTTATCGACGCCTATGACTCGTTTACTAACAATATCGTCTCGCTTCTCCGAACCAGGCTGGGCGCTGATATCTTCGTCATAAGAATCGACCTCTCAGTGGTTGATAGAGTCAGCCACGATGATGCACCCGCAAAATGGACAGAGCAAGAGTTCATTAACAATCTTGCTCAATTCGACGCCGTAGTTTGCGGCCCCGGCCCCGGATCACCGCTTAATCCAGAAGACGTTGGGGCATTCAATCTTCTTTGGGATCTCCCTGAGCATCTTCAGTTGCCAGTTTTGGGTATTTGTCTTGGGTTTCAGAGTTTGCTTGCTGCGCATGGCGGGTCAGTAAGAAGACTCAAGAGGGGTCTTCATGGAATGGTGAGGGAGATTGAGCATCGAGGACAAGACATATTCTGCGGTGTACCCTCCTTCAAGGCTACTCTATACCACAGTCTCTGTGTTGATATTGGTCAATACAGCGATGGCTGGTCAGAAGAGAATCGCTGGAAGCCGACCTCAGAATTTTCACCATTGGCATGGGCAACAGAGTTTAGAGAGGATGGGCGAAGGGAACAGATCCTCCAAGGAGTGAGACACAACAAGAAGCCATTCTGGGGCCTTCAATACCACCCTGAGTCCGTTTGCACAGAGAAGAATGCTCAGGGTGTCCTCATCAACTGGTTCCAAGCTGCGCTGCAATGGAATAAATATCACGGACGACGAGTACAGGGACCTTTACCAGAGATTCAGACTCTTTCGCCACCGAATCACTTGGAGTCTGCAGCTGCGCTTAAGGAACACTTGGGTGATTTGTGGTTGAACTCAAACTCACCAGAAATCTCGCTGAGGGACTTTGCGAAGGGGTTTGAATACTCACATCGCACAATCACCGTGCCTCAGGGGGTTGGCGTGCCAGAACTCGTTGAGATGCTGGGGTTAGCAAAGGGAGAGACCATTATCCTTGACTCGTCGAGTTCTAAGAACGGAGATGCGCTAGCATTGAACAGCATTGTAGCTCTCGAAGTTGACGATGCGTTGCGGTTCGAGTACAACGTTTGCGATGACTATGTTACGGTACGGCTCCCGAGGACTGACGGAAAGGACAAAACCGAGATGATAAGCCTCAAAAACGGTACAATCAACGTATGGGAGGTCATCTCAGACTTCTGGGAGACGCGAAGCCATCCTCCTGGATCTGACCGTTCAACTTCAGCTTTCAAGGGCGGTTTCATGGGATTTATAACCTATGAGATGGGACTACACGGCCTTGAGAAGAAGATGGTCCCCGAAGATCGGGGCCACAAGAGGCCGGACATTTGTCTGGCTTGGGTAACGAAGAGCATTGTTCTTGATCACAGAGCTGGCGTTGCATATGTTCAAAACCTGAAGGCTCGAGGATCAAACGACGCATGGCTGGGTAAGATAACGGAAAGAATTCAACAATCCCACTATTGGAATGCGACGAATATGAGAAACGGAATTAATGGGCGTGCCATCAAAAACCGTGCCCAGAACAAGGAAATCAACATCACAACACCACAGTCAGACAGGTACGAAGAGCAAGTTCGTGTTTGCCAGGATTTCATTGCAGCGGGTGAGTCTTACGAACTCTGTCTCACATCGCAAACGACCATGGCAAGGCCTCGTTCAAGAAACAATGATAGAAACCCATGGGCCATATATCAGACCTTGAGACAGCGGCAGCCAGCTCCTTTTGGGTCTTTCATCCGTCTTGGTGGCGCCACGATGTTGAGCTGCTCTCCTGAGCGTTTCCTTCGATACGACACCAACGGACTATGCTCAATGAGGCCCATGAAGGGAACGGTTCGCAAGTCAGAGGCTGTGTCAACCCTCGCACAGGCCGAGAAGATCCTTCATGTGCCTAAGGAAGTGGCTGAGAACCTCATGATTGTCGATCTGGTTCGACACGATTTACATGGCGTCTGTGGCGTTGGCCATGTCACAGTTCCTGATCTCATGAAGGTAGAGGAATATGCCACGGTCTTCCAGATGATCACCGTGGTCAATGGGCAACTCCCAGGCCGCAATGGGAACAAGCCTCATGGCGCTCGCCGAAGCAGCTTTGACTCTCACTGCCCTTATACCGGTTTGGATGCCCTTGCCGCGGCTTTACCTCCTGGGAGTATGACAGGGGCGCCGAAAAAGCGCAGCTGCGAGCTTTTACAGATCATTGAGGGCCAACACGAGCGAAGTCTCTACTCTGGTGTTGTGGGATATATGGATGTCGCAGGTGCAGGAGACTGGAGTGTCACAATTCGAACCATGTTTAGATGGGACGATGAGACGGCTCCAGCTGAAGATGGCGAGACGGAGCCCAGAGAAGTTTGGAGAATTGGAGCTGGAGGTGCGGTAACAATTCTCAGTACCCCTGAAGGTGAAAGGGATGAGATGTTTACCAAACTTGCCGGTCCTATGGGTGTGTTTAGAGACGCGGCATAATTTGGATCTCAATGAAGAGGCCATATTGGATTAGATGGATGGACAGGCGCAACATTTGACTTTGGACATGATACCTCAACGTACACATCGTCGGAGGTTTTGGTTTGAAATTCAACAACATAGACGAATAGGATAGGACCGAAACATCCGGAACAAAGCAGAAGATGATACGATATATTCCTCGTAAACAAGGATACCTTTGACGACCGACTATAACCTCCCTTTGCCGTCCTAAAGCTCAAGCATTCTCCTTGCGAATAGCCGAGACTGACGGTAATAAGACCCCGCTGAATGCCCATGCGACTCCTTTGTCCTCTGTGATCATACACGCGTTGTACAGACTTTATACTAGCGATTATCCTCCTCTTCCTGAAACGCAACATTCTGTATCCGTCTTTGGTTCGGTAACTCCGAGTGTTTCTGTTTTATGCGACTCCGTATTGCGCGCGCATTTAGAAATCTTGCTCCTCATGGAAAAACATGCCGAAGCTGACGATGGTTCCGTAGATCAATAGACCACCAATTATGGACATGACCATGGCTTGCACCTCGATGAGGCCAGAGTGAGCGAGAACGACAGGGAGAGCTATGTAACAGTCAGCAACGTGAGTTCCAGCATGATCCATTCCATTGGCATCAGCAGCGTTGCGCCGGCTAAGCAGGACTTACCAATTCCCATAACAACAAAGAAACCTGTAAAGAAGCGTCCCAAGTCTAGAACCGCAGCGCCGGAGCTCTCCACGAAGTCATCCGGGTTGGCGCAGTGTCCGCAGATCCAGTTGGGAATAGGCGCAATGACATAGGTGGCGACGACGAGGAGAGGATAATACACCTTCCACAGGGCGCAGGAGAGAATAACGAGGAGGAATCCAACGGCGAGGACGAAGGAGAGGGCAATAATGGTCTTGAGGCCGGCGGTCGGCATCTTGGGCGATGGTGTTTATGGAACGTGAGAGGACGAGTTATGCGGCGATGTCGGCGACGTAAGCTCCCCGCGGGGAGATGGAGGAAATTGAATCGGGTATAGAGAGAAAATCGAGTCGTAAGCGACGAAGCGACTGGTTGTGTTGGACGCGACTGAAAGGGAAATTCGTTGACGTTATGTGTGTTACACGGCTACAGTAGGCCAAGTTCCAAGATGATGCTATCCCAACTGAACTGTCAACCAGGTACGTATTCGTTTCCAGGTTCGCCAGGAGGACCGTTGTCAGCCATTCGGAAGTACTATTTCCCGGGCCCAATTGGATATTGAAAAATGGAGCGCTGTAAGTGGCTATAACACATCCTCTTGGTGGGTTAGTGGGTCGTCTTCTTATCTGATAGCGCAGTCAAGTAAAAAAAAACCAAAAAACTCCGAGATCTCTTTACTTTGATCATCGCAGTCGCAACCACATATCACCATCCAGGTTCAACAAAGATATCCTGGATCTGGACTGACATCGTATTGTCGATAGAGCTTCAGTAGCTCTTGCTTCGTGCGAAGACCCGCGAATTCGCCTCATCGGCCTGTCTCTCATCCACATTTTGCTGCGGTTTTCTCTATATCCTCACCTCTCGACACGATACGACCATCTACAAGCTCGCCAGCCATTGTCGAGACAGCTGCTACTCTTTTTTAGTGAACATAGACCTTGTTATTTCAGGGGTGTTCCTGTTGCCGTATCTCAAAGTGCTGCTACTTCCTATCTGATCGGAAGTCAGACAAGACACAACACCAACACCAGGACCAACTACTCAATTCTCACGATGAGCTTCAGTGGCGGCAGTGACGAGATAATTTGGCAGATTATCGGTCAGCAATTTTGCGCTTACAAGATCAAGTCAGTTGCTGCTTTCTCTACTCGGCCCATGTCACTTGGCGAGGCTTGATACAAGATGATAGGCTAACTTCTATCCAGAACCAACAAAGCTCAGACATTCTGCCGCAATGAGCACAATGTTACAGGTCTCTGTAACCGTCAGTCATGTCCTCTCGCGAATTCGCGATACGCCACAGTCAGGGAGCATCAAAACCGATTGTACTTGTTGATCAAAACTCCAGAAAGGGCGCATCTCCCAAGCAAACTTGTAAGAATTCAGGTTGTTATACGAGGTGACAAGATGCTAATAATCGTCACAGTGGCAACGTTACAAACTGCCCAGCAACTACTCCAAGGCACTATCCATGATAGACGAGAAGCTTATTTATTGGCCTAATTTCCTCATTCACAAGTGCAAGCAACGTCTCACCCGCTTGACACAGGTTCAAACTCGCATGCGTCGTATTGCGGCTGAGGAGGAACGATTGGGTGAAAAGCTTGTTCCTAAGATGGCCCCTAAGATCAGACACCGTGAGCAGGCTCGTGAGCGCAAGGCCGAGGCTGCCGCTAAGCTGGAACGAACCATTGAGCGCGAGCTTGTTGAGCGTCTTCGACAAGGTGCTTACGGTGACCAGCCCCTCAATGTCAGCGAGTCCATCTGGAAGAAGGTTCTCAATGCCATGGAGCGCGATGGCGAGGGTCAACGTGACAAGGACTTGGACAAGGGTCTCGATGAAAACGGCGAAGAGATTGAATGGAGTGAGGAGGAAGACGACAACCTGGAGCAACAGGTTGAGTATGTTTCCGATATTGAGGAGAGTGACGAGGAGCTCGGCGACCTTGAGGACTGGCTCGAGAGCGAAAACGAGGAAGAGGACGAAGATGAGGATGAGGATGAGGATGAGGATGATGACAGCGAAGAGTCCGAGACCGAAAAGTCTGGCAACAAGCGAAAGCGTGGACGTGCCATCAAGATGAAGAACAAGAAGCCCAGACAGGAGGAGAAGGAGAAGCTGATGCTCACCAACGATCTCACATGGTAATTGACGGTCTCAAAAATCAAATCAAGCTTCGGCGTTTGAGGAGTTGGCATTTTCTAAGGAGGATGGAAAAAGGGGTTTACGAAGGGTGAAGCATACATGAATGTGAACCTTCTGTCTGAAGATATCAGATGGCGATATGCTTCATCTTTGCTGAGCTAATTCCTGGCACGGTATAGATACCAAAATAGGCTGCCAATGTTTTTATGTGAATTTGTTGTACTTGAAATGTTTCGAAACTATTTTCCCTCTCATACTTATGAGAGAGAGGCTCTGCTGAGACAAAAGCTTATAGGCCATGGTCCACCCGAGTCCTAGAATTTGCCCCGCCCGTCCAAACCTACAGCGCATTTTAGTTCAGGCATCTATGAAACTCCCCAAGCCCATTTCCACTTCCACTTTCACGGCCAAGAATCCCTTTCTAAACGTCACTGCTTCACCTCCATCTTCCTTTTCCGCTCTTCGTTTTTTTTTTTTTTTTTTTTTTTGACACTGACAGCATCTCTTATACCCTGGTCTATCAAGACAGCAGCTGGCTGTACCACCGAATCAACTGCGACAGTAACAGGGCATTGCGCTCACCCCTCAGACCTTCAACTACAGGCCAAGCCATTCTCCGAGCTTCGATACCGCTCGCTTCCTCAACCTACATCAAGCGAGCCCATCGCGCGACAGGCGCAACATCTATCCACTTGCATAATCGTCGATGCGAAACGCTACGAACATATTATCTACAAAAGAAACACTATAAGACAAAAACAACACATTATGGCGTCCTGGTACTCAAACCTCGTCCAGAAGACATCTTCTCAAATCTCCTCTCTACGTCAGAATCTCCTCTCCGGCGAACAGGACGGCGACTCCGAAGACGATACTCACGTCTGCCGTGTGCTCCGTGGCTATTATACAGAAAAGGGGCGTCCATTCCCCTCATGGCTGCCCGCGGATCCCAAGGCACCAGCCCAACAACCCATACAGCCTGTCATGACACCACAAGCCGGCCAGCGCCCCGGCGCTCAAAGTCAGCAACACGGTGGTCTGAGTAGCCTCTGGGACAACGGACCGCAACAGCCACAACAACAAGCACCTCAGAGCCTTCGGGCTGGAGGTGGACGAACACCTGCCTCGTTGCAACCTGGCGGCGGCGGTGGTGATATTAATAGGCGGCCACTGCCAAGCCAGCAGCGCGCGGGCAGCTACCAGAGCACGGGCGGTCAATTCGGTAGGCCCGAAACGGCGAGTGTGCCACCTGGTGGTGCTTCCGGGGGTGGAGCTGGAGGATCTGCGCAGGATAGATTGCGACAGAGGCTTTGGGGAGGAGGATCGCGAACAACGAGTCCTCAGGCTGGAAGTCAAGGACCTTTCAATCCTCCAGGTGGAAATAATGGAGGAGGTGGCGGCGGCGGCGGTTATGAGGATCGATTTGCGCCAGGCGGAATGTATGATCAAGCAGGCGGCGGTGGCAACGCTGGATTGAGGAGAGGAGGCTTGCCCAGTGGGCCAAGGGGATACAGATAAAACCTGTTCTTGTATGAAGAAGTGAAGCATACGTTGGATGTCTGGCGTTTACGTTCCTTGATAGGATAGAGCGGCGTTTCACCTGGTAATATGGACTTTTGTTTGGTCGATGTCTATGTCATGTACCCAAGAATCGTGATATGCATGTTGTGTATCCAGACCTGATGACAATAAATGGCTTCTCATATATATCGAAACTTTGCCAACTTACCGTCATCCCATGAACTCCTTGCCAGAAATTACTGCAACCAAGAAATCCCCAAACATAAAAATACATGCAGCAGACGTTTATGAACAGAACCTCAACTACTTGCTCTCACATACTCATTTGTTTGGCATGCCATCGCCCTTTTGCGCTACCGTTTTCCTCGGAAGCACTTCTACCTCCTTGCTTAATAGTTTGCGCAACTCAGGCGTAATCGTCTTTGGCTGCGGCGGAGATGCCGCTGGCTCAGCAGCTTTGCCCTTGCCAGATGCCTTACCACCCTTGGATGGCCCTGATTCGGTCTGCTCAGAAGATTTTGAGGGTTCCTTTTGGTTGAACCGAGGAGCTGGGAAGTTCTGTTTCTTGTCGACAGCATCAACAAGTCGCTGGAACCTCTTGAACAGAGTCTCTGCCCGGATCAGAGTCGCCTCAAGATCGATTGTGTTGGAAAGTTCATTGACTATGTACTATTAGCCCATGATCAGTGTGCTTGGTGACCAAGATGACTTACCATATTTGAGCACCTCATCGAAATGTTGCAAGTGCTCCATAATCACATCGCGGTGTCTCTCAAGAATCGCTAGTGCAATAAAGAGGTGGAAGTTCGCACTCATATAATCAGTCCACAAGCCCTCCCATAATCGAAGGACGTCAAGCCAAGCAAACTCCCGCTTATACCAAACAAGTATCATGCGGAAGAAGAAGAAAAAGTTGGTGCTGTCTGCCTTTTGTAGATGGTTCCAAAGTGCTGGGTCCATGAACTGAACAAGTTGGTCCAGAGTCAGAAGCTGGTTGCGCATGCCAGACTGATCACGCAGAAAGTTGCGTTCCATGCGCTCCATGAACTTCTGGAAACCCCAGAATGCAACAGCATCGTCCTGAATCACTGCGTAGATTGGTGCCAATAGATCTGACATACCCTGAACATAGCCCAGATCTTTATTGTACTCGTTGTAAGTTAGGAGCATCTCCTTCATCTGCTCAAGGTGGACGTTGGTGCCAACTTCGGCAAAAGGTGAGCTTGGATCGGGATGGGGTATATCCTCGCCCATGAAGATTGGTACATTGCGGTCCGTTCGGTGGACGTCTTTTTCTGTAGACAAATTGTAAGTATACTCCTTGGGAGAGAAAGGCTGAGAGATGGTGAGCAACTTACCGATTCGTCCCTTTTGCTCGCGCCACCACTCTCCAGTGTCGCCCTCACCTCCATCACCCTCGAGCCTCTCCCACCACGAAAGCTTGAGCTTGTAATACTGGTCACGTAGTGAGGCGATTTGAGCCTTTCTCTCATCGGCGGTGCTGTACCACTCATAGACGCCAAGAAGGAAAAGCCATGCTTCCTTTCGAACACCATCCTCAGAATCAAGACCTCCGTGAAAGACACGCTCCTTGACCTCATCGATAGTGATCGACAATCGGCCAGTTTGAGGGTCAAAGAAGGTATTCCACTCCTTCATTGTCACAGTCTTTCGGCGTTCCTCAAGTGAAAGGTTGCTGGCTCCTTCAAGAAGCTCAAATTCGCCAACATCGGTATCCTCAAGTTCCATGACATCATTAGCAGACCATATCCTCTGTCTCCGATCGCGGTCGCTCTGTTCCTGGATGCCCATAGCCCAGCGAGCGAGATAGATTCTGGCGCTGTCAAACTCGTCTTGAAGAGTCTGGACTTCAGGATTTCTCAAAAGCCGCCTTACTTGTGGCGGTAGGTTAGGATTCTCGACAATATCTTGAGCGGCTCTCCGCGTAAAGGTGGTTACTTTGCTGAATTTTTCCATAATATTCCACCCAGTTTCCTTAATCAACTTGACGAAAGGGTCCATCTCTGCATCTCGATTTGACGGTCCCCCAGCGCCACGCTGCGCTCCCACATTGCTATCCTGACGGCCAATTTGCGATGGGCTGGAAGTGAGTTTGTGGCCAAATGCTTCACTGTCCTCCTTTGATGGCTCGATTAAGTAGATGTTGGGTTCAGCACCAGATCGCTCAATTTTGACATAACGACGTAGCCACTTCACAACCTCATCGCCACCCCAGAACATCTGTCCTGATTCTCCAAAAGGATCAAATGTATCACGCGCGATCTTCTTCTTTTGAAGAATCGTGCTTTGGCACTCATTGTCATGGAAGAAGAGGGCGGGAAAGCTGTCGCCCGCACGGGAATTGATGATGACGGATCCATACCACCAGCCGAGGCTCGGAGGCCGAACGAGGAGCGAATAGACGGCACTCACTGGAATCGCAAACGCATATCCACCGACAGATCCAACATGGCTAGTGACGGTCGGCGGGGGAGGAACAAGGTAGGACTGTTTCGGGGGTGAGTCTCCATCGCAGAGGTCAACCTTGACGTAAATGCTGGCGGAATCTCCGAGGGCAGATTCGGGAATCCAGGCAAGAAGTAGATCCGAGGAGGCGATCGACGTTGATTCATTGGAAGCGGATGAAGTAGGGCGCTCTTCGTGATGGCCTCGTTGCTGGAGAAGTGCGATATATCCTGGAATGTTGTCCTTTGAAGAAGGTGTTGGGTGAACATAAACCTGCGATTGTCAGTTGTCGCCCGTCACTCTACAGCAGCGCAACCTCTTGCGCACGACATAGATAGACTCGGATGTTACTTACCTTGCTCTTGGAAAAGAGAAGCTTGACACCTCTGCCAGTCTCGGCATTTCTAATAGTGTTGTACTCGCCCTCCTCATCATCGCTCAGCGCATAGAAACTGTTTGATGGTGACGCAGATCGTCGCGAGGGCTGCTGTGGCGGGGCATCAGCTGCCCCAGAATCCTGCTGCGACATGGGAAGAAAGAAGTAGAGCTGTCGCTCTCAGCAGCTCCCGTCTTGATTAGCCTTTGTCCTCGGTTTGTTTCGTTGTTTGAGGCCACAGCAAGATTTTGAGTATTAAGTAAGGTATATAAATGGTTACGATGAAAAAGAAAAGGAAAGATGAAGAATGAGGTAGTTCAGGTGGTGGCATGTGAGTAAACGCAAGCAAGCGAAAGGCAGCTGTCTGTCTCTTGCCCAAACGGATCACAGATGACGACGTGCCCCGCCACAGAAGCTCCCCGCCCCATCTTAGCAGAGGTACCTGAACTCATGGCTGTATCTGCTGCCAAACAGCGCAGTTTTGGCAGAGACACATGTACCCGTGCTCAGCAGGCTTGCCAGAAAAGTATCATGACAGCAGTTTATTGGTGGGAGATGAAGTTCAGCTTGCGTCGTCACGAGCATGAGGCATGGAATGGCTTTGAATTACTTCAGTGACCGCGTACTGCAAATACGTAGATCAGCCTTAACCACGTCAGTGACAGGTAGACTAGGTTGTTCATACTTGTACGATCTGACAATAGGCCACCAGCATGAAGATATTTTGGGGGAGTTCAGCCCGTAGTAGCAAGTCTCATTCTCATGATCCTTACCAAGGATCATGCCGATGATGAGTTTAGGACAAACCCTACAAGGTTCTTGTTTCCCATCTCTCAGCAGAAGCTATGCGACTTGGATCTTTTCCTCAAAGAGCAAAGGAGATTCCAACAGACTTGAGTGAATCAAGGAGCCATGCCAACTACCTTAGTCTGAAGGCCTGCCAGGTTATTCTCAATTTAACAAGTCTATACTACATTGACTCAAGTCCGTCTGTCATCTGGGATAGAAGCCCGAGGTTCTTTGCCTCTATATCTCCTCGTAGGGTGAGGGCGACGTCCAGTTTCAGTCGTGATTCGTACACTATATCACTTTCGTTTTATTTCGATAAGCAGCAAACTCGGGACATGTTGAGGGCATTTAAATGTTTCGGCAGCCAGTCTCATTTAAGATACAAAGACACAGAGTAATAGTCGGTTTGATTCATGTATTATTGGTGATAGTTTATTTACCATATCGTATGGCTTGGTACACTGAACCCCTTTCTACGCACGTCCAATAGTCCCCACTGCTCAGAACATCAATGGCCCGACTCCTTCAAATTAACAACATGCCACTATCGCCAAACTTAATACTGCGTCCACAGAAACCATTCCTGTCCAGACATGGAACGCCCTGTGAATGCTTTGGAAACGCCTGATCGGCTTATGCAAATAAGGCAAAGGCTCCCCTCTTGAAACAAAATGGATTAACGGAGTCGGGTATTTAGGAAGAAAATTCGTGGTGATCGTTCTCGAAAGCTTTTTTATACGCCCTAGACGTCTTCACTTAGGAGTCCAGTCTGGAACTCAGGCTCGACAGCCGTTTCAGAGTCGGTCCAGTTCACTGGCTTGTGAAGGCGAAGCATGGATAGGAAGTAGTCCTCCAGGATGCAAAAGTTGAGGAGGAAATCGTTACAGTTCCAGGCGATAGCACAAACCATAGCACCAGCTACGGCATCGAGGATGAAGTGGTTGGCTGTGGCGACAATCGCAGTGAGAATCAAAGCTGGGTATGACATGCCCGCGGCAACGATCATTATTCGCTTCCAGGAGGTAGATCTTAGGCCCTTAATGGGGATAGTGGCGACGGTAAGGCCTACAAGGAGAGAGTATCCAAAGTGCAGAGATGGCATGGCCGCTGCTCTTTTAGTTAGCCCCGTATGAGGTCAAAATTCATGTGGCTTTCACTTACCATACTGATTGCAGAATCGGTTGGTGGTCCAGACACTGCTCTCTCCAGTACCACTGTGAACGCTGTCGACAAATCCAAAGCTCTTGGCCTCTTCAGCATCAGGGCCCTTGTATTCAGGATCGCTCAGAAGACGGGGAGGCATGCAAGGCCAGCTGGTGAAGACAACGAAAGCGAGGAGATTGCACATGGCCATGGTTCGTCGACGGGCTTCGTATAGAGCAGGGCCAGCAGCCACCGTATCAGATCTCACGCGGCCAGCGGCGTAACGGCGATGTCGGGTGGTGGTGAAGTAGTAGAGGACGACAAGGAAGGTAATGGTTCCGGGAATATGGATGAATGAGTAGATCCGGTTGATCCAGTGGAGAAGAGTAGGCCGAGCGAGGAACCACTTCTGAAAGTCTATCTCCCAGAAGATGCGAAGTCGTTGTTCGAGGTGGATGATTTGGAGAGCATGTCTGCGGGCGACATCGACAGTGCCCTCGTCGAGAGTCAACGCAGTGATAGCACGGCCGACCTGGTACACAAAGTAGATAAGAAACCAGTACCAACACTCGACCAAGAATGGCAACTTCTTGAGGAGGCGGCTCAGCAGTCGATCCTCGAATATGTGAGTGTTTGGTGTAGAAACGATGCGCTTATAGCCAAGTACTTGCAGCTTGCGACGGCGCAGAGTCGGTTGAGAACTTGAGTCGAGACTCGGTGATCGCGAACCACTCCATCCGCTCATAAGACTATCGGTCGAGTCTCGCTTCGGGAAGTCATCAGAGCGTTTGTAACTCTTGATGCTGGCGATTCCTGACTTGTTTGTCCAGAAATTGTAGTCCTTGCTTCTGTTGAAGTAGGCACCCCCAAAGAGGAGAGTCACGACGACGAGTGGCTCAAGAAAAGAACCGACTCCCATGGCGAACAAGGTTTCAACTGCCGAGAACTAAGTTGAGTTTGGGGTCACAATGAAGTATGAGGCTTGCCGCTGGTGATGAGATCCAAGATATATATGATAGGCAGCCTGGGAACGGTGTAAGTCAGGATATAGCGATGCCAACTGCCAAGTCAATACAAACAAGAAGAAACAAATACAAAATGGTGTAATGTATACAATGCAATGCAATGCGATTCGTCTGAGAGTAAGAGAGAGAAGAGAGAGCACAGCAAATCCGTTTATAGTAGGGGGGGAGGCGGGTTTTGATGCAACAGAAAAAGGACGGAAGGCTCGGGGGAGTGCATATTTCATATTGACTGCTGCATAGGTAGGTAGGTAGGTACAAGACTCAGCTAAGCTCAGCTCAGAACAACTCAGCTTGGCAGTTTCTGATCTGTGATCGATGATAGGTAATTCATGGGTTATTGGGCCAGTATTTTTCGCTGCCTGTACCCGGAGTTAATGACAGTCTGAGGGCACACGACATGTCTAAGTCGACCGGGAGCACTAAGACAAGCCACAAGCAGGGAATACCCTGGGCCCAAGCTTCCACCCCCGCCCTGTTACCGGATGCCGGCTTGTAGGGGGGAGCCAGGGGGGTCAGTGGGCCAATTACAGGGCTACAGGTGCACGCAGAAAGAAAAAGAAGAAGAGCCCGAGGTGAGCTAGACAAGGGTCTTGTTAGAATGGATCGTCCGCTACCAACTTTACACTGCTGACATGCCATGAGCCTGATAAATGGACCAGTCATAGAAAAGGTGACATGTTGGACGTGAACAAAATAACTTGGTACCTACCTATAAGCAGACTGACTGACTGGTGAGGCCGTCCGTGGGCTTATCTCACCTCGAGGTGAACATGGCATCATTCTCGTGAGAGAGGATACTTAATCTACAGCGTCTCTCCACCTTGTGTCTGTCTTGACTCTTGTCCAACAGGGGCAGACTCAGCTTCCAAGGGTGAACAATTTGACTGACGCACATAGACCTGATGATGGTGTTGTTTGCCCGTGCCCATCATTCGACAGATGCCCATAGAAACTCCTTTACTCAAACCCCCTGACTTGAACTCTATTCCGCGGCAACTGATCGTGATCTGGGGTTCTGCAAGAGTCCGATCCCAAGGACAACAGGAATTTATATCACCCACGGAAGCACGGTAGCGGTTTAACCCCGTCTCCATGTGATGAAACTTCCGCCTCGTGCTTCCGACCTCCGACTTTTTAACCTCCGGATCTTCCGGATGTCACAGACAATATGATATTGGCTATAAACAATTAACACACACCGACTAATAAAGGATTGGAAGCTTATTTAATTTGAGTTTGCGCATAATCAATCATACAAGATCATCTTATCATGAGTTCATCAATCTGCCTCAACTCTAAAGGTCATGCATAGGTACCTAGCTTGGCCTCTTGTATGCCAAAATCCCTTAACACTGTTGCCCCAGACCTAATGTCGGTGGCTTCACCTCTACACGGCAAGTTGTGTACATAGCATCCTATCCTTACGCCTAAGGCTTCGGACACTTCCTTATTCGATTCTACCCATCGAAGCTTTCTCAGACCAAGCTGCATGCTTATTTCTTACCAAGTTCATAGTAAGCCAAAAAGCATTCTTCCTATGGCTACAACACATGCATTGAAACCATACACATCTAATCAATGCCGACATTTTACGTCATTGTTCTAGCAAAACCATTTAAGATTCCGCGCGCGCTAGGTTAGTCAATGCTAAAAATTCTTTTAAGGCATGTTGCTACTATTGCCGATTTCCGTCTTGGGTAGCGTCAACAATGTCACAGAACCTGGATATATCAGAAGTCAGGCAGGGATGTAATGTAGTGACTTTGCCGCTTGAGAAATGCTTGATACTACGAACGAGTTCCCGGGTGTATCAAATATGGGCAACGTTCTACATCCGTAGACTCCCATATCAACAAAAAAATACTTTAGTTGATCTTGAAAATCAACGATTCGAGCCAATATCGCTTCTTGGTGGAACCAAAGTGACAATTCTTATGATCCAACGGCATCTTGAGAGTGACAAAAAAAGCCTACGCACATTCGCTCGGCCATCACCAAAAACCCGAGCCTCACATCATCATGGAGCGTACTCCGAGACATCCGATTACATATGTAGGTAGTCACGTATCATTTTTCTGCCTCTTGGCATAGGCTTATTAATCTGATAAGATTTTCATTTTCGCCACAGTCGAGTAAGAACAAAAGAAACTGATCTGCATGCCACATGCTTGAACAGCAAGAATAGCCTGGTCTTCCAGCATTGTGCAGCATGGTTTGTACGGCTCAGCACCATCACCCAATAGTACACGAAGAGAGTTCATAGATATTGGGTACTCGCTCAGATGGATGTAACATATACGTGTGACTTATTGTCTTCTATTAATCTATTCATTCCACCCTTGACAGGTTGCACCCAGCGCTTAATCCCACGATGAAACGTCTAACGAAATATGACCGCCTATCTGTGTCGTATGCTTCATTTATATCGTGTAGTTCTTATCCATTTCCTTGTTCGATAGTCAACTTACCGCCTACACCAAACTCCTCTCTCTCAATGTACTGCTCAGCTCCTTGAGCTTAACAGGCTTAGAGAGAAACACATCAACACCACTTGCATAAGCATCTTGCTGGGCACTCGCTGATGCCAAACCCGTTAGGGCAAGAATGACAACGGGTTCCCGACCGTCTTTGTTCTCAAAGGCCCTTATCCGTTTTGTGGCCTCAATACCGTCCATTCGTGGCATGCTGATGTCCATCAATATGCAACCGAATTCATCTGGGTTCTCCTGGAACCGTTCCACAGCTTCAAGTCTGTCTGCTGCCGTAGTATACTTGCTCTTAAGCTTCTTCATGTAGGCACACAACACCGAAAGGTTGATGGGGTTATCATCGACAAGGAGGAAACTCCTGGGTTCGCTCCCCGTAGTTGACCCCTGTTGTTGCATCGCTTGGGAAGGACGTTTTGATGGAACTCGGGATGGGGGACCTGGACCTGGTATCGATTTATCATCAAGGGCATCACCTTCTGTATGGCTTCCAGTCGAGCACCTCTTGGCATCATCGGATGCATAATCCAAATGCTCTTCATCTTCACGTACTGGCACAGCCGGCGATAACGCTTGTAAGTTTCCCCACCGACACAATGCTATATGAAGAATTCGAGCAAGTTTGTGTGGGCCAATACTGAGACTGCAAGTTAGCAATATGAAATCTTTACAGGTTTACGGGCTTGAAGCACACTTACGGTTGAGAAACAAATTCATAAACTCGCAGATCCTCAGATGCCTTGCTCTCGGAAGATCGCTTATGTGCCGTAATGGCATTGGTGCACACCACAACCACGGGACACCTAGCGAGCTCTTCGCTACTTAGCACGGGGTCCTCAATCGCTATCTCATTGCATAGAATAAGATCCGGAGCCACGTCCTGGCATGTAGCTTCGTTGATAACATCCATCTCCAACCATCGATGACACATTACTTTCATGGCAGACATGGGAATGCCGCGACCAGTTTTCGACTTAATTTCCTCCTCAGAAGGGAAACCGACCAGTCGCAGACGCAGTCCTTTTAAACGCTTAGTCTCTTCATCAACTTCGTTCTTCTCCTGTCCCAGATCGAATTGTCTGAGTCTTTCGATCGTGATAAGGGCAATGTTATGGTTGCTGTGGTCCCGACGTTAACTTCACTTTCAATCGATATCTTGCCGCCCATTGATGCCACGATCTTCTTGACCAGGCTCAGGCCTAACCCGGTACCGTGTGAAAGATGGTTTTCCTGGGAGAATGGTTTGAAGAGATAATTTCGAAGAAAGTCTGGGGATATTCCTTGGCCAGTGTCTGTGACCGAAATGCGAACCAAGCGTCTGTGACTACTTGGGTTATTCGAGGATAGGGTTTTTTGAGATAGAGAAACCGTGATTGTGCCTTTGTGTGTATATTTGAGTGCATTTCCAAAAAGGTTCATCACAACACGGCGGAGTGCTCCTGCGGCCACATGGAAGCGATACGGGACATAAGGGTCAATATCAAGAAAGATGGCCACCTGACTGTCGTGTCCAAGTGGCACCTCGTACTTGGCGGGGTCTCCAGACTGACCTCCCGTCAGATTATTCTCATCCTCCGTATTCACGCGTTTGCTTGGGTTTGCGGTTTGCCAAGCTTTGTGGGCTTCATTGCCCTTGAAAACATGACCGGCGAAAACACTGTCCATTACCTCCTCGATGAGGGCGTCCAGTCTAACCTCAGAGGTCGAAACACTCGCGGGAACTGTCGTGGCAGAATCTGAAACAACAGACCGTTTTCGAGCTCGGCGCTCCTTCTTTCGATGAGCTGTAACTTGATTGACTTTTGAGAAGTATAAAAGATGATCAATGGCCTCGGATAGTGTTCGGCCACATGTCTCAAGGGTTCGCAGTAGGTTTCCCTGGAAAACATCCAGCTGAGTGTCGGACAGCAACTCGGCTGACAGCATGACTCCGTGAAGGGGAGTCCGCAGTTCGTGGGACAATGACCCAAGCACATCGGATTGTGCCTGGTTCACAAGCACGGCCTCGAGTCGTTGGGCTTCCGACATGGCCAGCATGCCGAATCCTCGCAGGTAACTCAACTCACCCTAGATGGTAAATGTCCTCGTGGGTGTCCGAGTATATGCGAAACCTCCCGCTAACCAACGGTCTCTTTTGGGATCCCAAACAGGCACAAAGGCTACGCTTCGAGCACCAGGGAAGATCTTGGAAACTGACGGTCCTTCTAGAGATCGTGACCAAGGACGCTGACTTTTACCAGATAGCACCGCAGTTAATCCTTCACCAAAATATTCTTCCTTGGGCATCGGTGTACAAAGGTCGGCCTCAGACGAACCACTTGATAGGAGGCTACCATCCTCGTCAAAATTGAATATTTTGCCAGCAGGGTACCGCCGCAAGAGTGAAGCTAGCAACTTCATGGGCATAGCTGCGTGAATATCGGAACCTACATCCAGGTTGATGCTTGATGAAGTAGATGTAGCGAATCCCAAAATTCCGCAACAGGACTTTTCTTGCTCGATCCTATCGCTTGAATCATCGCTACTCGAAGATGACTCGGTAGAAGACTGACTCTCATGAAGCATTGAGTCGGTAGCCGACGTCTCGAAATTCGCGTCTAAGAAGACAACGCCTTCAATCTCTATTCCCTCTCGTATGATATTGACTGCACGAGAGAATATCTTGGCAATTGCCTTCTCCTTAGCATTGGCATCGGACTCTTGAACAGACATACTCTTCGTTGAAGTGCTGGTCATATTCGCCTCCCTGGAGGCCCCGGAACTGATAGCGGTGGTTTCTCCTGTTGTCCTGGGTTGCACTGGTATGTGAAGCGGCAATATTTTCTGAAGACTAATATCCCTGAACTGCTGTAGGGCCTGCTGTTCAGAATTTATATTGCCTTCCCGTGTCGAATCGTCGTGGAAAGCCGGAGAATTCGTTCGAGCTCTCCAACCCGCCATGGACGACTCCTTCTCGACAAACGAACCAATTCCCCTTGTCATACGGACACTTCTTCGATAAGCATCTCCCACACTCTTAGATCGAGGGTAGTCCATAATGTTAGAGGAGATTTCGCGTAGGACCTCAGCGTCATTTGTGGTCCAGCTCTCGACTTCTCTCGGCTCAGAGTCTATCACGCAATAAACACCAATGTCAACACCAGCAGGCGATCGCACAGGGACAGCAGCATAAAAGCGAGCAGGGAATTCTGATAGAGGATGTTGTATCTTGCAAAGCCTAGCATCGGCTTTAAGATCCGGTATCAGAGTAAGGGGCAGTTCCTCATCAGAGGAAGAGTCATGGCTTTATGCCATAAGAGCCTGGCCGCAAACCGAGAGCTGTCGTGGAAATGTCCCTGGGTATAGCCAGAAGTCTCCATTTCTATCTTTTGGTCGGATCGGGCCCTTGGCAAGAGATGACCGTTGTGTAGTCTCGGCGACGATATATTGGTGATTACGATCGAACAGAGATATCAAGGCGCGATTAGTGCCCGTTTTACAGAGTCCGAGTTGTGCAAGAGATGTAAGGACAGTGTCTCTCGGAGTTTCTTGTCGTTTTAACTCGTCGCTGGTTATAGTTCCGTTGGCTGAGGTCTGGCCAGGGGGCGCGCCTTCGGTGGGCGAGTCTGTAATATCGTTGAGCAGCGATGCTCCATACCTAATTCTGTTAGTTATCAGGCAAACATAAGTGTGAAAGTCGATTATGTCGATATGAAGAGAGTGTAACTAACTTGAAGGACTCTCTTTCACGAGCCGGCTCTGAGACCTGCTTAGGTGATGATGCCATCGTGGAGCCTTATCCTTAGCCCCTGGCTTGGTTCACACCAAACTGACCAGCTTTAAGGAATTTGTAAAAATACGGGTGTTGAAAAGGGAAAATGATTGAAGGTGTTCCCAGGAGAAAAGCTCAAACGTGGTCTCGACCTTGGGTGGCGATCGCAAGTTGGACGAGGTTAAGACTGAGAAATGACAAGCAAGAAGGCGGAATATGTCTTAAATTCCTCTACAATCGCTTCGAGTACGTTGCTTGCCTGTTATGTTCCTTCACGAGTAAAATTCTCTAGGCCATATGTGGTATATCAATCGAATCCTACACCATTAACCGATGAGTTAGTGAATAACAAGAGAACAGGTTGAGTTGATTTACAGCGAACAGGTGCCGTTGTTGCAACTGATTGTCCATGCTCCGTTCTCGGCAAATGCTAAAGGTCTCGAACGGTCGAGATTCTGGTTCCCTACCTATGTATTTGCTGAAACTCCGTTCATGGTGGCGATGGAAGGGGAGGAATAATGGTGAGCGGTTGTTGTTTGGGTGCTGAAGGTTGAAGCGACCGCGGGTTATGAATGGGAAACTCACGACGCGTACCTTCCTATTCTTAGCTCTCCATTTACTCTTAGTTGATTCATGGCGATTCTGTCTCCTCTACCAGGTAGTTAGACCCCTACAAATAGAGATGCCTCACCCTTGAAGAGCGTTGATCCCTGCATGATCCATCGTTTTGATACCGGATACCTTAGGTACTGTACAGTCAGTCACTCTGAGACATGCCCTCATTACACTGATCGGCTTGCAATTCCTTGAGCTTCTATCCACCATCTCGGCTATCCAAACTCAACGCCCAACTTTCCTTGATTCCTTGGAAATTTCGTCAGGCTTTACTACTATAGTGGATTCAAAGGGCAATCCTTGAATATCTGCCCCTTCTAGTGGACAACCCCAGGTGAATAACGACAGTATGATGTAACCAGCTGCTGCGTCGTACCTCATATCACTCAAGCAACACAAACATCGAAATTTTGAAAAACAACTTGGTATAAACTCCATGTGTCCCGCCCCTACTAGCTGCAGCATAAGCTAGTGCAGTACTGTCGACACGTTGCAGTAGCTATCCATTGAATGCCATTACTTCCCAGGCCCTCCCGCCGCCTTACAACGCCATCCAATGCATCAGTCTAAGTGATCGACATGATTTTCCAAGATAGTGATAGACCTTAAACGCCCTCTAAAAATGGAGCCATGATTATGTATACATTTCATCTTCTTCTACCATCCGTCCGAGAATCAAACTCTGGATGACAAGCTCGTCGCTCAAGACACGGATATTTTCGATCCGGGGCTGAGTTGCGGTTGATCTTCGACGTTTCTTATTACCCGTTGTTTCCGGGGGCGCAAGAACGGCGTCAACGGTCCCTGTTCCTCTATCCAAATATAACCAGTCGAACGGAGTTCCAGCTTTCTGATGCTCCAACAACAATTCCCTTGCTTGTTGTGTTGAAAACACTCGCGAAATCGATGGCCCGAGTACAGTCGCGAGGAATATGTAAGGCTCTTTAGCCTCATTTCTAGACTTCTTTGAGTCAATGACAACTAGAACACGCTGTCCGTCAAGGAGTCGCGGTCGCTGCTGGATGACCTCGGCCAGCTTTGCTTCAGTCGCCGAGTACGGTGCCAGTATTCTTGACCGGATTGCATTGCCAAGCACAGTGGATGCACCTGCACAAAGAACATAGGGTTCCCAATCGACAATAACGCCTTTGTTGAAACATGTCGTTATCCATTGAGGAGCTAAACAGGGGAGCCCCAGCGCCAGAGCCTGCATATATTTGACCTTGCGTGAGTGTTTATCTGCGATGAGTGCTGTGAACCCGCTCTCAGAAATCGGCTTGTTGAGTTGTAACGAGTCCTGCTCATCCATCACAACATCGGTCGCGTTCATAATGGATGAATGTTCGAACATGTCTTGAAACCCTTCCGCAAGAATGATACCTCCAGACTGTGTGATTTTCGTCGCTAATTTCTTGCGTTCTTGTGCTTTGAACTGGTCTGAGAAAGAAATGGCAAAGACCATGCCCTCGAATAGGCGTCCTACTCGGTGGACTTGGGCAAAGCTCTGCTTGAAGGATCTGCTAGATTTGGAATGCACCATGCTCCTTTCAAGCACACTTGCAGCTGGCGAGAGATGTAGCTCATCAGCAGAATCTGAATCAAGATATGAAAACCGTTTAGATACTCTTGCTGCTCTTTTTGCTGGCTGAGGTGACCCAGTCTTCGATCCTTTTCCAGCCTCCTCCTTATCGCGACTGCCTCTCGGAGACGGCAGAGTGACTGATTCTGGCCGTTCAGAACCTGGGGAGTCTTGTGTCCCGGGTGTTGTTTTGTCAGAAGGCAAGGGTGTTGTTGAAAGGATACTCAAACTCGAAGATGTCGGCGGTATCTGACGTACAGAGCGACTGGCCAACGGGGTCACTGGGGCTGTATCTGCTCGATCGCTCCTACGCGAGCGAGTAGTCATCGGTGGTGGAAGATCCGCATAGACATCACGGGCAGGTTTCCTGGGCCGCGATGCCGGCTTCTTCTCGCTCTTGTCTTCTGCTGTACGGGAAAGGCGTAATTCCTCCTCTTGCTCTTCTTCAATCATCGAGACTGCAGCCACATTTTGCAGGGGCGATGATATAGGTGTAGGTTTTGGGTCCAAATCATTCATCAGCCCGTCCGAGAAAGAGGAACTGAGAAATGGGTTTCTGCGCTTTTGCCGAGCTGCACGGCCGTAAGTCCTAGTCGTCCGTTTCCGTGCTGGTGGCAAAGATGAAGGCTCTGAATGCTCATTAGGACCTTGTAGCAAGCCCTCTTCTTCGACGCGGAGCTGTGGTAGCTCAGGCTCAGATGGTGGCGGCTGTTCAACTGGTGCTGTAGGTGGGAGAGAAGGTGCTGGACTGGTTGCAGGTATCATGTCATCGTCTACGGCGACCTTGTCCGCATCGACCAAGACTATGTCTCCATCATGATCGATTTGCGGATTATCGGGAGCACTGTTTCCTGGAGTTGCCTTAGTTGATGTAATAGGGAGAGTCTCGTTAGAAGCCACCAGCCCTTTCTGGGAGTCATCCACGAGAGGCGGCAGTTCTTGCCCCTTGCCCCTGTCGGTTTTGGGAGAAGGCTTGGGGTTTACTTCGGGCTCTTCAAGCGGCAAAACCCTTCTCTTCTTCCTCGATGGCTGTTCTGCTGCATTGCGCCTGAGCTTGGGTGTGAAGCTAACGCGGCCCATTTCCTCGGCAGCCTGTGCCTTTTTCCGCTCAATCTTCTTTCGTCTCTCCAACCGTCGGATAGCATCGTCAGAGTCATCATCGGAATCCCAGGGAGGAATTACAAAGTTTTCCATACTCTTCCTTTCCTGAGACTTTTTCATTGGCTCATAATGTGCCATTGGCTCAGTGGCGTTCGATGATCTAGGTTCTTTCGCTCGAGGTGTGGGATCAGTGGATGGGGGTGATTCTGGAATCATTTCACCAGCTGTAGATTGGTCGTTCACAGGCGTTGCCGCTCTAATAGGTCCCCCATCTAGATCTTGTAATGACGTTTCGGGGATGTCATGGAGACGGCATTGAGGACTCGAGGTTCGGATATCGGATGGCGACGAGACATTGGCGCGGTTCTTCAAAGGGGATGTCTCAATGATGTTTGGCGATATAGAGTTGAAGAGCTTGGGAGAAGGTCGTGAGGATGTTGGACTAATATGTTTGATGGCTGAAGAAAACTGCGTCTGGCCGAACAATTGACTACCGGCCAGAGGCGCGGTGATGCTAGGTCTCGCAGCAAATGGGTTCTTGGATACAGCAGGTGTCTCGAAGGTAGGAGCGTGAGGACGGTGCGGGGTTTGGCCGTTGTTCAATTGCGAGGTCCCGTCAGGATGTCTCCAGTCACCTCTAGTATTGTCGAAACCTGCATCCTCTGATATTTGAGACGAAGGCCGGCCCAGCTCGCTCATGTTGGCAAAATTCACGGCTCCTGTATCATCATCCTGAAGTGTCCGAGGTTCGTGAGAGGCAGGCTGAGTATCACCATTGACAGGGCTTGAAGGTACTATATCACAGTATTCGCTGTAATCACGGTCATCGTTCACCTGTGTCGGGGTCTGTTGAGAATAGTCCATTTTGCGGAAAGCAGCAGTTAAAACACTGGCCGGCGGCTTGAGACACTTGATTACAGGCTTGGGTGCATTGTCTTGCACTGATTGCGGCTGCGGGTTGTCATGGCGCGCGGATAAGTTGGCAAGGTGTTTTGGCCTGACCAATGTAGCTGGCACCCGAACGCTCAGATTCACGTTGCTGTTCGAATTGACGCGATCTTGGAGGCCGTGTGCAACGCCCTTCACCACGGCTGCCTCGAGAGTTGCACATTGCTTTTTCGAATGTGTCAGTGCCACCCTAGTCGTGTCCCAGTGCGACGGATCGTCATTCTCGGTAGTGGGCCCCCCTGGACACGCTTTGTCCGATAACGCGTCGTGGTGAACAGCAGTTGCTGGTACTGCTAAATCTATGACTGTCGGGTCGGATGATGGAACAACTACTTCGCTCGTAGGTGATGGAATTTGTTTCGGGCTTTCCGGACTTATTTTGGAAGATGGGACGTATCTGGGAGGCGAACTACTGAGCTGTTTGAGGCATGCAAGTGTTAGTGCATCTTGATCGCGAGGATGCAAACCCCAGTGCAGAGGCAATTCAGCTACACTGGTTACGTACCGTGCCTACACCGAACTCAGCCCTGTAGGCCTCGAAAATGGGCTGGCTATCCTGCGTCTCATTACTGCCTGCCTGAGCAAGTATCTGCGAGTCTGTCATGGTGGCGAGTCGTGCATCTTCCAAGGCGAAGGCTGACGCGAGTAAGCGACTTTTGAAAGGATGAGAAGAGTGGTTGCGAAAGGAAATCAATTGACTGTGCCTCTGCGTGGCTAAAATGAATGTGAATTGACCAAAACGGAAAACAAAGAGACCAGCCGGGAACGTCAGTGACACGAGAGCACGTGACATCCCCGACCACTAACACGAACATTCTAAAACGACAGAGACAATCAAAGACGGCCTTACCTGAAGTCAAGCTGTAGATAAGTACTTATTAGTCTTCCATTTGGCGGGCTTCATCTCCCATGTAAAGTTGGCTTCTTGATATCTTGGGGCCAGGTATTACATCAATCTACGCAGATGTTCTTCAGTCAATCACTATTCCCAATTCATTAATAACTGAACACTTCATTGTTGGGCTTGAGTACTACCTACCTGCTGAGCAAGCTATATAAGATAAAATAGATAACATCTGTAAATGCACCATTTATCTGTCTCGAAAGATCTTCTACAGTGATCGAGTACCACGGTTGGGAAGTAAAAATAGAGACCCCTTGTGTGTAGCGCATCGTATTGAGCACCCATAAGTCAAGATCCCTTCCCTTTCGATCACTTAAATTAAAGCCCAATAGTGTTGTACTCCGAAGTCTCTAGAGCACAGCCGCGGCGTTAAGCAGTCAATCCTGCTGAAGTTTTGCTGGCCTGCATGCAGCCCTGCTGTCCGTCGGGTTGACGTTCTTAGCCGGAAGTGTTTGAGAAGAAGCTTGGCCGTCTTGAGTCCGGCTACCTAAGATTCCTCGAAGACCTTTGCGAGTATGGAATTGAGTAGGAAGTACTCCGATTCAACAAGTATCGCCTAAAACTGGGAGAATGTGCTGCCAATAGTGTATCGTTCGTGCAGCTAACCTATGAGAGCAATAGAAACATTATTATTGAAGAAGCGAACGCTCTCATGCCTGACTTTAATTACAACACAAATTTATTGATTACCTCTTCTAGCACAACACTGGGTGCCATTATCAGCGGCCTCACCTTGAATTCCAAGAACATCACCAAAATGATCGGAATAGTGGAGGCCTTCACGGCCCGGGTCGGAGGGCTTTTAAGACAAAATATACTGGCGATACTGGAATTCGGCCCCAAAAGATTGGCCGGGACCGGGGTACTCCAGCCAGCAGAAGACACAGATGTGGATGCATCGACCTTGTCGTTGTCAAATACAGTACCTCAACTACTATAACTTTTGAAACCTCGCGAGGCTCGATGTTCTGGATAATATCGAGACTATCAAGGTCGCTATAGCTTACAAGATCTATGCCGCTCGAGCTTGAACATTATCATGCCGGTCTCGATATGCTAGCACAAATCGAGGTTGTCTACCAGGGACTGTTTGAATGGCAGAAGCCTACCACTGGAGCAAATACTTTTGGAGCAAATACTTTCTATGGTCTTTCTGAGAAAGCTCGCTAATGCCTTGAGGTGAGGCTCCCGCCCAAAACAAAGCGCTATCGTGCTTAAGGTCGCTATAGTACATTGAGAAGTGCGTTGGAGTCAAGATAACTGAGGTCACGATCCAGGGCACTTAAGCGATCTGTCTTGCATGATAGGTGGGGGATTGAGACAAAAGATGAATGTTTCTTTCAGTTGATATTGAATCAATAGTGCAAGATACAACACAAAATATGAGGCCAATTATGCGCTTGTGAATGGCAGTCATGGATGGCCTCGTTGGACCTCCGACAAGTATACAAGATAGTCTACGGTCTTCGCTCAGTAGCAAAACTAACACTGATAGATATTTGAACGCAACAGAGTGTACCATTTCACATATTCCCATATGTATTCCTACCTTGTCCTGCGAAGGGGCAACTTTGAGCTAATGGCTATTGACTTTTAAAACGTAAGCTTTTATCCTTCATATCAGAACCCCTTCTTCTGAAACCCAGGGTTTGAGAAGAGGTGGATTCACTTTTAGTATACATAGACATGGACCTTTTCCATCATTCATCATGATTTCACCTTTTGAACCGATGGTTGGGGATGCTTTCTTGGTTCATGGTGGCACCTTTGTCTCAAGGGGGCTGTGGAAGTATTGGTACGCATCATGATTTCTGCCGTTGCGGGATGACTTCTTGCTGCTTTGAACAATCCCTTTGGTTGGCCAATATTCCCCATGTGTCTCTATCTGCCTCGCTGTATATAAATTGTAGCCTGTGCATTATTGATTGGTGTCCCCTAGTTGACATGATTCGGTCAGGCCGATGACCCTTAACAGAACAACGATTTCAGTATAACCATCAATGGTTATATCTCAGGCATTCTAATGCCAATTACTGTCGTATGCACGATTTATGTTAGTACTGTCGACTAGGTAAAGCAACGATGTGAATATGGAAGTGCCATGCTGGCCCCGAGATCTAGAGCGCACATATTATACATAGTTTAACAAGAGACAGAGATATATCTCTGGATTAGTACAGCTTATGCATTCTTATGATTCATTGAACAGCATTTTCTATTTTGACTCTGGCCTCGAGATTTAGAACTATACTTTTTTAGGATAGCAGGAGAGAACAACTGGTGTAGAACCTTCAGTTCATAGTGATGGGAGCTTATGCATATTGGGCTTGGGGGTTCAGAATTTCTACTCCAACCTGAATGTTTAGAACCGAACTATCTGGACATGTACACCTGTCATGGTAAAGGAATACACCATGTCATGATGATGATTATATAGACAATAACATAACTTCCAGGCATGTCTGGAGCCCGACTCGGCCCATCTTAAGGAACAGCATAGCCAGGATATGCACTAATTGCCTTGGAACTAAAACGCTTGTTCAACTTATAATACTCAACGTTTCCATGTTTATTCTTCTCACCATGTGAAGAGTAGTAACTAGGTTAGGGAACAAGGGCACAGGCTACACGTGAACTCATACTCGGCGACCATCTCTCGGCCAGGTCAGCAACTGTTCTGGACTACAAAAATGGCCTCAAAAGTCCCTATTCTTAGACTGTCTCCATTGACGTGATCATTGTGCCTTTCGGCTTTACATCAAGGTTCTTGCTATCAAGGTCGATCGACTATAGTGACCTTTGGCTTACCACCAAATCCACAGAAATACCTACCATATGATGTCCCGTTGTGTAGTCACCCGTCTCGGCGTAATGCGAGCACCCGAACCGATGCGGGAGTTTACATACAGACGCTTAATCGGTATCAAGGTGCAGGTCTCGGGTGGGAGCATCAGCATTTCGATTTAGGCACAGGGCACACATACCACTAAGCTGCTAACGAGCAGGACGACGGGTAAGCGCAGGATGGGAGGGGTAGCTCTGGGTAAATGACACGATATAGCACACTGCGAGTGGTTGCTATGTTTCTGATGATGTATCAGACTTATGAATGGAAGCTATCGGACTGAGTGAGATAGTAGTGATGAGGTGAGGTTTGCATTTTGCCAGTCAAATGCAACATACAATGACCACGTTGTCACAAAAACCCCATTATAGCGAGTCAGTTTTAGTCATACTGGAGTTTCGTTATACACCATCTTGCAACTATTCACTGAATTAAGTGGTTCATTGTTATGTTCCTGGAGTGATTCAACATGGAGGAGCATCATGTCCGTTATCACTACCCTAGACCATAGTCTCGTAGATCACCTCTTCTTTAACTTCCCCCCCACGCATTGAACCCTCATCCAAGATCACGACTATGGTCCCGTGAGAGGTCACCACACCCACCATGTCTCCTCACTGTGTCTGGATGCGCCCTTTACCTGTTTGTCTCTCTGCGAAGCATGTCATTTTAAAACGCAAGGGTCTCAAAGTTCCTGCAGAAGCACCAATCGAAATGCCACCTTATCAAATGCATCACATGGCACGGCACGAGAACGAGACATCATTCAACTCAGGCGCCACCTCCGCAATATTTCCCATCTCTGATTGCTGCAGAGTTGTTCTGTGCAGTATTCCCTCCTAGAATTTGTGCGCTAGAATGCAAATAGACAAGACCCGTCGTTATCACACGAGAAACACTGGACTAACGGGAAACGTGGAAGATAGCAACGTCGATCGAGGTCACGAGAGAGGGGGTGTGACTTGGTATTCGATAATGATTCAGTATCAATATTCCCTATCACCAAGCTAACTCTGACCAGAGCTGAGCTATCTTCTGTATCTTAGGGACCAGGGATAGCTGCGTTTCGACTAGTAAAGCCAGCATGCAAACATGTATAGACATGGCTGGTGATAATCTCCCTCATGCAAGACAATCCCATAACGTACAGGAGCCTCAAAGAAAATGTCGTCAGAGAGTCTGGCCCAAGCCCTCGGATCTTCATGACAACACTGCCACCAACAAAAACACACACACACACACACACACACAGAAGAGTCGTGTTTGCTAGTTGGTGGCTGATGCTGAATACAGACCTTCAACCGCCGGCCCCAAAGGTACGGCTCGGGAAGGTTTGTTTTCCATGACCATGGTACTGTAACAATCTTACCATCTCTAGTGCAAGCGCTTGCTGTAACGAACAAAGAATGGAGAATCTGTCCAACGCAATACGATAGAAGGTTTGTCATCCTTTTCACGGCGTAGCCGCTAGCTCCTGTGAAGCCACCGACGAAGCCGAGTCCAACCCTGGAGAAATCCGGGGTAATTAGTCAAACCACGAAGCGAGGTTGAGAGCGACGGGGTCCAATGTCTAGCGAGAGTGCTAGTGTCGTCTGCGATAAGTGAGAGAAAGCAAGAGGGATCCGCCAAGACTGAAGCTCTCTTGGTGCAACATGACACGCAGCGACGGCCTCTTCTGGTTAAGCTTCATACCACTGATAGTAGGGGTCAAAGACCGAACAGTATGACAGGTAAGCTCGAGAATGGTGTTGAACAATGGCCACCCAGCATTTCCTCTCGTACTGTAGCCAGCCGCAACTCTGCAGCTAGAGACACAGCTACAGGACGGCACGGAAGCGCCCCGCAGTTCATATCATGCAAAGCAACACGACCAATCTCTTTTGTCACTTTTCAGCGCCCTTCTCCTCCTTTCTCTCTCTCTCCAACACTTCAACAAACGTTGGAGTTCCCCACGTCTAGGGGCGCCGCACAAGTCTGGGGTTGCTCACGCATGATTGGCTGGCTTTGTAAAATTGTTGCGTACAATAAAATGCGACCTCGTGGCGATCTCAGCTGGCAGAGCTGCATAGCAAATGGGGGTTAAATCTCAGATGGACAACACCACAAAGCAAAGAAAACGTCTCTGATAGACGAGAGAAACTGGTCGGCTGCGATGCAACGCAACGCAACGGTATGCAAACTTCGACTCGCCCCCTCGCAATCAATCACCCATTGAGTTGAGGCTGCCTGAGTCTTGCCACACACGCCTGTTTCTATTGCTCCCTGGAACGAGTAAAAGCTCATGTTCGTTGTACAACCTGACAAGTCAATTTCTTTCTTAGACTGGCTTTTAGTATATACTGTACTGTACGTACAACTCAGAGTCTGTGTCTCTCCCATTTGAGCCGCTAGCACCCGCTGTGCCTCCAAACGAGGGCGGCCGAAGCGGATCTTCGATGGTCCCGACGCAGGCCCCTCTCCTACTTCTCATTGAAATGCAGATGCAATGCTTCATGACGGCCCAGACTCAAAGTGTAACCCCATGGCCCCCGGTGACCACTCAGCGCAGGAACGGGGATTACACGGCAACCCCAAGCCCGCTTCCCTGATCAGCCACGAAGGCGAGCTTACTTTTTCGTCCAAAAACATGCAGCTGCAGCAACTTGATGCTGTAGAAATTTGCCCTTTTGCGTTTTGCCTCGGGCCTTGGGATTGGGGGCTTCAGGAGGCACCTGTCCTGTCCTGTCTTATCCTGGGCTGGCATCGCACAGACTTAACAGCCTGGGAGCCCGGTAATATGAACTGTATGCCCTGCGGCGTAAAAATATTTGTTTGTCAAGAGATTGGGTGGCCAATATGCCAATATCCAATCCCGTTTCCTCTCCCTCCCCCTTAGACAAAACCCTTTAACTTGAGGGTGTAACTAGGTGACTGTGCCTGTGCCCCTACGTAACTGTACAGCAATGGCCAGAAGAGCACACATCCTTGCTCGTTGCAGCAGAACCTGCAGTAGATGGCAGCGTGGCACCACGGGCCCTGACGCTGACAAGCTCCCTCCTGCTTCTCATGCAAATTTGCTCCAGCCGAGGATTAACAACCCTTGTCGTAAGAGTCCAAAGAGACACAAAGAATGCGGGGAACGCACGTTGAATGTGATATGTCAGATCTGTCTAGTCAGCAAACAGGCAAAGACAAGGCACGATGCAACGCTCTAGGCCAGACCAACACCAAAAGACGTTGAGGGAGGCGAGATAGCAATTAGGAGAGAAAAAAAAAAAGGAAAACATTGCAGAACCGTTGTTGAATACTGGAGACACCATGTGGTCTCTGCTTGAGGATGTCTCTAAAAAACGTGTCGGTGTTGAAAACTTCAACTCCGACGCAAGGGATGTTCTGCAAGCGAGGGTCAACGGAGGTTTTGTAAATGATAGGTCAAGTCCTTGGCGAGTTAGCCAGGACAATTCCATTCTCGCTTGAGTAGACCTGAGTTGCTGACCAAACTCAAGACTCTCAGTCAAGGAACGACGTCCGGTAGCAAAGCATGCGGCTCACTGCAGAGTGCAGACCTGACATTGACCCCAGACTCTTGTATGTCGTATTAGGAATAGGAGCAGGAGTTCGGACTCGGAGTCTTCTGTCCTTGCTTTGCCTGCCGCCGAAGCAAGGATATGAATGCTACCATTGTGCTCTGTCTGTTATATGCCAGGGGCCAAATGTAAATCTTTCAGCGATGCGACCTTGGTGACCTTTGTCGATTATCAGAATGTCACTGATAGACAGAATAAGCGGAATGCCTGCCCTTAGACAGCCGTTGAATTTCTCCTTGTGAGACAGACGTTCTGGATGTTTCTCATGACTCAACTTTTAGGGCCAACGTCAGCAGGGCAGAGTCCAAGGACCACATGGGAATGCAAGGAGATCTACTGATACAGATTTCATAACAGAACCTGGAAATAAGACAATCAAACTAGGAGATGAAAACTTTTTCTTCATCTCAGCGAGAGAAACCTTGGTTCGCCCAGGGACCGTCAATATCATGAAGCTCTCGATGGTCAATGCAACCAATCTTGGAATGACACGGCACTTGAAGTGGCCTGTCAGCCAATCAGAAGCCCATGTAAACACACACCCCTTGCGGGAACGAGAGGAGCAGGCGGCTTCTTCGGACCTGAGCGAGAGCGGCTGCTAAATCAAGGTCGAAGGTCAGGGTCAAGGTCAGGTCAAGGTCACGTCTCGTAGTGAAGAAACTCCACCTCTCAAAGAGTCACAGATAGACAGTCACAGACACAGACACAGTCTCAAACGAGTGACATGACAGCTGCTGCAAGGAACGAAACATCTCGGTACGCGCCATTTCTCGAAACGTGCTGGTACTGGTGCTGATGCTGGTGCCAGTGCCAGCGGAATAGCAGGTTGTTATTAGTCACGATCGATCAAGAGTCGTTTGTGTCAACGATCTTAACAGAGTCCTTTATAAGTTAATCCACAAAACTTCAGACAAAGGATGAAGCAAAAATGACAAAATAGTAAAAACCATCGCCACCGTCAAAAACAGAACCAAGGCGAAAGAGAAGAAAAGCCAAATAATAATAAAAGGCTTTGGGACTCCACTCCAGTGGAATCTGATCTCATTGCACAACCCAATCTCACGATGGCATCAGCTCACGAGGACTGAGCTTCAAGCCCTTGCTCGAGTCTAGGCCCCAACAAAGCGACAGAACAGGGAAGACAGAAACAAGAGGAAAAGAAAAGTTCATGTCGTCATGCAAGCAATCGGCCGATCTGGTCATCTCATTCTCTGTCCCCAGTCTCAATAAAATGAAGCTTGGCATTCTTAGACAGCGCTTTCACCTTCTGGGACAAGTCTCAAAGCAGCTCCAAACTGCAAAAAGGGACACCCGTAGAAAAAAGCAACCATAAAAAATTGCACACGGGGAGCCACGGCTAGTGGACAAAGCGAGCCTCGAGCAAGTCTGAGCCTTGAGCCCTACGCAGCCAGTCAAAGGTGTGCCGTTAAACAACCCTCTAGCAGTTTTAGTTCAGCCTCTAGCCTCGGACGGCAAGGTACGTAGCGATAGGCTTTTGTAGATCATGCCCAACTTGGCAGCCTGACCAGGTTCAAACTATTCTTGTCATCCAAGACCCAGTGCCTGTCAAGGAGCCTTGATGCCCTAGGCTGATGCACCCGCGTTCAACCTACAATCAACTCTGGGGATATCTCTTGGCACTGTCAACGAATGGTTGACGATACCCATAGGATCAGGTATCTTGTCAGGCTCTGGTGGGGATTCGCCGTCTTATTCCCAAGCGACAGGCTCAGGGGACTGAAAATTCGCCATCAAGAAAATTTTCATATCAACTTGAATCTCAATCTTGTCAGATCATAGTGGTTATCTGACGAATGAGATGGCTCACCTGGCCATTGCACGAGGCAACCACTCCAGTCAGACCACACCACACCCAGAGAATGCCTTTTTGGGTCTTATCGCCCAATTTCTGAATGCGGCTGGCTGTGTGCGTTTTGTTGGTTGCTTCTCACGTTCCCATAAAGTTGACCTGCATGAGAAACTCGGAGGATGTACCTGAAGCCTATCCGCTGTTGATGCTGCAAGGCACAGAGCTTCCCGGTACAGCACAAAATGGTTATACTCAACAGAACAGATATTGAAGCCGACCCGAGCCGGCATGCATCAGCAAGTACAATCTCTCACCTCTTCAGCTTGTCGGGAAAACCTTTCCCTGGCGAAGAATAGTAATCTTTGCTGGCGTCAACGACCAACGTGGCCTGCTAGCCCTTTGCCCAAGCTCTTGGACCCTTGAAGATACCACCGTCGATGTATGTACGGTGCTCGCGTCATCCCAGGCGGCCGATCTGCTAGTAGTTCCTTTTTCGTCGATCGAGTACTCGTAGCGCAGCTGAACTCGGCGCAGCGATCAAGGGAAAGCGGCAAAATAATCAATTGTTCTTCCACTTCGTGAGCTTCATATGTTGTCTGCGGCTTGGCTAGACCTTTGTCCAAGTCTCACTAGATCCCGCCACTGCTCTTTGCACGGACTTTGTCAGAAATAGGGGCTGGTAGACCAAGACCATGAGCACCTACCAGAGAGCTTAGGCAGCCTGGTCGGAGGGTGAGGTGATCAGTGAACCCACCATCAACAGCACCACCAGACCACGCCAATCTTCATATTTTTTTCACTCGAGTTCTGAATCCTTGCAACAGCTCGAAACCCTAGCTGAGATGGTTCATCTGCCCTGGTGATGTGTTGCACCATCTTGTAAGTGCTCATCCTGGACTGGGGCTCGATGTGACTCTACAAGTCTTGAATGGTTGGACAGGACTGCAGCTGAAGCTGCGCAGCTCCTCGATTTGGGATGACAGTGAACGCCACAAACCCCAAAACACGGAAATATATTGATTCTGTCTCTACTAGTTAATCTCATTTGGGATTGCTGACCTGCAGCCTTGAGCGAATCGACGAGAAGAATGCAGCTTTCGGATGAGGCTGGGTCTCTCCCCAGCGGTTCGCTTACCCGAGGCAGCTGCTGAGATGTGAGATTGGTAACGCAATCTTTTGCTGCGATCATTATGTTGCAACTGTGTGTCTACTCCCACTGATGGGTGAATTGCAAGGAGTGAGCCGGACTTCCCGCTTGTCGATTGTCCATACATGAACTACGGACGAAGAACATGGACTTTTACAACTTGAGTCTTTTGAGTTAGCGGATAAGCGAGTTCCCTGGTTCCCGCATAGCCGGTGCCTCGAGTCTCGTCCCACGTTCGTTAGCTTTATGGCTTTGTTTGTGGTTCCTGATGCCATCATGTATGAGTACGGCGTAGGTCACGCTGTAAGCCAACGGCGAAAACCTTTCATACTCGATAATTCTCGGCGTCGACGGCTGACGACAAAATTCTGTGCTCAATTAAGGAAAGCTCACCATTCTAGACCGGAAAGTTTGGTTAATAGAGTTCATGACCTGGCTGCGGGCTGGGCGGCTGGAACCGTGTCCGAAGACCAAATCCATGGATCAACTTCCAATCTGGTCGCTCTGTCCGACGAGCTAACAACAGGCATTGCTAATCTCGGACGAGCTGATGAAATCGTGGGGGGACCCTTCGGCTGTTTATCTTATCAAAAAGGTACGATGGAGACTTGATTGTGTGATGAATCTGCTTCGTATGCGCCATATCTTGGTTGATGCAGCTGCGGGCGCTCAAGTGACGACAGATGCAACCTGAGTTATCTGGACAATGGATATTCACTCACTTGAGTGGGGGCCGTACTTTACCTCGGCCATTAACTAATACATATGCAACTCTTGGACTGAATATTCCGTATACATACATAGCTTCAAGTGTCATCGCCGCAATTTATTGTCCATGCGCTGTGGACATATCGTGAGATCAGCGCTGTTGTGTGAACTTTTGATTCGGCCATGAATCTTGTCAGTTCCTCAAAAATGTACCGTTGTCTTTCGGGTAGCAAAGTCGCTGTAGCATCGTAGAAATTATAGCCATTGGCAGAAACCTTGATTGACGTGGTCTTGAAAGCCCGAATGAAACCTAACTAGCACAATTGCCGCGACATGCCGAGTAAAATTGTTGATTGGCGAACAATACAGCCATTATCTATCGACAGGCGACCAAGAGGCAATATTCCAAGCATGTTGCGTTTGATTGCGTCTTCAATACATCGGATTGGTGGACATGTCAAAACTGCCTCGAAACGTTGTTAGATAAGACTTGACAGCAGGACCCAACCAGTCGTGTTTCAGAGAGGGCAGGACACGCAGTGTATCACTGAAAGATTATGCATGTTTGCTATCTTCGACCAGGCCCTGGCGTCGTTACTGTAATCCCACAAGAATCCGGGGAATAGTACTGGCGTCTTGTCAAGCTTACCTCGAAAGGAACCAATATTGACAAGATGCACCCCAGAGGCAGTATTGACCCGCTAGTGCCAGACATAGCAAACTAGGAGCAGCGAAATGGGCGTGATACACGACGATGCGACCTTGTTGTTTTCGAAGAGGTTGGAATAAGTGGTCAGGCGGCAGAAACAGGACGGGGATGCAGTTGGATGGAGTGCAGATCAATGGTAGAGAATGATTCGCTCCGTGGCCCTTGCCATCCGCCCCAAGACGCAGGTATGATCGAAAGAGGAATGGCTGTGCTGGGGAGTCTGATAGATCAGCGACGCATGCCTGGAGGAGCAAGAAAACATCAGACCTTGATGTAGGATGTCAAAATAAAGTCAGCAAAAAAGTGTGACAAGCTCGAGCTAAGGCACATCGGCGTTTTTGTCATCTAAGGTCAAGGTCCCGAGTTTTAATTCCTCCCATAGACATGGCTCTGAATGCTGGTGTTAGTTGATGATCACGATAGGCAGCCGGCCATTGTCAACCTCGCTCCCTCACTGCATTGCAATTCCCGGTGAACCTGGGGTAAGACGCTGAGCGCAAAGGCTGATTTGACTCGTAGCGCCTAAAGCTCCTTCAGGTCATCGACGCTTCAACTGACACAAGCGCTACTTCAGGAGACGGCAGGGCTGTGGACATACTCTAAACTCGAGAGAGGGAAAGACGCAATACAGCAGGGTAAGATAGTAATGCAATGACGCAAACTAGTACACGGCGGTTGGTCTCTGTTTCGTGATCTCATGTGCATCCATTGAGGCTTCGCATATCATCCTTGGTGTCATTCCTCGAGGCAATTTCGACTGGGTGTAGTTTGGACATACTCTGCTGCACGACAACATTCGGGCATTTTAGAAATGTAAAGAGCCTTGCGAAACCTTTATTGAGACCCCCATGGTGACTTGTGGCGATAATACGAAGAATTTTATTCTCTTTTGTAGAATACAGTGAAAATCAAGGGTCCAGTGTATTGTTGGCCAGGTCATGGTCGAGAACAACCCTTGAAATGCTCTGGTGGCGAGCTGCGCGGATTGTAATTGTGGTTGTTCCTTTGTAACCCAAGATTGTTGATTAAGGTTGCTGGGTTGCTGGGTTCAGTACATAACGGTCGCCTCCTCAAGGTATGATGGCGACATTGAACCATTACGGTTGATAGGAGCTTGATGGTCATTGGCTTATTGGCTATCAAGGTGCGAAATCTGGGCCAATGGTGTGATGCACTCCATGTAGAACAACAGAAGGTTGATAGTGGCAGAGCGGCAGTCGAAACTGTTGTCGAATGGTACGGATACTGCAGATATTACAGCATCCGTAAACCAGGTAGAGGACTCTGAATGGTCGATTGCTGTTTGGACGCCAATTCAGGAAGCTGACCTTGGTTCCATATGTACAGGCCTGGCGCAGTCTTCAAAGGCATCATCAACATGCAATTCGTTACCAGATGGCGTCACTCTCACTTCCTGTCGCATCGAGCGTTTCGAGCGTCTCACAAAGTTCGATTGCGCGCCTGCTTGGTTCTTGGTCAAGGTTACTTTGGCTGCTCTCTATGGCGTCAGGAAGATCCCAGTCATGTGGTTTATTGTATGATGTATATGAAGTAGTGTCTGGTTATGAACTGCAGCATTAACTGAACGGCAGAGAAGGTTCGAGTTTGAATGAATGAATCTATGCCGTGCCTGTGCTTTCATACTATTCGCTCACTATGCAACGTATTCGAGCATCGATATCTTAAACTCTCCTGCTGCGGAGTCACGACAGGAACTAGCCATTGCTAACGATCTGCTAAGATGTTGAGATTGACAAGGCTAGGTTGATTGACCCTGAAAGGAGAGCAGAACTCAAAGAGCACGTTGTCAATGTTAGTGGTTATTTTGCGTGCTTCAGGTGGAGAAAGATGTGAAGTGAAGTGAAGCAGCTAAAGTGGAGAGAAATGGAGATGGGAGACGGCAGCAAGGATGTGGGGAAGGGGGGCAATGAGAACGCTATGCCTTTACGGGCTTGGAGCCAGAGCACTAAACTCATTATGTTGCTCTTGCGGGCGCACAGCTGTTGGTTTCCTGCCTGAGGCCTTCATTCTCCTGGGCCAGCCATTCCCAAGGAGCGGGCACTTTTACAGTCCGACCCATTCATGTGGGTCGCTGTGCCTGAGTCCATTTTGAAGCATTCAACCGCCAAATAGATTGTACTACGCTGCAGCACATATGTACATAGCAGCGGCTTACAGTAATTACAGCAGCATAATACAATACAGTGCAGTACGAGCAAGAGACCAAATGGGAGTGCATCAGCTCGCTTGTATCCCCCCTCCCCAGGCTTGACCTTGATCACGAATATCACCCATTGACCATTCATGAGCGGGGTGGTCACTAGGTCAAACAGAATGCCAGCAATAAAATCCCATCATGAAGTGAATTTACGATGCTCGACTTGGAAGCAGACCACTGTCGAACAGGCCTCACACCACGGAGGGCGGAGGGCACGGGGGTCCAACACCCTTTGTGCAGCACAACCTTTCGTCTTGCGGGGAGAGGGGGGACTTGGGGCACTCCGAAAGCTCCAGCAAACGGGCAGAACCGTGCAGAATTGCACGGTAGGTAACGGAAAACAGAGGCGAGCAACTGCCCACTGCCCACCTCCGGTCTCGCTATGCTATGCTGGTGAGTCTGCTCATCAGCTCAGTCCCCAGCGAAAAATCTCGGCTGATGCCCTCGCGGTGCCATCCGGGACCCTCCAGGGCCCCCGTTGAGAACCCATCTGAGTCACCTCATCGAAGCTCATTATGGATGATTGTTCTCGTGGGCATGAACTGAGCATAATTGAATCATCGAAAATTTTTCGTTATCCATCGCAATCTCGTAGCCTTCCTTAGCCAAGTCGGGAAGGGCAGGCAGAGAAGAGCAGACACAGTCAAGTCAGCCAGCCAGCCAATGTCTCCAGCATCACACGCCTGTGTCTGGTGTCTGAATGTCTTGGGTCCTCTGGTCCTTTGGTCTTGGAGGCTTGTCTTGTCCTCCGTAGCCTACATACAGCCTACAGCAGTGAGAGCTCACTGAAGGACCGGGCACCTCTTTGATCTCTGCATTGCATCTCCGCTCCACTTGCTATTGCTGGCACTCCCTCTCCAACACTCCCTGGAGGGTGAGACACCCAGGTGTGTGTCTCTCCGTCACACACCCAGTTGAAACGAGAGCAACCCACACCCGGCAGGCGTCCCATCAGAGCCCATGGTGGACCAATTTTTCCTGTACGTACTTCTTCTATTGGATCCTTACCTGCACTAACATCTTTGCTGCAGGGCATTGAGAGCGGCAAGGCGCCCCCACCTGTCTGTAAAAACTCCACCAAGACAAGTACGTATCGACGGAGCAGTGGTGTGCCTTGGTACCCTCCTCCACGAATTCCTAGGCAATGTACCTCTAGCGCCATCCTGGTCGTGCAACTGATCATCGACCAAGGCTGTGCCTGGGCCACTGACCAAGAATATACATAACCCTTCCCCTCGAACCTCTTAACCTCTGATCTCCTCCACCATCATCTCGACTCTTTCACTTCGCAATCCTTCAATTGCTTCTTCTCTATCTTGAACTATTGATCTCACTCGACATCACTTGGATATAAAGGAGTTTTCACTTCTCTGCCTCTTGGGTTGATCCCTTCACACACCAACCACTCTTCCTTCTCATCAACCACATACACCACCGCAGCCATGGACTGTGATTCTTGGGCTCACTCTTTCTGCCTCGCTTGTGACAAGCAGGTCCAATCATCAACTGATGCCTACTGCTCTGAGTCTTGCAGACTTGCCGACTTCGAGAAGACCTCAACAACAAGCTCTCAAGCCAGCTCGCCCGGCCTCGCTTCTCCTCCTTGCCAATGGTCATCGAAATCCTCCAGCTCGGGCTTCTACCTGTCCCCCGCCTACGATTTCTCCAACGCAAAGCCATACGGATCGAGGCACATGAGCCAACCTACCTTCAAGCCTTACGGCACTGAACAGTCAACTATTCGATCCCTCACTCCCTCGAGCTCCCACAGCAGCCTTTGCTCCATGCAAAGTACCTCAACAACAGGAGAGTCAAGTCAACTGTCCGACAAAGCGAGGAAGGAACTCCGAGCGTACGCAGTATCCTTTGACAATGTGAGGACCCAGCGAAGGCGATCATACTAAGCACGATATTACAATGACCTCTCATCCACATACAACATCACCTGAACATCATCTAAAAAAACATATCATCACGCAACTCATTCAACATCTACAACATCAAACGCATCCACGAAACCTCAACTCACACTTGACGCCTTTTCTTTTCTCTTTCCCTCTTATCTTTGTCGAAGAATCTGTTTGTAACAAACACGGGCATTACACTGGAGCACTGCATTAAAAAAAAGTTTGTTTTACATCGACCCATCACGATTTCTTTTCATCTCAACCAACATCTGGTGGGATAATCTTGGGCGGTTTATTTGTCCATCGGTATCTTGTACCAAATACAGGGCGGGCTGATATCACATCAAGTTTCAGAACATGGATTACGGGAGCACGGGAGGTTTATCATGATACCGGGATACGAACGGCTGGGGACATTTGGGTCTGGCGTACAGGACCGACCAGGCAAGAAGCCGGTCGATGGATTATTCTATTGGGAGGTATAACTGCGCTTTATGACTACGGGGCACTGGGCATTGACAGGAACTGCGGAAGACTGCACTACACTGCACAGCATAGCACATCATTGGATAACCATAGCATAGTATAGCCAAAAGAGATTTTTCTTCTCCCTCCACACAAAGCAAGACAAGTTTCCAAAGTATGAATGTGCATAACTCCGTGTTTCGTTTACTCTCCCTCGACTGTCACCCAACTTGAATGGCATAATCGGCGGGTATTGTTAGTCTCATACATAGGCACAACACATCGACACTATGTGGGTAGAATTGCTTTTCTCGGGGGTTTTACGACCAAGCTCACAGTCACGGCCAGGGAGAGAAACTGGGATGGATCGACTCTGCAGCGACTCAGCAATTTCGGCTCCACGCGTCTCAACGTTAAACAAGGAGGATGGGGTTTTCGGCGGCATTGAAATCTGTTACCATCGTCGAAGCTAAAATTCTATAACTAAGGTAAGTTAGGTTACTAGACGGATGCGCGCGCGCAGCGAAGAGCAAGGGTTATCCGCCGGTAGTTCCAGACAAAAGTCTAATGATTGAGCAGCAGCAAAGAAGATTTGCAACAGTCAGAAGATAATACTAACTAAGAGCCGCTTTCAGCTCCGTTCCCCAGACTCGATGTGAAAGCTTGGCCGGGACTACTACTGTGTGAGCCATAACAGCTCCGATGGCCGGCCATAACCCCCCTTGTTTATGGAGACAGCCTGACTAACAATCTTAAAGATTCAACGTCCTCGTGGATGTCAGTTAGCATGATTTTTGTTTTTCGCCTCGCCGATGAACGGGGCCTCATGAAACAGAGATTCGCAATTTGGGTGTCATGCGGCTCAAAAGTCAAAAGGCAAAGTTCAGTCAGAGCTTGTTTTGGAACCCGAAACGTGCTCGCCTTTTGATAATATGATGCCACCACGAAAATGAAAAAGAGTACGTATTGTCATATTTGCACCCGAAGTTGTCCATTGTTGTGATATCGTAAGCCAAGTAAACTCTACGATACACCAGCTTGGTTGGTAGTGGGAGGTAGTAGCCGACCTCTCTCATCAAGTTGTCCCCTGGGGATTCCGTTCATGCAACCATCACATTGTCCCTTGATAGGGATAAGGGAGCGAGAGAGCGAGCGATATGAGATGAGGCTTGGGCCGATAAAGCACGGAAAACTTTAGCCCAGGTCAGGCCTAGAGCTAGAGGCTGACAAGATGACTTGAGCACTACTGGTCTATCTTTAGAAGAGATGAAGCCCTATCATTTTGTCACCTGCCACCTGAGAGTTTTGCCAGTGACATTGAACAAAGATTTTAGCTTCCCGAAAACCCGGCTACTAGAAAGGTACAGTATGTACGATACGGGTCCAGATGGAGCCAAGAGGGCCGGTCAATTGGTCTCTGAACGTCATGATCGTTGCGGGCCGTGAATCAGCTTAGCTCCAAGGCTTAGGCGTAGGTATGGAGACTCAATAACTCCTGGATCGCTCTGCCAGCGCATCCTCCATCTCAATCGGCGATTCTCAACTGAATTTGAAGATCTGAGCTAGCAACGGACCCTCGCACGTGTGCAATAAGGGAAAATTTTATGCTGGACTGGCATTGATCATGACTGCGCTTGGTTTTTTTTCGGTTTACAATTAGGGGACCCAAGAGCTATGACCCTGAAACAAACAATCAGCCAACCCAATATTGAGAAAATTTTCACATCTCTTTGTTCTGTTGGTGAAATTGAAGGGCGTGTAAAAGATCCAACCAAAAGCTTTGCAAGGGCATCTTGAAGATTGGACTTGACTTGGAAATAGAAGGCCTTGTACGTACCGAGATTTGCATTGGTCGGCTCAAAGCGACATCATTTCTTCGGCAGGGTCCGGTCATGGTGAGATTCACTTCAAATTTTCAGGGCAAAACATGCAGCAGTCTCCAGCTTTCCCAGTCTCGTGTCTGGGGGGGATCTGATGCTAAAGGGGTAAAAAAAGAAGATACAGATACTGATACGAGATGCATGGTAGCCCTCTCTGTTTCTTCTGTCTGCCCACTATCCTGTGATATCCGATGCTGGGCGGGTCGATGATGGATGAGCTGTTTTCTCGGCAGATGGCGAAACAATGCGTCTATCCATACCTACCTACCTAGGCATCCACTGTATGTACTGTTCCTCTCGCTCGCTTGGTCCGGCAGTGAAACCCCAAGATTCCGGCTTCTCATCCTGGCTTGCTTTGGGTTGCTTTGCTTTGTCTGCATCAGAGTCAATAACATGGAAGTAGCATAATATGGAGCAATGTGGGCTGTTTCGGGAGTATGGAGTCTTTTTCATGCTTCACTCTACAACACATCATTCTCCCAATCTTAGTCAGTCAATCAGTGAGTGAGTGAGCGCTGTTGGCTGCTATGTGCTAACTTTTGCACACATGCATTCGAATCTATTTCCATCTCGATCGATCGCCTCTTGGAACCAACGCTTACCCCCATTGTTTTGTCTTTCCTCTGTCCTTGGTACCTGGCCCTGATGCCTTAGACTACGTGGCAGCCTCTGTACTCTCTACCACTCTCAACATATCGAAACCCTGTACCTGTCTGTGCCTGGCTATCATGCCTGACCCTGGGAAGGAAAACTTCTCTTTTGATCGGCGGGCTCGGGCCGGAGGTTGCGTCGCCCCGTGAATTTGATGAGATGCGCTGTGGGTTGTGTTGCTTGTGTTGCCGGAAACTCACCTCTTTCTATGTGACGTCGGCCCGCGCCAATCCAGGTTCAAACCCTTGCTTCATTGTGCCTTGCTTGCCTGTTTGCTTGGTTCAAAGGGACATCATAATTATCACATCAAATACCTTGGTCCTTGATCTTGATTTTGCCTGTTGTTTCGGCCTACTCCGCCAGCCGTGTCAATTCCATCTCCCCATTTGGATGGAGCTTGTGTAAGTCGAATTGAAGTGAGGGATGCCTTTAATGACTCTTGCAAAGAAAATGCAAGGTTGCAGAGTATCCATCGTGGCTTTGCATTACTTTGCTCTGCTTTAGAGCACGCACAATGGGCTTTGGTACTGCCAAAGCACGGCATTTGCACAACTGTCGATATTGCCCAGAACCATCTCAATGTCTTGAGCAATTTGTTTTTGCTTTTTCTTTCAAGCGTCTGAGCCAATTACGCCCTCAGAAAGTCCCGGGTATTATCTCGGCATTCTTTGTCTCTGCGGCTCTTCAGCATGTTTATGATCAATCGTCATGACAGGGTACCATAGGCTGATGTTTTAGAAACACAACATTAGTATCTGTATTCTTTCCTGTCCTCTTCACATTTCTGGACCAAGTCAGCGAGCCACTTCCAATCAAGGTCTCACCAAGAGAAAAGAATTTTTTTATCTTGTCCTTGTTCAACGGCTTCCGGTTCGTCGCTTGGTCCGGGTCCCTGTCGTGTCAGCGGTTGAGGTGTGACAAAGGCAGGGCGGCTGTGGTACGTGAACATCCATGTCAGTCGTTGTGCAACGCGATACACATGCCTCTGGCCAAAAGAGGATATCGTACTGAAGTCACCGAAGAGAGCATGAATCAGCCTCGATCCATGCAAGCAAGGGAGTTCTCAACAGCTCGTCAACACGACATCAGACTATACCAACGCCCTTGTTTATCCCTCATCTTCATGCCTGAGTCGTCCTTAAGGCAAACGCCCTTTGTTCTGTATCTGATGCCAGGATTAGGAAACATTCAGGTACCTCTGGTGTGGTTACACCACGTGAAATCATATCCACCATCAGCAACTGCGGCTCAAAGGCCGAATGGACGTCCAACGCCTCTTGTACGACTCACCACCCACAATGCCTGTGCCATTGACTACAACCACAGCCATATCCGACATGCTGCAACTCTGTCGGTGCCTTGTTTTTCATGCTGATATGATTTGATCCGTCGGCTATTCCAATGTCAGTTTCGATAGGCTGTTACGTCGACACATATGTCCCCGTTTCAGATTGAAGGATCATCGTTTATGCCGAGCGAGCGGCATTTCACTTATACGCTTACACGTACCTCACTCAGGCTCCAGCGCCAATTTTCTGACGACATTCTCCCTCTGTCTCTGCACCGTCCAATAACGGAAGATCCGGCTATTATGGGTCAATCCGTTTCCATTTGTAACGGTGGTGTTTATAGAGACCAATTGCCTTGATGAGACTTCAGAGCAGGGTTTCGTTGTGCAATGCAAAGCCTAACAATGGTGTTGCATCAGGACAGGCGCCATATCAACACCATATAGCCGAGGATAAATGCCAATGGCAAACTTGGATCCCTACGACTACATACGGTTATCTCGCCTATGGGGGAATACACGGACGGGTTTCTCCTACGTCTGTCTGAGACCTAAAGGATGAAGGGGTGCAACTATTTACACCCGCGGCGCCCTTTAGGCAGCCATGTCTTTGAAATACAAACAGAGACCATGTTCTACCGCGTTCGCGACTCCAAGCCATGAATTCCTCTGCACATGTTTTGCTACTGCGTAGGTGGAGGCGGTGTCTTGTTGCCCACCAAGCCGGAACTATAGGACGTCAGCCCAGAACGCCTGTCTTGTACGGTTTAGCACGGCCGTGTTGACTATCCCATGCTTATGGCGTCTTTTCGTGCTTCTTATTCCAGTTCCAAACTTTCAGCTAGATGAGGTGTGGCCCCCACCGCCTATGTTGGGCTGTGTGCTTATGTCTTACATAGACAAACGTTTTCTATCACAGTCTCGTTGCTTTTTTAGGCGCTTGATATCTTTAGAGAGAGCACTGAAACATGTTATGGCCTATCAATACCCGGCCCCCCGATGTGTTGATCTATGACAAGTCCTTACAAGCTTAGTAGAAACGAGTGGTTGTCACAAAAGTGCTACAAGATTGAATGGCGAGACGCCGTGTGTTAGCAGATCATGTTGCACTTATGCGGTTCTTGGGGTATACGTGACTCAGGAACTCTAGAAAGATTGATAACGTATCGTGTTATATGAGCACAGTTATGGCCATAGCTCCTAGGCACCGGCAAGCTATCATTGTCTCCGGATATGTCTATGCTCGCCTCGGTTGCCAAAAGTTGATAGATCCGTTTCATGATCCTCCCTCGAGAATCAACCAAGTGCACGAGGCTGGCTCAAACGATCCTGGAATGGCTGAGCTGTAGGTAATTTGTTATCTTTGTGCTCATCACATCGAGATTCTGGAGCTTCGAGAAACTTTGTGGAACACGAGCTTAGGCCAGGGGTTGAAAAAGAAAGTAAGCAGGGCAACATGTCTAGCAATTCCTGGATCTTGGCCCTCTCTTGTTGGTAGCTGCGCTCTTCCTTTCTTTTTTTCAGGTTCAATAACGCCTTGTATTTAAGCCATCATGACGCGCACCACCTCATATGTGTGTGTGTATGTATATGTATGTATGTATGTAGGCAGGTCCCGCTCCTTGTCTCGAAGTTGTGCAACCCGAGCAGGCAGGGAGACAAGACATGCCATTAAGCTGGGAGAAAGCCGGTAGCAGGAAGAGACCCAGGCGATTGGGTGTGTGTATTTGTCTCTCAATGGTCTCTCTCATGCTTACATAGAGTACAGTTGCTTGTGAGAAAGGTCTATGCCGTACTCATGACGTGAAGTTATTAGTGTAATACCGGATCAGGTCCAACTGGAACTCGGATGCCCTGACTAACTAGGCGTGGTATGAATATGATGGAGAGATGAGACAGAGTCACAATAAACAGTAGTCTCTAACTCTTTACTCACGGTTATTCTCGTCAAGCCTCGGACATTTTGGTCCTTTGTTAGTGTTTAGTGCTTGTCTACAGTGGATAACGTTAACTTTAGCTGTGAGACAAGAGCTTTCCCCATCTCGTTCCCCCGCGTTGGAGGTGGAGGGAGGATACCAAGTGCGGACTTCGGGCTCTCACGGCGTCCTTGGACGGATGACGACGGCATGAAAAACACAGTCATCGAGTTTCAATGGTGTCGTTAAGTGGGAATTGCTGCATGTTGTGTTGCAAGAGGCGAATTAAGGCGTCAACTATCACCATCGTCAGTCACGGAGTGTCCAGTGTCTATCCACATCAACGGCCTCATTTTGGCTTCATTCATTCACATCCAGGGTGCTCAATTCCTTCATAGGACAACTCCCTCCCAGAATCGGGCATAGAGGCATGGCAAACAAAGGGTCAGTCACCACTGGTCGCGAAGAGTTCCAAGCCTCGTCAGGTCCCGATCCCCCAAATGGTGACATTAGAGGGTCACATCCGCATTCATTATACCAGTTTAGACTTTTTTCTCTCTCGTTTTGCAGGACCAAGTGCCCCCAACACATCACACTAACTAACTAGCAAACCCCAGAAATTTTACGGGGGGCCGGTTATCGCGGGGATGGCTTTCGTAAGCTCCAAACCTTCAAGGGCACGGCCGTTGGTGAAGCGAGGCCATCACCATCTGGACCACTCACCATCAATGGAGGTGCCCCTGTAGCGGGAGGCAAAAAGGCCAACAAAGTCCAAACAGAATCATATCGAAACCCAAGCCTAATGCGTACGGTTCCTCCGTTGTGACCTCTCTCTCCCCTGCCCTAAGAGCACGCTAGGCTAAGACGTTATCAACGATCGTCAAAAGCTTGGCTCTTTGGAGAGGAGGAGTGGACGCTTGCAGGATCTGGGAGCATCTAGATGTTCGCCTATTCGATATCCCGAGAGATCTTGTGGTATCCCATGTCTGACTATCTCTGTTTTTCCTCCTCAAGTTTTTCGTTAAGGAGGCCCGAGATTACTCCTAGTGTGATAGATAGTCATGGATATAACTGAGACCATCCACCACAGCTGATAGTTACATACTGATGGATCGTTCGCGGTGGTGGTGGTGTTAAACCCGTGCCAGTTGTGGTTCGTTTCTATTTGCCCGATGTTTTGAACCCTGGTACGAAAATTCTTTCCAGCAGTTCGCCTTTCGATCTAAGGTGCAGCGGACAATTTGATCGGGAATAGTTTCGGGGCTTGACAGTTTGCATAGGCGAAAGCGAGTTTAATAACAAACTCTACCTACCAACCTATGCAAATCTTTCCTTTCCTCAAAGGGATGCTCGTGAATGTTTGTTAGTTATTGACAGTGGATTCTGTCCCATGAGTCTGGTACATACATACATACATACGTATTGACTATGAGCCAAGCCAATGGAACCTTTTGGGTGGTAGCTGAGATTGAATGGCTGGCTGAAGTTGGCTGCATAATAGTACATCCACGATTGTGCCAGACATATGCCGCAATTATCCCGTCATCAAATGCCAAACGCATGTATGTCTGGGATTCACATCCAGTGAGATTCGTTTCTCTCTCTCTTGCAGGATCTCTATGACACCCTGACAGGGAACAATGCTCTTAGAGATAGCAATTCACTGTACTATGTGCTGCGCCTAACTAAGACTGCCTTGTCAGATTCTGCTCGGGTATCGGTATTGCATTGGATTGTAAGGGTTCATCATCAGGCACACACACACATTGTCTACACACACGCACAGTAAGCACACCAGGGCCAGGCACAAGAGTGCAGTCTTCGATTTGTTTTCAAGCCAACCTGCAGTAGCTTCACCACCTACAGGGCACCATCAGATGCACCGAGCTCGCTGACGTGGACATGGCATGACCACAAGGGAATGAAGAGCATATGCCTTTGTTCCCGTTGCGTGATGGGTCAGCTAATTTGCCTATCTGTTTGATAACAACTGAACTGAAGTCTCTGCAGCTGAGCGGCGTCCATCGGTGTCTCCTCTCAACTTGACCGACACCCTCAGCTTACCATCCCAAGGCGGCTGTCCATATCTCTCACGCTGACACGCTAAAGCACCGGCTGTTTCCAAGGGTCCAGCCGCCTCCAACAATCCTTGTTTGATTCCATTAAACAGCATTAGTGAATCCCCTCGACGTTTCCCCGTCCCCATAAGTCGGACCGTCTCTAATTTTTCACTCACTGAGCTGGGGTTTCAAGGGCCGTTGGATGGCATCTGCACCCTAAAAAAAAGTATTCGGGGCCCTAGTCCAGAATATCGGGACCCGGGCATAGATCATGTCTTCCGATTGGTTCATTGACCATCGGGCGGGATCTATCCGTAGCGGACCGGCGGAGTACAAATTTGAACTGCGACTACGGCACGACCAACACCAACACCAACACCAACACCAGTGCAACTGGATGGATACAGTTTTGCCTCACTTTTGTCTTCCGTCTCCTCTCTTTGCACTACCGTAGGCCCTACTGTAGGGGACGTGCTCAATATGTCTCCATTGAGCTTGTTGCATCCCCCCCTCCCCCCAAGGACGAGACCGGCCTGAGGGTCTGCTGTCTGCTGTCTGCTGTCTGAGTTGTCTGTCAGTGGAAAGCATCGGCATGAACCGGCTGGAGGAGGGTTTTGCTTGTGTCTGGAGAGGACCAGTTCAACTACACGCCCGGGAGACTACCCTGAACCATTGGGCCAATGTAAGGCCTCCTGTGCTTTCTAATAGATGTCCCCAAGTTGCCTCGCCATGTAGGGTAAGGAAGCGTACTTATCGATGGCTCGGGTGTAAAGAAAGAACATTGTATCCAAGACGATAATGCCGGCATTATGAAACTCATGAACCACTGTGGTGTATATGTTCAAGCCAGAATTCCTGCCCTGGCCGTGTTGAAGCAAGAAGGAGAGGAACCTTTCCTGCTTCTCTGATCCTAAGAATGATCTGAACTATTAAAAACAAACACCAGATCCATACTCACATTCTCACATATTCAAGTGTAAGGAGGAACAACAACATGAACCCCAAGCATATTACATATCCAATGAGGTTCGGCGAGGAAGAGATCCCCATGTTCCAAAGTGTCACACATATGGAGTGCTCCCCTTACTGGTACCGTTTCTTCGTCAAGAACCTCCCGCCGCGTCCATGGCCTCTCACAATCAACGGACGTCCATTTACAATAGCACCCGAGACTACAGAAGACTTGCTCCCCACACCCAACTCGGCAGGTATTGCGACAGGGCCCGGGGAATGAGCTCTCTATTCCAACACATCGAGCCTCAAGCATCAAACACAGATGTTTTCTTGGGAATCCAGACCTACGCATTTGTATAAACATCGATGCCCGCCAAGATCCTTTCCCGGAGACCTCGCTGCGAGCGATGGTTCGAGATGTAACTGAGATGTTTTCCAATTTATCCGAAAGTTATGGACTCACTGGCACTCAAGACAGCTCACTGATCGCCGGTGGCCTGGTCATGTCCCCAAACTACCCCTATTCCCTGGAACGAGGGTTCATGGTTCCAAAGGTACTGGGAACCCGGAAAGGAGAAGGGGTGCGCCACACTTTGTAGTCAATGTATGCAGCGGCGTTCTCATCAGGAACCAAGAAGACCAACATATGATGACCACGGCAGCGCGAATCCTTCAGCCAGGAGAAGTTGTAGGAATGAGGGAGTTCTTCTTCCAAAACAGAATCGGACTGGCTGTAGATGTGGTCCCGGGCACAGATGTTGCTCTGGTAAGGCTAGACAAAGCTATCAATTACAAGAACCAGGGTGTGACTACGACATTTACGAGGCTACTGGGCGAGGACCCAGATGATGCGCTTCCATGGAACTCTATTGTCAGTCTCGCTACACGCTGGTCTCATTCTACTAAAGGTATAATCGTTGCAAAGTCAGTCACTGTCGTGCGTCATCCTGCCACTACTCACTATCGAGTCTCACTGGGCTTGGACGGGCCAGCCGGAGGATAAAAAAGGTCCGAATCCTGCACCAAGGGACACAATGATTGGAGCTGCGGCGATCAGTGAGACTGGAGTTGTGACAGGGCTACTTCATTCCAACGAACACGGTTTCCGGGCAGGCTACTCTGTCATGTTGAGTGCAAATGAACTGGTGGATGCCGGTTGCAGTTTAGTGACTTGAGTCCTCTGATAAGCGCGTTAGTGGAAGAATTACTGGGCAGTGGCTACTTAGGATGGGCAACCCGTTTCTCAATGTCCAGGTGAAAGGGTGAGAAGTGGCAGAGAAGCTTCGAACACACGATAGGGGAGATATCAATCCTGTTTCATAGGCTCAACGGGGAACATAAAGGCCAACCACCAGCCAGGTTCGTTACAAAGAAAGCATCTCTATTTGCAGAATTATCAAAATTTATTGTTTAATTCAACCATGCCAAGATATGAATGCTATTGCAATGCTTCCATCACTCGCTGAAGACCCAGATCAAGGTACTCATCTGGATGAGAAAACACGATTCTGAACCAGCCTGGTTTCTCCGAACCAAAGGCTTTACCCGAGGCTAGAAAGACTTTCCTTTCAATCAATTTGTTCATGACAAGATCCGTGATATCGTCAGTCTCAATCTTCGGGTGCCGTGCCTCGTAAACCTTGCCGAGATCAACCCACAAGAAGAAAGCAGCGTTCACACCCGGGGCGTAATCAATATTGTTCTTCACTGCCCAAGAAACTACTCGAGCGTATTGAGCTGATAGCTTTCTTTGGTTCTCGGCCAAGTATGAATCGACAAAGGCGTCGTCCTCCAGAACATTGGCCGTGATGTGGTCGGAGACGGAAGATACAGAACTGTACAGACCAACAGCGACTATAGCAGCGTGGAGGGATGGGTTGGTCTGAGATATAATGGCCCCGACTCGAATGCCATTGGCACCAAAGTCCTTGGACATGCCCCATAGAACGTGTAGCCTTTCAGGGTCAATGACACCCGTAGTGTCGATGGCCAGAGCAGATTCGAAAGGAATAGGGGGAGGATGTTGATCGACAGTGTTCGGCCAGACTGAGAGAGCGTAGATCTCATCGCTGATAAAGTGAACCTTGTACTTCTGACACAGCTTCATGAAGGCAATGAGAGCTTTGCGAGAATAGCAACGTCCCAAAGGGTTATGTGGGTGACTGATAACTAGACCAGCAACCTTGATCCCCTTGGCTTGAGTATCGAGAATGACTTCCTCGTACTTGGTCACTGCCATTTCACAGAGAGGGTCGACATCGCCAAAGGCAACTGGAAGAAGCTTGGCTCCAAAGCGATACGTAAGATCCGGTATAAATGTACCGTAGTAGGGCTGGCCAAGTAGTATCCCATCACCGGGGTTCGCAACCGCCCATGACAAATGCTCAATGGCAGCGCTACATCCGTTGGTCATGGAAATATGCGCTGGTTCAATATCGCGGAAAGGCTTCAGATGCTTGTTCAAGAATCTAGAAACAGCCAGTTTGGCTCTCTTGGTACCCGTGGTTCCATCTCCATAAGTAAAAGCCGGGTTGGTCAAGGCCAAGTTATCATGAATGTGTTTTCGTAAGACATCGTGCATGAGGGTATTCTCAGCCACCCCAAGACTCACAATACCATCAGGATTGGTCTCTTGATCGTAAAGATTAGTGATGACTTCCCACAAAGCCATCCCCTTGCATGCCTCTTCGGCTTCGTGGGCGCGGCTTGAGAGTGCCATTGCGTTTGACGGTGGCGTGTAACGAGAAAACATATGATAACTCTCCTCTATATATCGGCTGCCGAACTCACTGTGGCTACCGGTCACCGACAGCCGTGTAGGACGACATCCATAAAAGCCCCGATATTTACTATTATGTAAATTTCCCGTACTCACTTCGACACAAGGCGCGTAGGGCGTAGAATTCGACAATTGAGTTCTTGATACTATCACGAGGCGTCATGATCTCGCTTGAGTCAGACACGGTTTGGGTTCCAGCTGTGACATAGACTAGCCATATGACAGCACAAGGGCGCTAGAAACTTGGTGGAACAATGCATGTAACGACTCTTGTCAAGCGAATACCTTTTTGGCTAGGTATAGATCAATGGATCAGCCTCTGTGTCCGTTGTTGAAATGCTGTAGATTCGAGCTCGAAGCTTAATGTTCTCACCAATACAAGCACCCAATTACCTAAACGTGTGGCACAAAGACCCAAGATCGATCCCTCAAAGTCAAAATCAGCGCCGTAAAAGATATTGATACTCAATAAGGGCCAAACTATCACGATGGAACGAGGAAACACGACGTAAGGCCTAATGAAACCAAAGGGCCATAAATCAACAACTCCTTTTATTTGGGTAACCCTATATTAACGCTAATATCCTTTCCTCTATATCTTCTCTATTTCAAAGTAACAAGCTCTTCAGCGCTGGTGGGATGAATAGCAACACAGCTATCGAAATCGGCCTTTGTAGCACCCATCTTGACTGCAACACCAAAGCCCTGCAGCATCTCACCACTACCCAACCCCATAATGTGAAGACCGATCACCTTTTCCTCAGGCCCAGCAACAATCAGCTTATAGTTCGTTGGTCCCTTCTGCTCGGGCTCCATCATGGCATAGTACATGGCTGTGAAGCTTGTCTTGTAGACCTTGATGTTGTCCTTGCCATACTTCTCGATGGCTTGGGGCTCGGTAAGACCGATGCTGCCAACTTCAGGGTGGGAGAAGACAACTGAGGGGACGTTGCTGTAGTCGAGTTTGAGGTTAGCAAACTCAGGACCGCCAAACAGACGGTGTGCGAGGCGGCGACCAGCTGCGATAGCAACCGGGGTCAGCTCAACTTCTCCAGTAACGTCACCAAGAGCGTAGATGTTGTCGACTACAGTGTTTTGGTACTCATCGACAAGGATATGCCCCTTCTCGCCAAGCTTAACTCCAGCCTCCTCCAGACCGATACCCTTAGTCTCAGGAGTGCGGCCAATAGCCCAGATTAGGTTGTCGACATCGCTAACAACACTCTCATTGCCCTGGTCATCCTTGTACGTGACGGTAAGCTTTCCGTTGGAATCCTTCTCGACCTTGCTGGCCTGCGAGCGCTTGTGCAGCTTAACACCAAGTCTCTCATACTCCTTAGTGACGCTCTCCTGAATCATGGGATCGAAGTTTCGAAGGAAAGTGTCGTGGCGGATAAAGAGGTGAGTCTCCGTGCCAAGGGCATTGAACATGCCAGCAAACTCGACGGCGATGTAACCAGCGCCGACAATAGCAACCTTCTTTGGCTGTGTTGAGATATCGAAAAAGCCATCACTGTTGGTTCCGTATTCGGCGCCGGGGATCTCAGGGGGAATAGTAGGCTTGCCGCCGACAGCGATGAGGATTTTTTTGGCGTTGACGAGGACCTTGGAGTTGTCGTCGAGTGTGACCTCAGCCTGGTTTTTGGAAACGAGGCGCGCCCAACCGTGTAGATAGTCTACCTTATCGTTGTTAAGGTTTCGCTCGTAGATGCCGTTCAGGCGCTTGATGTAGGCGTCACGCTTGGTCTTGAAGGAGGACCAGTCGAAGGGAGCGGTTTGTTCAACGGAGAAGCCATAGGCCTTTGCGTCATGAATGGCCTCGGCGAGGGCGGCAGCGTTGTAAGTGACCTTCTTTGGCACACAGCTAGGTTTCGTCAGCGTGAAATCACAATGCATGGTCCATCAATCAGTACGCACCCAACGTTCACACAAGTTCCACCGAGTCGCTTGTTCTCGACGATAGTAGCCTTGACGCCAAACTTGCTGCTAGCCATGCGCGCAGAGGCAAGGCCTCCGCTGCCGCCGCCAATGACGAGGTAGTCGGTCTCCTTGGTGATGGGAGCCATATTGCGCGCAGATATAGAGAGATGGCGGGTAATTGAAGCTATTCGCAGTGGGGTCGTTCTCGAGGACGAAGACAGGGTTGATGAGCGTAGGGAGTGGGCTAGAGCTTGCATGAGGTTGCCTCGAGGCTTAACCTTTTGTAATTGGTATGGAAGGAGTGGGAAAGAGATTGGGAGGGGAATGACGTCTTTTAAAAGGACCAAGATAGGACACCAGATGCGAAGGGACGAGAATGAGTAGTGGTAGGTAGTGGTTGTGGCGGGGTTACTTGAGAGTGACGAAAGCGGATTGGATGGACGTGATTTGAGAAACGAGAGTTGTTTAATAAGACAGTCAGTGGAGGGTTGAGTAAGCAAACCGACTTCAATTCAAGAATCGGTTGGTTGATATTAATGACGAGCTGCAGAAAAGAGATGATTTCAAATCCACCCGCATCGAGGATGATTTTTTGATCCCCGAGCCTAGGTAACTACAAGCTCCGTTAGCGGGGATGGAGGCGATGCCGAGCTCCAGGGTCCCTTTTTGGAGTCCCATGATAGTGTAAGGTTCTAAATTAGATAAATGGATATGGAATCATGTTTCAATTCAATTCCACAAGTCCTATTACTTGCTTAATTCGTCCTACGTAGGCTATGCTTCCAGAAGATCTGACATAAGCCTCGCATTGGGCTGATTACTAAGATCGAGGCGATATCAGACGTATTTGGTCGCCCCTTATGATATTATTTCATGGTACTCTGAGACTTTGACTACCTTATTTCCCGAAATACTCAGTGTTTATCTATGATTGGGGCCACTATAACCTAATCGCATCATAAACGCCGATGATGGTGTATATTGAAACTCCTTCACTTTGTGCTTGAGTAGAGCTGTATGTGCTATCAACCTGTGAACCTCAATGACTTTTAACTATCAGTGAATGGAAATGCCTGAGGTTATGATTAGGCTAAACTCTCACCAAGTCAAATGAGACATCTTTTGAGGCCTCGGAATCGATGGATGCACATGGAACGGGAAGCCTCGCATATGCATGCATATCCGGCAGCATGGTAGCACGATACACCAAGTCTGACTGTCATAGAGTCCTGAAATTGGAATTAAATATCAACCGTCAAGAACCGTTCAATCTCTTGTTTATTTGAGTACCTATATATCTCAAGTCAAACCTCTCCCATGTAGCACATATCGTTCCCTTCTTTTTTACTAGTCGAAGCTACATTTAATCAAATGTTCCAGGAGGTCTGCTGTGCAACCCAGCGGTTTGGGGTGAAATCTCTATTATGTACGACATCAATGGAAACAGTACTTTAAAGAAGATGAGCCAAACTAAACAATATGCTACCTACTCCTATCATGGTGTTTTCTCCAATATCATCATCCATTCAAGCGTCATGACGTATGAAGGTGGAGCTCTGATATGGAGCTGAATATCGACAGCTCGAGCTTTGGTGGCCCTCGTGGCTCAAACCCTTACGTAGCCTGTGAGACTCTGGCGCGAGAGAGGACGAGTTTCAAACTTCCAGTGCGCCTCTAGCGGATAATTGCTTCTGTCAAGGTTCTTTATCCCCTGTCACGTCCCGCCGACTTCTGGTTGGTTACTGGGCAGCCCATCACCATCTCTCATTTGCTGCGTTGCTCCCTCTCGACTTGGCAGCACCGACCAACCCCCCCATAATGGTCCAGCCCAGGCTGACGATCCAATCTCCATACTGAAGCGAAGCACAATTCGACCTCCATCTTGTCTCCTCAACTACATATTCTCCACGCCCGTTATATTGGCTTCACTATCGATCGCTGTATCGACTGTATAATCGATTACTGCGATCCGTTACTATTGTATACTCGAGAACCTGAACACCTCTCCTGGCACTGTCGCGATCCATCGTCCGTCTCTACCGTCCTGAGCTTCCATAGCTCGTATACGCGATCATGGCGGCTGATGAAGGTACTCCAAGCCCACATCCGATATTCTCTTATCACACAAAGCTGACAAAACAGCGCCAAACCTGAACCTCTCCCCCGAGGAGAAGCGCACCTATGGACAGCTCTTCCGACAAGCCGATTCAGACAGTGTTGGTGTCGTCGTCGGTGAAATTGCTGTCAGGTTCTTCCACAAGACAGGTTTAGACTCCCGAATTCTTGGCGAGGTACGTTGATGATATAAACGACCCTCCTACTGACTTGGACTCAATACTGATACTTGACTTAGATCTGGCAGATCGCCGATAAGGAGAACCGAGGTTTCCTAACACCAGCTGGCTTTGGTATCGCTTTACGACTCATTGGACACGCACAAGCCGGCCGCGAGCCCACACCCGAGATCGCCCTCCAACAAGCTCCCCTTCCTCGTTTCGACGGCATCGTTCCTCAGGTTACAGGTGCCGGTGGGATTCCACCGCCTCCGCCTGTTCCCGTCAGCTCGCCGCCTCCCCCGGCCGCTCTTCAAGCCCAGAGCACTGGCGGACCGATCCGTATCCCACCCCTTACTCCTGAGAAGGTCGCACAATATACTGGTTTATTCGAACGTCAACCTCTCCAGGGCGGTCAGCTTCCCGGCGACCAGGCCAAGTCCATCTTCGAGAAGTCCGGCCTACCCAATGAAGCACTGGGAAGGATATGGCAACTTGCCGATACCGAGCAGCGTGGTGCTCTTGTTCTGACCGAATTCATTATCGCCATGCACCTTCTTACTTCCATGAAGACAGGAGCTCTCCGATCTCTCCCTAGCGTCCTCCCCGCTGGTCTTTACGAGGCTGCCTCGCGCCGTGGTCCTGCCTCACGCCAATCTTCGACTGGTCATAGCATCTCAGCCATTCCTCGACAAGTTAGTGGAACAGCCCAGGTTCGCACAAATAGCCCTCTCGGCCGTCCTCCCATGTCTCCTCAACAGAGTGGTGCTAGCGACTGGGCCGTGACACCTGCCGACAAGGCTCGATTCGATCAGGTTTACGCCGGCCTCGACAAGGGAAACAAGGGATATATCACAGGAGAGGAGGCTGTCAGTTTCTTTAGCCAGTCTAACCTTCCCGAAGACTCCTTAGCCCAGATTTGGGATCTTGCCGACACAAATTCTCAGGGTCAGCTTTCGCGAGACGAGTTTGCGGTTGCTATGTATTTGATTAGACAGCAGAGAAGCGCCCGTTCTGTTCCTCTACCAACTACTCTACCACCCAATTTGGTTCCCCCCAGCATGCGCACCCAGATTCGACCGCAGACTGCTACATCTGCTTTCGATCCGCCTCCTCCACCTGTCGTACAAGCTCCTCCTCCTGCTCCTAAGTCCGCTTTGGATGACTTGTTCGGCCTTGAATCAGGCACTTCCAGCCCGGCCCCCCCTCCCCCTGCTCAGGCTCCAATGTCAACTGGGGGTTCCAACGCCAACGATCCTTTCGCCAGTGGCTCTGCACTCACACCTACCTCTCCCGTTAAGCCATCCCTTACAGGAACCGGTGGTTCAAGCTTTAAGCCATTTATACCATCGTCCTCATTTGGCAGAGGCTTGACGCAACAGCCTACTGGTGGTTCAGCTGGTTCTGGCCAGAAGCTTCCGGCACCTTCTGCATCCGAGGACTTGTTGTCAGATAACGATGAGGCTAGCAAGAACATCTCAGGGGAAACTACTGAGCTTGCAAATCTTTCTAACCAGATCTCGTCTCTGTCCAAACAAACCCAAGATGTGCAGGCTAAGAGGAGTACCACTCAAAATGAACTGAACCAGGCCACGTCCCAGAAGCAGAACTTCGAGCAGCGACTGGCCCAACTACGCACCCTTTATGAGAAGGAGGCGCAGGATACTCGTGCCCTTGAGGAGCAACTCAGCAATGCACGAAAGGAGACTGCCAAACTTCAGTCTGAATGCATGGCGCTTGAAGGAACTTACCGTGATACCCAGACGCAGCATCAGCAAGTATTGGCAGCTCTTCAGACGGACCAACAAGAAAACACCAACCTCCGAGAACGGATTCGTGTAGTCAACGGAGAAATCGCGCAGCTCAAGCCTCAGATTGAAAAGCTCAAGTCTGATGCTCGCCAACAAAAGGGACTGGTCGCCATCAACAAGAAACAGCTGTCCACTACCGAAGGCGAGCGTGATAAGCTAAAGGGAGAGGCAGAGGAGCTCACCAAGAGCATTGAGGATCTTCGGCTGGCAAACACTGGCTCGCCAGCATCTGCTTCGGCTCAAATTGCAAGCCCAGCTGCCTCGACCTCCAGCGCCAACAACCCCTTCTTCCGCCGCACTGCAAGCACCGATATTATGGGTGCATTTGCTTCTCCTCCTCCCACCAAGAACGTCTCTGATAAGTCTTTCGACGACCTCTTTGGTCCCTCATTTCCACCCAGCGCCTCGGCCACTCCTCCACCACCCCCACAGACCTCGTTTAAGCCTCAGCATACTGGTGCCTCGACCGCTAGTGCTGGCTCGTACAGCACCCCTCCTGCCGCCAGCTCTCCTATCATGAGCCGCCAAGCAACCCTTGCTGCCGAACCCCCTGCTCCCCCGGAGTCAAGACAGATCAGTTCAAGCTTCTTGCCTTTCCCTGACCATACTGAGTCGCTCTCATCCTCTCGCCAAGTGTCACCTCCTGCTTCGCGTGCTGATGACCCTCTCCATGGCTCAGCTACCCCTGTTCCCGGTGACCTGAAAGCTTCTGGTACCCCTGCCGGTGTTCCTAGTGCTTTCCCTGGCGACGAGCTTGACAAATCTGATGTCAAGGTTGTAGCTTCAGGCTCTGACGATACTACCCGCGATGCTGTTAAGGACGAAGCACCAAAAGCAACCGAGTCTGCAGATCCATTTAGCGTTAATGATGAGGCCAAGGCCAAGGCCGACTTTGAGAATGCATTTGCTGCCTTCACCACTGCTAAGAATCATAGCAAGCCTTCCCCTGAAGCGAACAAGTCATCTGCCTTTGATTCGGAGTTTCCTCCCATTTCAGAGCTTGAGCGTGATGATGAGGAGGAGTCTGACACAAGTAGTGACAACGGAGGCTTTGATGATAACTTCACGCCCGCATCGCCGCCCGCCAAGCCCTTTGGCGAGAAGGCAAACGCGGTAGAGTCACCTGAAGCTTCTCACGCAGTCCCTGCCAGCACTTCACCACAGTTAGCCCAGGGGGCCAGCCCTCCCTCAGAACCCAAGGCGTCTAGGTAAGTGGTTGATCATATTCGGAGTTTTGATGTCAGGAGTTAACATAGACCAGTACCGAGCAGCCTTCTTCTCCCGCAACTGTGACTGAAGCCACTGCTCAAAAGTCATCGGTTGATGATATCTTTGGCGCGGCAGCAACCGGAACCGCCCCTGCTTCGCAACAACCTGCTCCTTCTAACCCTCCTCAGACCAAGGGAGGATTTGACGACTTGGACAGTGACTTTGAAGGCCTAGAGGATGCTAAGGAAGGTTCTGCTGATGAGGATTTCGCCAACATCTCTCGCTCCGGACTGGACGACTTTAACCCCGTCTTTGATAGCAGCCCACCCGGAAGCCAGACTAAGACTGAGTCCACTGCGTTCGGCAACGAGAGCTTCGACTTCATCTCCCACAGCTCTACTGGCGCTGCTCAGCCTGCTGTTGGAGCCAACCAGCAGAAGGCTCCCGAGGCTCATGACTGGGATGCTATTTTCTCTGGTCTTGACTCCCCTAGCGCCACTGCTGCCCAGCCTGCTTCTGCCGAGAAACCAGCTGGCGCCGAGTCCCATCCTGGCCAGCAGGCCCTGAACCGCACTTTGTCAACCGAGTCCGAGCATGATGACCCAATCCTGAAGAGCCTTACAAGCATGGGTTACAAACGACCCGAAGCTCTCGATGCCCTCGAGAAATATGATTACGATCTTGACAAGGTTAGTTGAACTCAATCTGCATAAAAGGAGCTCTTCTAACGTATACAGGCGGCGAACTTTCTGGCCAGTCGCTCATAATAAACACAACAACAGAGTTGTCTCGGATATCATCTTCTGAAAGAAGGGCCTAATGCATACTGCATCATACTTGTTTCCTTACTGTTGTTGTTTTTGTCTGCATTCTCATAATTCCTTTGTTGAATATTTTGGCAGCGAGATTTTCCTATTGCGTCTTGGTCCCATTGGACATGGGCTTGTTCTCCTATCATCTATCATCTGTCCACACATTGTAGTATCATGAAGACTGCTTGTTTGCTTAAGCCTGTATTGATTTCGTCTTTCATACTGCATGCTTTGGGATTGCAGCTGTAGAGATACAGTTTTGTGTCGCCGATATAATGATACAGATAGAGCAGACACCAACAAGTGACAATAATGACTTATTCAAACAAGCGTAAATAACATTGTCGCTAACAGGGCATGAAACGATGCCCATCATACACAATTGCGATAGCCATCTACCTTTTCCCATTTAAACGCAAATCATAACTCGTCCTCGTTTACTTTACCCTGCTCATAATAGTCTCTGGTCCACGGCCACTATCAATGTTGGCAGCCTCCTTCTTGACCGCACCGATCCAGGACCTCTCAAAGTCATCTCTTGACTTCAATACAGCCTCAACCCACTGCAAATTCAAGTCCCAATACGCCATCTTGAACGTCACGTAAGCGTCCACGATGGAATCGCGGTCAGCTGTCAACAGACGCAAGAAGTGTTCTGTGACACGCCAGGTCTCCTTGATAGAGGCACCAATGTCAGGCGAAGGGAGTGTGCTGAAGCACTCGAAAGCTGTGGCGATATCGTTGAACAGCTTGTCCTGAAATGGGTCGGTACGACGAAACTTTGCGCCCTTATTGCGCACAGCAGATAGGTAGCGAACAAGTAACTCCTCTGCAAAGATCTCAACAAAAATGTCGACCAGTGAATGGTGCAGTACATGGCGGTAGTCGTTGACGTACTCCTCGAATGTCACCACCATCTGCTTCATAGCCGTAGTTGTGTACCATCGAGGCGTAAAGAAGTCAGGCATGACGGTACCAAAATCAACAGAGAATATAAGTTGAGCGAAGCGGTTGATACACCATGTGCTGAAGTCGACGTAACCGTCACGCAGCGTGTTAACTTCACTTTCAATACGTTCAAGATACGCGGGTGTAACATGCTGCTCGACAAGACGACGGAAGCTTGAGAGGTATGCTAGGCGGTTCTCGTCCTCGTTGTCGTCGATACAGGCGATCTGGTCGTTTGCTGTAGCCACGAGCCAATCCTGAAGAGCCTGGAAACCCTCGAGTTCGGGGATCTTACCCTCCTCGTAAGGGATAGCCTCATCTTCAAGCATAGCCTGCCACGATTGCTGACGAGTGCGTAGACGGGCAAACATGGCATCAATTACACCCTCGACAACATCTGCGCGCTGGGAGTTGGCAGCCGTGTCCACTTGCTCACGCAGCATTCGCCATAGGGCAACAAAGTTCTTGGTTCTGAAATAGCCGTACTCGTCCTGATCCAAGTTTGAGCCCTCGACGTTGCGCTCTGCGAGATCGCGCTTCTCTTGGGCAAATATTCGGTCAATCCACTCATCAAGGAATTTGATGATGAGCTCACGAAAGTCGCGCACAAGCTCTGCCTCGCGGTTGTCGATGACATGAGGTATAAGCTCTTGTTGCTTCAGACCGATCTTTGCCATCTTCCTGTAGTACTTCTCTGGGAAGCCCACGATTTCCAAAGTATGTGCTGACGACGCCTCATTGCCGTCTACCATACCGACCAGGAAATCGTGCATCAACTGGTGATATACGCCAGCATATGTCTTTACGATATTCCACTTCTTTGGCATAAGGTGCGACATTCCAACCTTGACGACGTTGAGATCGTTGAAATACCACTTCATGATCTTGTCCAATTTGCTCGGATCTTCGAGGAACTCTTCTTTTGCTCCTTCGAACTGTTGCTCTGCGCTAAGTCGGATGGCCTGTATGAACTTCTCCTTATAGCCACGAACCTTCTTAGCGCCGTCTGTGATACTCTGAAAGCGGGTTGCCATTTCTTTGTGATCTTTGAGAGCTTCCTGCAGTGCTAGTACACGCTGGTCGCTTGACTCCTCGGCCTCCATCACCACTGCGAATCTCACAACAAGCCCGTTGTTATCCTGGACGACGAGGTTGATGAGATTCAGAGCAATGATGCCGACATGCTCATCGAACCAATCAATCGTGTCGTCTAGCCTCGAAAAGTAGTCCACCAATGTCGCCTCAAGACTCTCGTCCTCTGCGCGTTGTATTTGTTCCATGGCATCGTCGCGGATGTTTCTCAATTGGGTAAGTTCGTAGTGGCACGGCAGCAGATTGGGCATGTTGTCGCTGTCCTCGTCATCTTCCCGAAGCATCGACTCTACACGCGATATGCGCTCGTTGAAGGTCTCGAGGTTGCGGCGCATGGTCTCGACGGCGCCAAAGTTGCGGTGTGCTTGTGACACGAGGTTGATACTCGCAAAGTCCTTTATCATGTTCTGTGACTCGGAGCACAGCTTGTCAATCTTGATCATCTCCTCTTTGATCATCTGGACCGTCTTCTGGCCGTCGCTCAGCCCCGTCATACCCGATTGTGTCGTCTCAAGCTGCTCGCGCAGGCCGCTTCGGAGCTGGCCATCTACGGCGCCCTTTTTGCGTGAGAATTCCAACTTGAGCGCAGGTATCTTGTCTAGATCGTCGGGATGCCGTAGCAGCTCTGAGAGCTTAGGAGCAGGTGTGTCGTCCATTGTAGCGGCGTCGGCGTCGGCGTCGAGGGGTTCCGCGCCCAATCAAACCATGATGTGGGGGTATCGTGTCTTTTATAGTGCTAGACTGTTGGTGCTGATGTCTAGATATCAAATTCGTTGGGCGTAGGTGAAGGTTGAAGCGAGTGTGTCGAATTGGGCATGTAATTGCCAGCGTCGCGGGGAGCTATTCACTGTCCCTTAACTGTAACTTGGGTCGTTCCATCATGTGGCTGACAGTAGAGCACAGCCACTCTCCAGTACGAGTTCAACACCAAAGATGGTATCATGATAGAAAGCAACAAGGTAATTAAGATTAGAAAAATAGTATGTGAAACTTGTTGCATGAATTATTATTATTCATCTTAGGGTATCATTGCAGTTACGGCTTGACCAATTTATACCTAGGTACTCAATCTTACTCGCTATCACTTCCAGAACTACTCGTCTCATCATCTTCATCATCCTCTTCTCCAAGGCTCTGTTCCGCAATCACATCACCTTCCTCAAGACTGACTCCCTTAAATTCAGTGTTTATGCCATCGTCTGACTCATTTCCCTCCTCGTCACTCCTGACCTCACCTTCTTCTACGTCCTGGCCCTTATTCCTTCTCTTGTTCGGCTTGGCTGGACCTTTCTTTCCAGGGGGATTCTTCCTCTTGTTACTTTCCTGAGAGACCTTATCCTTGGGTCCAAGTGTGAAGGTCTCGGGAAGGCTCTGATCTCGGTCAAGAACCCATATTGTGGGAAATTCCAGCACGCGCGTATTTCTCAGTGCCTCTCGAAGGCAGTCTTCAGGGTCGAGTCTAGTGACAACAGAAGGCTTGTCTGAAGGGGTCCGGAACCTTGCGAGAAAGAATTGGAACTGCGTTTTCTGAGCTTCTATCTTTTCAGATGGCCACAGGCCCGGCTCTGTGTCGTGGTGATTCGTCCAAGTACCTGTAAAGGGATCTTGGAGCGCAAATGACCCAGAGGACCATGTGGAGTTCATCAAGTCCTGCACTTGTCCGTCTGTACCTGCTCGTGGGGTCTTTTTGGTCTGTTGGCCTTTCGCCTTCTGTTGTTCTTCTAGTGAAGTGTGGTATGCGTCGAATAGTGGCACATCATCCATAACCTTCGATAAAATCCGGGTCTTCTTTGGCTCTGCATCGGCAAGATTCTCCAGCACCATCCACTCAATCTGCCAATTGATTCTGTTGGTTCGCCGATTGAGTGTAGTATGGTTCTCCTTCTGCCTCGCCATACCCAGCGGCGCACACACGATAGTGATGTTCAGCTTCTTCAATCGCGCAGACAGAAACCGTTCAAAGGTTCTGCCTTTAGCTTCGCGCAAGACTCTTGTGACGAGAACCTTGCGCTTGCGCCCATCTTTTCCAGGCTTCCATTTAACTTCTTGGACTGTCATCGGTCGCAATTCCTCCTCTTGCACAATGCCACGCTCTTCAACGAGAAGCTTCTCGGCGCGTTCGACAGAGCGCTCAATTCCATGCAGGAAATTGTAATCATGATCGACACCGGCGGGAGTACGAAGTTTCGATGGAGCCATGTAGGCTGTTGCGTCGCGTTCGCCAGAACATTCAGACCAGGCTTTGTGTTTCTTGATACACGCGAGGGAACAGGTTCGAGCACCGCATCTTGGGCATTTATATTTCGGGGTCGATATGTGACAGATTCCGCAAAGAGATGTCAATAAAGGATCAGCCATTATAGATTGCGACAGTTGACAAGTCTGGGGGAGGGAGTTGAAGGAAGAGAATAAGGCGCTAACACTCTCTCAATGGGCAGACATCGCCAATGGAAACTTTTTAATGGGTCTTTTCGCATATCTTATCAGTAGCTCACTGATCCCGTCAGATCTCATTCAATTTCTAACAGTCTGTAAAGCCAAGCGTAACCTGCAAGTCTAGGTATAGGACGTGCCCTTACAATGATGCATATAAACAGGTTGAATACTTTCACACATGATTAGAGGCTAGGATAACATTCAAATGTGTTTCATTCTTGTACCCCCCTTCAACCAGGTAAAGGAGGAAGACTATACAAACACCGCTGCGTAGAAGAATAGTCTAACATAATGAGAAGATGGCCGTCAGGCTTAACATAGGTATATGAGCTAAGCTGCTCATCAGATGAGGCAGAGAAATGGTAATGACAAAAAAGATATAAGGGACATCAAACGCCAAACCCGCAGGTTTTGATCCAAGCCAGCCGCCAAATACAAGACAATTAAATCGAAATAAGCAAGAAGTAAGAAGTTGACAAAAAAGCAAGGCTCATGCTCAGACGTTAAGCTGTTTATCCAAAACACTCAGCGGGTGCCACCAAGAGCGCTGATCCTGGCGCCTGATGGCCTGTGCATCAGGGACTGTTGGTGCTGGAGCTGATGCTTAGAAACGACGCTTGTCTCATGTGTGACCCCTCCGTTGTCGCTTCGATTCTCCTCGAAGTCCTCTTCGTCATCCTCGACAATCTTGGTGGGGATCTCGTCTCGTAGGCTATACTGTTGGGACGCTCGCTCCGGAGTCGTAGCCGTAGAGGCAAAGGACATTGCTGTGCTGCTCCTGTTGGGAATGAGATCCGGGGTGGGAGGGATACTGGACGCCCTCCCGGACCGCGGCGCCAGGAGGGAGTCGTCTCCTGTTTCGGACGTGGCGGCGGAGTGGCCGTCATCGCTCTGGGTGGTAGAGAGGCTAGAATTCCTTCTACTAGAACTCCCTAGTTCGGCATCATGTGCCAGCTGGAGACCCTCCACAGCAGCTTGACATTGCTCAGCAATGTTTCGGACAATGTGAGCAATGGCGTCAGTCTTATCCTTAAGGTGACGATCGGCAACGTCGGTGAAGCTGGACGAAGAGTATCGCTTGTTTCGGGGGTGGGGGCTGGGAGTAAGGCGGCCAGGTTCACCAGCATGTTGAGCTTCCTCCTCCGCTTCATCAAAACCCTCCTCGATCTCATGGGCAAGGTCATCAGGCTTGGTGAGAGACTGGATGAGATGCTCCATGTGGTGGCTCTGACCACCGATGAGACTACGGAGATGAAGCACTACTCTGCGAGCCTCATCACGCTGTCGCATGATGGTCATGTTGGTGTGCTGAAGCTGAGAAAGCTCCTTCTTGTTCCTCTTGCGCTCACGCTCAAGCTCCTCAGCAATCTCCTGCTGAAGGACAAGAGCCTCAAGAGCGTCATCACGCTGCTTCTCGGTTCCAGTGAGACGCACAGAGAGGCGAGCGTTGTCGTCCTTTTGCTGATCAATGAGACCAGCAAGGCGACGGTTTTCCCTCTTGTGTGTGTCAATCTTGACCTTGAGATCCTGGGTCTCCTTGGTGAGGGTCTCAGCGAAGGCCTGGAACTTGAGGAACTGCTGCTTCCAGCTCTCAAGCTCCTCAACCAGGTAGTTGTTACGCTTAGTAACCTTGTTGAGCTCAGTATCCATGCGACCCTTGAGGTTGATGAAATCTTGCCAAGCCTCAAGAGCATCGCGAGAGTACTGGTTCCTCTCACGAACGATCTCATTAAGATGGCGCATAGAAACCTTGGTCATGAGGGGCTTCTTCACAGAGCCACCAAAGACGGCCTTGATACCGGTGTTGCGTCCAAGCTTCTCACAGACGTGGTCCATAACAGCCATGACAGCATCCTGGTTCCACCACTCAGGATCCTGGATAGACTCAACCTCACCGCGCATAACGATGATCTGACCCGCAGGAACGAGCTTGCCGCCACCATAAGCGGATCGGAGGTGCTGAGGAACTCCAGAAGGAGTGACATCGCCATTGAGAGCTTGTGTAAGTCGTGTAACAAACTTGTTGCGCTGACCGGGGGTAAGAGCAGTAGGAGGGCTGGAGGTAAGAACAAAGTTGCGATCAAGGTCAACAACCAGAGCATCGGTAGGGGCAGTGAAGAGTGAGCGACACTCAACAGTGATACCCAGAATGTAAGGGCCGGGCTCTTGAACCAGTTCCTTAGCGTGGCGAGCGTGCACGACTGGGACGTAGAGTCCACTCCACTCGTAAACTCGGACGCAGTATCGCACGGTCTCGGCAGCCATGGTGAGCATAGCAGGGTAGTGGCTGACGAAGATGATCCGGCGTGTAGGAGAGATGGCGGCTTCGATAACACCGACGATGTTGGGAATCGACAGACAATTGAAAAGAGGCCACATAGCAAAGTTCTGGAATCCGGTAGGCGAAGATGGGAACTGGTAGCAGAGAGCGTAGTCCTTCATGTCGATACGAACAAGATCGTTGAGGCGAGGAGCAGGGAAACTCAGAATACGGGAAACTTCCTCAGCGTGGAACAGATTGGTAGCCTTGTTCCAGTGAATCCACATACCTCTGAGATAATCTCCAAGAAGATTGTACAGAGGGTATCGTGAGAGGAACGACAGGCAGTAAGGGATCCAGTAGGTCTCATCGGGGTTGTCGTAGTAGTCGCTCTCGGTTCTCTTGCGAAGGTCGCGAATTGTCTCAGCCCTCTTCTCGTCGGCTCGCGACCAAACGCGCAGGCAAATACCGTAAAGAGTGTGAGAGGAATCCTGCTGGAGAACGAAAGCATGGTGAACACAATGAGGCTGACTTCGGCCTGTGCAAATCTCGACATCGTGGGGGAAGCATGCCTATACAATAGTTGCCACTGGTCAGCTATATGAATTTCAAATCGTCAATGGGTTTTTTGTACGCACCCTCATAGCAGAGTGAAGAGCCCGCGCAATCTCATTATCCTGCTCGAGACGTGGGCTGCTACCCAGAATCTCAGGGAGCCAGAACTGTCCGACAGCCCCCTTCATGTGGCCAATCTTGCCTTGGGCCGGCGCAGGAGCCTTGACCCATTGAGAAGGCTCACGGCCAACACCACAAACCATGTAGGCATGTGTCAAAGTCTTGGGAGTTCGCTGCTGAGGCTTCATGTTGAGGGTTGAAGGGATGGGCTGGGTGATGCGCGAGTGAAGCGAAGAAGTTCGGCTGGGGATCAGGAGGTTCTGATCAGCGCCCTGGTCGCGGGTGCTGGGCCTGCCATCGCGGTCGCTAGTCCGAGGACGGGTAAAGGAGGGATGGGTGTTCAAGGAGGGAGGCATTGTTGATAGGTAGTGTTGAGCCTGAAAAGGCCTCTCGTTTTCTTCGTAAATTCGGGCGGGTATCGATAATAGTTGTCGTCGGATTGACTTTTTGTTTGTTTGAGAATAGTCGTTATGCTCTCAATTATGCTGTCTCTTTTCCTGAGTTATACTGACTAGCAGGTTTGGTCAGTCCTGGTACTTGTCTTGGAGTGCCCGAATTACTTGAGGCTCCGCTCCGCACTCAAGGCTTCATTCAATGCTCGAGTCAACCGGGCTTTGAGTAGAAAAGCAAGGAAGGAAAGAGAGAGAAGATTGAAACTCGAGAAACGAGGGGGGAGATGAAGGAAAAGTAAAGGGAGAAGAGGCGAGAGAAGCCATGAATGGGTGTAAGTCGGGGGGTGAGTGGAGAACTAAGGTCGGCCTACGCCTGCCTTCCTCTACATACAGCGAGAGCTAGAGAGCCAAGAGAAGCGAGACAGCTTCTGAAGGAATGAGGTCAAGTACCTATACGTACCGTTTTCAGTTGAGAGAATGGGAGCTCCCGTCCGTTTGAATGGAGCGAAAGTGGAGGAACAACAACGGCAGAAATGAACCAGAAGCACTCAACGAACAGGGCATCAGCGGGCGAAATTGTGAGACAGATGGCGCACAAGGGGGGCTTTGATCCCCTGCCAGTCACTTTCTAGGTTAGGATAGGTACCGTAACTGGTTTCTCCTAGTTTGGTGAACCGGACATTTATCAGTAAACAAGGAGGGTAGGAACTGAAAACAATTGAGTCGTATTTGTCGGCGCAGTCATGCACAACATATAATGTGATTATGTGTAACCAATCTTTTCGCGTCTAAGTGAGTGACTGAATGTAGGTGAATATGTCGGTGTTGGCTCTTTGTCACAGTCTCACAGGCAAATAACGCAACGAAAATGAAACCCTCCTTGCAGTCAATAAACTTCTCACACTACCGTAGTCTGCTGGAGCAGCTGCGCTGCAAAGTCAAGGCAAGGGGATGCCGTCCATCTCTTGATGCATGTACCGGTACCTTACGTACCGTACCTACATTAGGGGCTAGATGAGGAGCTCCAGAGGTCTAATCCCTCCACCCATTGAGGGGCCGGGATGCTGGGGCCGTCAGGGGCACACTGCACGCCTTCTGCAGGGATCATGGGTCCCTGGACAGGACGGCGGTATTTTTATTCATGGCGCTCGGCGCTCGAGGCGACGTTATGACCCGTGGACGGACCTCATATAGTTCGGACGTTGTGATATTCATTTGGTTAGAGTTACCAAGTCATGCAGATTTCTTTGCTTTGTTCTCGTCATCAGGGAGAAAAAGTTCCACGACATGTCATAACTAACGTCTATGTCGGCTTCTTAGCCTCCAACGCCAACGTTTAAGTGGCGGGATCTAGAGTCCAGGGGAACTCATTTTCTGACCTAGAGCTGATTGAGGGTCGGGGAAACTCAAACCACGAGAGACAAGCATTGCCTTGTCAAGTAACGGATACTTGAGCTGACTAGAGCCGGAGCACTTGGGTACCGGTCTCCAATACAATAGCATTGCGCCGTTTGTTGTTGAACTGACGTTGGAGTTCCATTGTCCCAGGAGCCAGTGCCGTTCTGTCATTTTGACAATGTCACCGAAGAATTGACATGACATTTCTTCATACTTCTGTCACTTTGGTTCCATGTCCCCGACAGCGAGTGCAGATTGATTGCCCGGGCTACAGTCAGTCACTTGCGCATCTGTTTCTCCAGTGACTATAACGGAAGCAGTCAAAGGCAATTGTTTCTAAAGAAACTCCATTCCTACCGGTTAAGCATCTTCATCGCCCTAGGATAGTTAAACCATTCCTGCCGCTTCTTCGAGTCGATCTGAGTCTCTGATTCTTCCATAGCGTGACCTTAACACCAGGGATCGTCACCCCCACTCTATCAACCCCAGCCTGAGAGATAACACAGCCAATCGCAATCGAGAAAAGTGAGCTCTGGTCCCCAACGTGGGAAATTATCTGTGGTTGATGTTGACCTTGAGAATCTTCTGATGGTAATGAACAATACGACCGTGTCTGTGTGGTGTAACATGAAGGGACAAAAAAGCAAAACGCCTTCTTTCTTGAAACCCAACGGTCAAGTGATTCTAGTATCTATCAACCAAAGCCAAACCAGATGAAGGAGGTCAAAGACGGCGCGCGTTTGAAGTACAGTGACAACTTGAATTGAGACCCAATTGCACTGCACTAATTATGGAAATGAACAAGAAACGACAACTCCGGAATGTCTTGTATCACAAGACACAGGCATATCACTCTAATACCTTGCCTCGCCTTGCCTTGCCTAGTACAAGTGTATATTAGACTGCAGCTAATTGCTTACTGCGCTCAATCAAGTTGGCATTGTTTCCCTCCAAACATTCTATGATATCAACAATGTCTGAAGTTTGGTCCGAAGCTTGACCTTGTCTGTCCAAGACGATGATAGGCTCAACGGGCGAAGTGACCAGGCGCGGAAACGATCGACAGGGGTCCCTGGGCAGAGAAACGAAACAGGAAAGGCTAATGCGGTCTCTGGCAAGCTCGTCAGGTTAGTTGCTGAGGTCAATAGTCAGTACTAGTCAAAGTCGTTTAGAAACAGTAACGTGGAGGTGGTGATGTTTTCAGCTATGGTTACGCCAAGCTGCGGTACAGTACATACCGTAGTTCCTCTACCGATAGGCGTTGGTTTGCATTCGCATCATCCCCTGCTCCTCGCTTCTGTACGCTTTACCTGATGATGCATGCACTCTAGAATCCATCGCTGCAAAGTCTCCACCACGTTAGATTCGTCTGTCTGTGGGCAGACAGGATCGGCATTACCAGAGAAAACACCAAAGCTCAACTCGAGCCATTGTAATCTGCTTTCAAACTTTAACACATCATTCTCAACAGATCATGTGTTGCCGCAAAGCCACTGAATGCTGCAGATGTGTTTCAAATATACATATTTGGGTGCTGGGGTAGTAACATTGATTTGACTTCCCGTCAATGGAACCCCCGAGCGATCAACAGCAGATCAATATCCACGATGCTTTTCTTCAACATGTCAGTGGCCCTTGGTTTTTGAGGCAAGTAACCTTACCGTTACTTGAAGCCGCGTATAATAGATAACCGTTTTATATTAATCCCGCCACCGGTTCGTGGCAAGAAACGTTAAAGGTCTAAACAAAGCAACATCCTGGGCATTTATGCCTCGTACTGGATCCCTGCTGCAGAAACCCAGCTGAGGAAACTGAGCAATAATAGCTGAATTATACATACATACTATATGGAGTGCATACATATATATGTTGCCTTCGGAGTACTGTTTGTCTCGTCATCAACCGGCCAAAGGAAATGCCGTGACGGATTAACTGTATCCATTTCTTACCAGCTTCATTCTGGTTCGAGCAGTAGCTACAAGCCAATGTCGCCTGTGGAGGTAGACTGGGTACATACTCCATAGATAACACAAATTATACCAAACTACCGGCTTTAATCCACTCTCTCCCTGGAGTTGTGTCCCATGCTCATGACGCTATACGGCCGCCGCGCGTTTCAAGTCCTAGATGGCGTCCATCTAGGCACAGCACCAATGGCCTTGAAGGCTTGACCTAAACAATGGCTTTGTTATCTCGAAATTGTTAGCATCTCTGCGGCTATTCGCTCACTATAATCATGTCCACCCATCTTTTGTTGCCTCTCCTCCGGCTTACGATATCCTCGTTTCACCATGCGCTTCAAGGCTCAAGCCAATAATCAGATACTGCGCTCGACATGTCAATTGAGACATGTCATGGCTCATCTCGTAAAGAACAAAAGCCTCTCATCAACTCAAAGCAGAGCAATTAATTGTTAGGCGAGGTCCTTACCTAATTCTCTTCTCCCCCGGTCCATGCTCCGTATCCCGTCCTCCTGATCCGCGTCTAATAAAAGGCCCATGTCCTTATTAGCCAGGGCTTGCTTTTGCTCTTGCTTTTGCCTTTGCCTTTTCTCCTCTACTGCTGATGATGATATTTCTCTCCGGTGTGCACTTACCCACGTGCATTCTGTGCTTTGCTGTGCTCCCGGCCTGTCAAACTATACAGACGCCAAGATAGTCAATAGTCTCTCCATGAACCCCGGGCAACATGCTCGCTTGGACGTCGGTCTCGTTTCGCTATAAGCGTACTACTTTGTCGATCCTCCTCTCGGTAATGCTAAAAATTCGACATTTCGGATTTTTTCACCTGCTACGGCTTACTATTTCGCCGTTCATGAATAATGCTGTCTTGGCCTCTGGGAACATGGCTGTCACTTGTCAGACATAGCATCACATCCTAAAGAATTTCTCCGTTGATTGAGTTGATCGAGTCAAGAAAGACTTGGGTGTCTCTAATTCTGAAAAAAGAGCTATGCTTGTACAAACGAACTGGGCCAAGCAATCTTTTATGCAGGTTCCCTGTGCCTAGCATTCATAGTATAATACTCACCGGCGACATACAGTAGCACGTCTTATAATCATGGGTAGACCGCTCTATTGGGCCCAGCTGAGCTCCGTTGTTTCCATGATGACATTATTAATTCCCTTGTTTTGTCTTACTTGCATTGGTGCAGGAATGCTTGTCTGACAGTATCACGATCCAGGGTATGGTGTTGCACGTTTGCAACCATCTCCATAATTGTGTCAGGATGCAGCTGCATCCTGAACATGATTTTAATATTATTCTGCATTTCTAATTTGAACTGTTGTTCATTTGTACTGTCTCATTCATGTACGCTCCGAAATCCAGCAAATGTGCTTGTATGTGACATGAACGGTATGCCAAAGAACAGAATCGGGTATCATGAGATGCCCAGACTCCAAGCCTCCCACGAAAAGGAGCAACAGGAAAACCAAAGCCAGTGCTGTCTCATTACTCTCGGGCCATGACCTCTGATACCTTCTTGACTGCCTCCTCGAGATCATTCCCCATCTTCATCACTCGAGTGACCAAGCTGATCCCATCCAGCTTATGCCCTGCAAGGCTGGAGGGAAGAACAAGCTGGCCTTGCTCGGCGGTAGCAGGCAAGACATCGGGGTTTTCTGGCTTCGACTCGCCGTTCGCTGACCCGGTTGAGTTCGATATTTGCTGATCTTGTATGACCTCTTGGCGGCTGATGTTGATCCAGAATAAGGAGATGTCTTTCCCAGAGACAATTCCAATAATGTCTCTAATAACTCGTTGGCTCGATATGTTGTTCGCCAAAGAAGCTGTCACCAGTATAGTGTAGCCCTGGTCTGCAAATCTTTGGATCTCATGAAGGTAGGCTGATCGACAGTTTCGTTGATACGCGTGGGCGCAAAATGGTCCGGCCATTATCGGACTGTCGACTATCTGGATCTTCTGGCCGGGGAGTCGTTCTTTGAGGCCCTTCACAAGACTTGTTTTCCCCGTGCCTGTAAACCCATTGAGGATCAACACCCTGCCTTTCTTGGGCTCATCGAAGGGAGCCTCAACAGTAACAGCGCCGACTGCCATGTCGGCGGTTAATAGTGGTTCTTGATTATTCTCCATAGTCTTCGATTGTATGTTATGGCACTCCAGATTGAGAATTGGTTGAGACTGTGCAAGTCGGGATATTGAAGACATTGGGTCGAAGAAAATCTTCGATAAAAAGGAAGAGGCCTTGTAGATTATATGGTCCATTGTTAAAAGTCTATACCCTTTAGAAGTCACTTTTGAGAAAGTTTATCGAAATCTGGCCTTGAAGAGCCCACGACTTTTCTGGATATTTATTGAACTTAACCTTGAGTGTTTAGGAAACTCAACCGTGAACATGGCCACTTGGAATCGACTGTGAAAAAGATAAATTGAGAACACCACAAAGAATAGGCGAGCGGGTGCGAATCACTGACGCCCCTTTGTCGCCTATATGTCTATCACTGGGCCGTTCTAATACTCAACACGTTACCAATTGACGAAAGTTCGATCATAATAAGATAGCAAGTGCAAAGGGCAATATTTTTATGGGAGCTTTAGAAGAGCTTGGTTTTGTCACAGTATCAGGGGAAGTTTCAGAGCTAGTATCTAACAATGTTAAGAATTTTTTGGTGTGATTCAAGGCCACATGAACATATTCACAAAGGCTATTGCAGACGTTGAAGATATTTAGGATTCCTCGCTTCGAGATTATTGGTCTTTTCAAGCCAATATAATTCCTTTCACTGTCGTGATGGCGAGGTGAGTCACATGCAACCAGAAATCCTCTAAATCATTCAAACTTTGATCACACATGGTTTATACTGCGACTCATGAAAGTATGAATGAACAAACTTCATGTCTTGAAGACTTGACTCGGCTATTCATACTCGACTTGAGAGCATTGACGTTTGTGGAGGTAGTGATCGTCTCCAGCCCCTTGCTCAACAGCTTGTTATCAACACTATCATGATTGATACAACGTCCGCAAAATCTCCCTTGCCAGAAGCGCTCATGGCCACTCGAACTAACGCCAAAACCCTTCGGCCGTTGGTGCTGCAGCAAGCCGTACTCATGGTTGTAGAGCACAGGTCCTCACCAACCCCCTCCTGAACGAGTGGCGACGACGAACGAGCCCAGCGAAAGTCTCCGTACCTGTCGGGGCCCAGTGAGCCCGCTCATGAACTCAGACTCTTGGAGAATGAGCACCCTGGAGTTTGGCCCTCCATCCTCAAAGTCGACGACCTACTTCCGCTGGTCGGTCTTTCGCGTTTCTCACTTTGAACCCGCTGGAAGTTCCTGAACCTCGAGGGGCGCACATACTGACAGCCCAGTGACCCTTAGGACGGGTTGGAGGAGCGTGCCAAACAGGTACTCATGATCGACCAAACCAGGAATAAAACTGGGGATGAAGCACCCGTTTTGAATCTGAGCCTCGTTGAAGCTGCAAACAACAGCGATTTGCCACTGTCTCTTCTATGCCGTTTACTGGATCCCGAGGACTCTGTCACAGCAGAGGAACTGGATCAAATCAGCCAAGCGTATAAGACCTTTAAGCCTCACGAGCATAGGTTTAGCAGCAGTAACAAAGGGCTCAAAACCCTATATTATTATTGAAGCGTTTGCCTACGGCCTGTATCAACTATGATGTTAGACACGAAAGGTACGTATGGAAGAATATCCTCCCCAGTCTACCAGACACAGAGACTAACACCAACGACAGTCAAACTCACAAATGACAGCAGGGAGTCCATCACAGCCCCTCAGAATAAACGAGACAACCGCCGCCCGGGCGATCGCAATCGAGAATTCCAAGCATCACCCTGTTCGACCAGGAGAAAAGCAGTCACAGAAATATTTCGAACTGCTTCGGCAGCGGCGAGCTCTCCCTGCCTCTTCGAGGAGACAAGAGTTCCTGGATGCTTATCATTAACACCAGGTAAGTCTTGGGGTGCATGTGGCTACGTACGTTACGCCGATCTGACTTTACAACAGGTGATCGTCCTTTCTAGCGAGACAGGCTCGGGAAAGACGACACAGATCCCACAATTCATTCTATTTAATGAATGGGAGAAGTCGGGAAAGATTGCCTGCACCCAGCCTCGCAGGATCGCAGCTACTTCAGTAGCTGCACGCACGGCCGCGGAGTTGGACGTGCAAGTTGGGGACGAGGCTGGTTACCTTGTGCGCTTCGACCGCAAGGTCCACCCAGAAAAGACCAACCTTGGATACATGACAGACGGCATGTTGACCGAGTTGGCCAAGACTGACCCAAACTTTAACCTTGACGTAGGTTCCCTTTTTCATGGCTTGTTTACTTCAGAGTGTAACGCTAATCGTAACAGGCCTGCATCATGATTGACGAGGCTCACGAGCGCACATTGTCAACAGATACTGCTGGCCTTACTCAAAGCGACCAGCGTCCAGAAATGTCTGTGTCCAAAAGGCGGCAGTCATGCCGGCGACATTGAAAGCAGAGAAGTTCGTTCGCTACTTCGGCGACGAAAAGACAACACACTTCGCTTTAAGTAGCAAAAATCATCCAGTCCAGATCGGTTATCTGAAGGAACCTGTTCTGGCAGTCTTCAACATGGCTCTGATGATTGTAAACGACATCCATGACAAGGAAAGGGATGGGGATATCCTTGTCTTCTTCCAGTCTGTTGAGGAGGTGGAGGAAGCTTGCAATTTATTCCGTAAGGAAATAGGTGATCTTCTCGTCTTGCTGTTGTACTCTCAACTACCAGAGAGTCGGAAAGACCTGATCTTCCAAGCAAGCACACAGCGTAAACATGTGTGTGCCACGAACATTGCTGAGGCTAGCATAAATTATCGATGGGATGGTTTATGTTATAGGTACGTTCTGGTGTTTATCTACGACTGCGCATGTCTGACAGGATAGATCTCGGCAAGTCCAAGCAATCGGGGTATAACCCGCGCATGGGGCTGGAGACTCTTCTCACAGGCCCCGTCTCTCAAGCTGCCGCTCGTCAGCGCACAGGTCGCACTAAGCCTGGCTTTTGCTACCGTCTCTACACCCATAGATCTTTTATGGAGGATACGCGACCATCGAATCAGCCTGCCATCCTTGAATCGGATATACTAGCCACACTTTTCAACCGAAGGCCATGAGCTTTTGACGATGTGGCTCGGTTTGACTTCATCAACCCACCTCACCCTGAGATACTCTTCTGAGGTTTTACCGCCTCTACATGTATTATTCTTCCATGGAGACAATTCACTTTACAAGTAGACTGAGATGTCTGATATTTACGTCTTGAACTGTATGCTCCATCTCAATTCGATGAACTTTGACACGACGGAATGTCAGGCACCGAAATTCCACGGCTATCCAGGATGGCATGATGCTATTATATAGGCTCACAAACTTCAGTGGAACACAGAGATGATCGCTCGCGCTGCAATGCTGTCAACGGATAAACCCTCTAATTGGGACTATGGAGTCAGGCATTCTGTTGATCTGGCATGACAGCAGTTTGCCAATTTCACCTCAGACCACCTCGCACAATTCCACACATTCCGAGACGCCAGACAAAAAAGCATCCCCTGGGCTTCCCAAGCAAGAAAGAATCGATATGGATAACAGATAGTGGCTATTTGATGTATTCCTCAACCAGAGTGTTCTAGCAGAAGCTACATAAGAAGCTTCGACGACCACTCAAGGAACAGTTCTACTCGTTGTTCCAGATTGGGGAATGAAATGTAACCCCCTTCATCGACCCAAACTACGAAATCAACACCTGAAAACTCTGACTCAAACTCCCTAGCACCGTCCAGCTATTTGGTAGTAAGCATTGGTCAAATATATGTGAAAAGGAACTCTCTGGTAGTTAGGCTGAGAGTTCTGTGTTGTTTGGAAGTACCTCCCGATAAGACCGATTCTATAGGCTTACTGACTACTAAGTTGTCACCATATTGTCACTATTCTTCATTTTAGGTTCAGTCTAATGAAATTTGTCAAGCAATATCAAGGGAATTTATTATCGCTATTATCACCATGCCTTCCATGAATTGCTAAGCTCCAACCCCTTTTTCATCACCGAATACTCTTGTGCTTATTCCATATTGACAAAGTTGTTGGTAGTTTATGATGGCATACGTTAAGCCCAAGATTTGAGGCCTGGAGAACAGCTCAACTGTATGACATGAAGAAGATGACAAGGGCCCGCATTCTTGAATTCGCTCGGACTCGGAGATAGATGTTGTTAATGTTGGAATGTTGGCGAAAATTCGATTCTAATGGGCTGGTTTTCAGCCAGACTCAGACGCGGGGACAGCCCTTTGAATGACGATCAAATCGGGTGGTATGTAGATCAACTGAGAACTTGAGAAGGAGTTCTATTTGATTTGTGCATACCTCCGACCGGTAGATACTCTGGAGCCTTTGACTGACAAAGCCCCAAGCCCGTATATCCGCCAAAATTGGCCACAGACAGTCGATGTCACTCCATAAGTCCTTGTATCTGGTAGGGAAACCTTTCTCTAGACTTTTCCATTCTGCATATGAATCGATCTTTCCATCTTTTTCGATATCCAGAACACCAACTATCCGAGCCAGATGAGTTGGCGCTTGAAGCATGGCAATTGCTCGAATCTCAGGAGTAACCTCACGTATGCGGTTTTCCAACACCTGCCTGGCATCGGTAAGCTCATTCACCAGACCACACATTATGGCTCTGATGAAAGATAAAACGTCATCCTTTACAGGTCCCTCTTCTTTCAATACTTTTAGAAGACAGTCCCATTCGACGGCTCGGCAAGGGAGATTACGGATCTGATCTCACATATGTCCCACGAACAAAGGTGACAAGGTTATGATATCCGGAAGATCAGGACTCATACAAGTGTCTTCTTCGTGCTCAGTTCCGGAAGGTGATTCGTCCATATCATCATCATCAATGTCGACGGTTTCGCCGCTGAGGGCTTTGAGGCAACCTCTTGCAAAGGTATCCAGGTCTTCAGTCCATGTATGGGACTTATCTTCAATGGTAGGGGCGATGAGTCCAGCCTCCTCATCGTCTGCCTTCTGTCGAGCCCAAAGACGCTGCATCATCTTGGAAGCGTCAATCATTCGCTGTAACTGTCCATGTCTTGTGAGATATTGATCCAACTGTGTGACTTGTTTGGGGTGAACTTCATAATCGCTCGAGTCTTCCTCGAGAAGTCGAAGAGCGCGGGATTCAGACAAAACCAGTCGCTCGCGTTCGTCCAGTGTAGTGAACCACCAAGGGTGTTGGGCGATTAGGTCAATTTCAGCTGTTGTAAGCGACTGGGGGCCTCTTAGTTTGATCATGATGCTCGCCAAATCTGGCTGAATATGATCCATCGTGTTGGTCTGTGAAGATTTGTGAGTCTATTTTGACGACGTTGGTGTTGTAATTCCGCTAAATGGTTGTGGTCCTTCTAAGTTGAGTTCCGCTCTGTTGTTTGAGACCGGGTGCCTATTAGTTTTCGTTCTTTTCCTTAAACTGTTCTCCAGATATTGACGAATAGTTCACGGGGTTCTTCTGGGACGAAAACACAATGGAGTCTGTTGTGTTGGAGGGTATATTTTCTCCTGCGTTTCAAGGGACTGCAGTCGATGCCACAAAAGGAGCTTAGGATTATCGACGATGGAGATGGTTCTTTTAGTCAGGTTTCTCAAAATGAGAAGATCGAATGTGTAAAGGTGGAAGTTAGAAGTTGTGAGCGGTGCAGCTGAAGTAAAGGTATGAGTGGGGGGCTTGAGCACCTTCCCTTAGGTTGAGTGGCATGATGATAGGAAAGTGCAGGCCAAGTGTTGACTCCTACCTGAATGATCACATCCTCGCAAGGTCATTCATTCTATTTCTGGTTGAGGTAGGCACCTTATATAGGATCTCTTGAAGAATAATTGTCTATTATTCAAAATGTTAAACCCCGAAAGGAAATCCAAGACTTGGTCTTCTGAAGCGATTTATTTCCTTTCTGTGACGGCTTCCCCTCAGCCTTCGACAAAGGCTATATCCTCAAATATGCCACGAACATGATGGATGAGTCTATTGATGTTCATTGTCACCGACGCTGATCCTTCCAGGGAAATGATCAACCCATGGCGATGAGTGACTGCTCAGGGCTTTGTTAGCAAAGATGAACCTAGATGTATTAAACCATACTCTCTCAAGATTGCCTAGACTTATGCCAAAGCTCTCAGGCAAGTTACCTACCTACCTAAGGGAGTTATGAACCTGTAAGCCCCCTGAGCTTCTGCCGAGTACCCTACGATCCCCGCATCTCCCGTTTCATGCCACCAGAAAATCACATAGGCGGACATTCAAAAGGTTGTCTTTCGTGTAGCCTTCGTCAAGGACCTACAGGAAGAAGTCAATTTCTTGTGACGCAACTGAAAATCTGTCCCGGCCAACTTGCTAAGACACTGAGTACGAAGCAGACTATTATCAGTCTATAGCCCCAGATTATATTGTCCCTATCTAAGTTCTGTATGTCAGGCATGCCGGGACATCAGTCCCTGGCCTGGTAACGACGAGCCTCAAGATATCACAAGTTCCAATCCAATATTTGGGAAGGGTCTAATAATGAAAAACCCTTAATCTACATTGCGGCAACTCCAGGCTAATCAAGCCCAGCCAAGTATCGACCATACAAGCATCTAGCACTAGACTCTCAAAATGGAGGTAGATCAGGAGTCTTTGACATTGCAGATTAAGTCTTGATTAAGAACCCTGGTCTATGTTGTATCATGGCACATGCCCACAAATGTGCTAACGAACAATGCCAGAAATCAACTAACATGCTCTTCCAGTCGACTTTGCGGCAGCTTGTATTCTTCTCATGAAAGAGACTGACCTCTCGAGACTTCAACACTGATAATCTTGTATTCGTCCCCAAGTAGGGAAGAATTTCCGACTGCTCCTTAGGACACCTCCAACCTGGCACTGCACAATAATCACCTCTCCACAGGAAACAAATGCCGGCTTTCTGATTACACTCTCACAAGTTCACGATAATCTCTATTTCACTCCTTTGGAGGATATTCTTGATGGGCTATCAAGGACACCCATCAAAATTATTATCATAACTCACGCTGAAAGGGTGAAGAATGGGAATAATCTTGTGCCTAAGCTTATCCTAAAATCATAAAAGTTTTAGCTAAATATCATAAGATGAGACAAGTAAGGTCTGAAGCCTATGACTTCTGTTCTAATTGCATGTCCTATACCGGTGGTAATTTGAGTCAGGATTGAACCAGATCTATTTCGCCGTTGGTCGTGAGCGATTCTATGTTGCTCTCGTTTGGTGGACTCTCTCTCCCTCAGCTATTGCATTCATGACTTCGTGAATCGTGCTATCCACTTGAACGCCATTTGATCCTTATCATAGACTAAATCCTCTAACTTCTTTCCTAGTCGGAGTGCTAACTTAACTCTCATGTTGTTCCTCGTTTCGAGGTGAGAACAAAGGATGGTCGAACGACACCTGCGCCTCGATGCCTCACATCTATTTCTAGCCCCAATTACTTTGTCATCAAGGTCAACTGTTGGCATTGGCCGTTCCTGCCTCAAAAAATTCCTCCGACTCCAGACTAGCAGAGTTCTTAGCCATGAAGTATAGGCAGACAACGTGGACCGCTGGGTTTGTTGGTATCGAGTTCAGGGGGTGTATTGACAAGAAGACACTGAGTCTGTCGAACAGCTCCTTAGGAGACTTAACGATCTCCAAGGTGGTCGCATGATACATCCAATATGTGTCGATGCCGTTTCTGTGGTAGAGGGTAGCATGTGATGCCTGGCGCCCGGCGTCATCGCTGACCTTGAGGTTTTGAACAGGTTCAACGGGAAGATTTTGTAGGACTCGGTTGTTCTGGCGCATGAGTCGCAATTGGCGCCGGTTGCTCCTCAAAAACCATGGCCTTGCCCTTCACGGATCGTTTAAGCTGGGAGATGTTTCCCGGTACAGTACAACCTACATGAAAGATTGTGTTGATCCCAGCCACGACGTTGGAAGGCTCTGCCCTGAAGTCGAAGCTTTCCGTGTTGTCCGCATACGAAACATTGTTGACCTTTGTCTTGTCCCGCATAAACACATGCCGGATGGAGACCCTTGAGATACACACATAGACTGCAGGCGTTGCGCTCTCTGGGTCGGGGACCTCGACCGGCAAACGGTTTGGCATATGCTTTGCTCCGTTTCGGGGGATAAAGAGGCGGCTGGCACGCACATATTGTCGGGCAATTCTCATGTCTCCATTTGTCGCCTTTGACCCACTGTTACCTGATGTCCAGAACTTGTTATAATAGGTGCCATGAACAGGCACTTCGTGAGGCTCATTACTGGTGTCAAGCATGTCCTCGTTCTCGTGTGCGGCAATTACTACCTGGCTCGGGGTATCAAATACTGACGTGGCCGTCCTCGACTTGAGCGTTTTCAAAACCGCTGCCTCGTCGGCACCATCAGATGCAGCTTGGATAGTTAAATTTTCTGATAGAGAAATAGAGGGAGCTGGCGTTTGCGTACCATGCCCCGTCTTATCAGCCTCTTTAGACAGGAGGGCTGTTTCCGCAAGATTCATCAAGCCTTCATGGCACGACCGGATAGTCTTTATTAACGCTCAGCGCAATCCTGGCAACCGCATGTTCTCGATTTTCCCTGTGGACTAATCGTTGTTGCGTCTTATGTGACCTACTGTGCGTGACGAGCGCGTCTGTACCAGATATGTCCTGCTCATTTTGACAGAGTGACAAGGAGTTTTTTGTTGTCATTTCAAACTAATAGAGGTGTATCTTCTCGAATAAGGATAACACTGGTCTCATGATAATATATATATATACAAGTATGTTGAAGAAATCTCTTCCTTCGAAGTTGGAGTTGTGTTGCTACATAGGTACCTTGAAGAGAGAATGAGTACAGAGTAGCCCCGCTTTGATCAAGCTCTCTGGCAAATAATGTTGTGTAAGCGGTTTCTTTCCAACTCGCGGTGACGGTCAGTGAAGGTATATATACCTAAGTACTATAGGTAGTCTCATATATAAGGGGTTTACTCAGTACCTATGATAATGCGATGTATCTATGATCCAAGACTGTATGTTCGTGTCGAAAATCTATCAGTGGAAGTCCGATAATTCCAAAGTAGTGCGTATTTATGTGGATAATATATCAGGAAACTTGGCATGAATAAGTATATTATACATCAAGACAAATCTAGATAGATGATCCTGGATGCTATCTTCATTTTCTGTCTGTCCTGCTGCTTTGCCCTATGTTTATTGCGGTAATTGTCGACTAAAGGAAAAGGGTGTAAACATAGATGAGCATTCTTGAATACCCTAGAGCTTCACCAATGAGGTATATCAGTTCTTGCCAAGACTTGGGCATTGCTAACTCTGTTAGTTCAGGAACTTCTTGCTGGGAAAATGTTACTACGTAACTCTATTACTCCTGGTTGCTTATCCTTAACAGCCATCATAGTATTATGCCTGTTAGTTTAATGCGTTTGCGCGAATAATCAAAGCAGTTTCGGCCCATATCGCCGTATAACGGCGAGGCCGCCACGTCCCGCGGCGCAGTCTAGGTGAGCACGGTAAGCATGGAGATACCAACCCTCGTCGGTATCGAAAACGTTCCACACGATGTCTTGGTAACGTGTCTGTCTCATGATTCGACGAGTTGTAAGTGGTCTCTCGAGGCTCAAGGACCCGCGAGATCGGGACCAACCGGGCTGCTTCCTTGTGCTCTATCAGGACAAGATATCTTCATCTGGATGTTCTAGCGAGCTTCTAGAGTGTTTCAGGCTCGGGTTCTCGCCGAGCTTCCCTTTTGATCTGATGCGACATTCCACATGGAATGAAGACATCAGCCCTGAGGTTCTGACTGTGTTGGAGTTGGAGTTGGAGTTGAAGCTAGGGGGCCGGGCCGGCAGTCCAAGCTCCGGACCAGTTGGTGTTGAGCTTGACTCGCTGTCCTGGGGTCGGGGACACTGTGGGTAAGGGAAGAGACCAAACTGGGGTTTTAGGTAACGATATCGAGGCTAGACTCTCTGAGATCGTCACAATGCCAATGTTTGCGGGTCTTGACCGGATTCAAACGTCCCGGTCAGGTTGAGATTGGGCAGAATATGAGAGAAGAGAAGGTAAACGAAGGAATAATAGGAATTGAACTCATTATTCTGACTAGGTACCCAGGTTACTCCGTACACTGAGGTGAAATCCTTGCACCTCAATATTACCCCCACCTAAGCTCTTGAGCTAAGGTAGCATTTATGGACAGTAGCAGTACGTCACTTTGCCTGTCATTGAGGTGAGGAGCTTTCAAATAACTGCGCGGGGGCCGAATGATGAAAAGAGAAAACTTGAAGAAGCAGGGCAAAGCTCAAATGATTGGACAGAGCTGGCAATGTGCATATCTGTTAGAGAAGCGTCTCGACTTTCAAACGACATGACATGTCGTGTCAGGCTGCGAAAAGGGGGGGCATCTACCCCAGGATTGACGCTGTAATGGAACGTCAAAGCTGCGAATAGTGGCATGCTTGAGAGATTATACATCCTGCTTTGGACACTCGGTGTGAGCTGTTTGGCGATCATGTTGGATCTTGGGGCGTATTCTGGTTACCTCAACACGCAACACGATAATTACGCAGCCAAAGAATTGACTCTAGAGATGCCGTTTTCCGTTACAGGTGATGCATGATGCATACAATCCAGCCCAATCCAATCCAATTGCAGCTCTGTTCTTCACCACCTCCTTCACCTTGCAGCCCCAGGTCAATGCTCACCTGGCTCCTGGGGCCTCACAGACCAACTGACAAGGCACTGTTTACAGTTTCTAGTCGCTGAATGGCCTCTTTTTCTTTTCTTTTCTTTTCTTTTCTTCTGCTTTTGTTCCTGCTGTGGTACAGTACCTGGAGAGGCAACCTAAAAGGTCCCACCCCCGAATTTTTCTGTGCTTTAGTGACCAAGGCCAATACTGGTTTTTTTTTTTGCACTTATATTCAATCCCCCGTAAACATCCACATTGAGTTTTCCTCTTCTCTCTCCCTTCTTTCTTCTCGTCTTGAGATAGATCATCTCTTCCCCCGCCGACATCTTGATCCGGCTGTCGCGACTATTGTGACTTGCATGACTGGGCCTCACTAGAGCCATATTGCCAGCTTCCCATTACCTAACCTGGTCCTGCTAGGAACCACCACCTCTACTACCTAAGTACCTACCTAGGTATTCAAACACTACTCCAACCTTTCACCAACTCTCTTCTCTTTATCCCTCTCGCATCGCCATCATGTCTTTCAGTGGACGCAAGTTCTCTATCAACCGCCATACTGGCGCACCCAAGACACTCACTCGACGCTTCAGTACGACTGAGCCTTCAACCAACGGTAAGCATTTGTGTCTCATTTGTGGCTTCTTTGCTACGGAGCTTGGCTCTCGCCATATCGTTGCACCTCTCCATCTTCAAAGAACTTGCTCGAACTGCTTCAACACCACATTCTCCAACTCGATGAGTTGTCTACGATAAATCGATAAAGAAAGCCTCATTGATCTTTCTTCACCGTTTTCTTACCTCCCCTCACCGTCCCGCCTTATCGCTCTCACTACCGGCGCCACTGATGTGGTCCTTTCCCCTCTCTGTCCCTCACAATCCCTGCCGTTTTGCCCCTCCATAAACTGAACCCCTCCAAACCCGCATTACACACGCGGCAGGAGCAGGAGCTTGGCAGCTGCTTCCAATAGCTACCTACCTACCTACCTAGGTACTTAAGCTACCCCACAACGTCACATATCGTGATACTGCTCACCTTATATACTCGGGCATATATATATATATATATCGAACCTCATACTAATCAACATCAGAATTCCAATCCAAGGTTCACCGTCAATTCCGAAATGCTCATGAGGGACACATGCCTCATGCTGGTCTCGATGCCAGCCGATCGTCCACTGGTGTCATCTGGTGTACAGAGCGAGCCTCTGAGTATGGATACCTTGAGGATCCTGAATCATGGGCCAATCTTGGCCAGGGTGCCCCTGAAGTCGAGGATGATATTGAGGGCTGTTTCCCCCGACCCGAGACCATCAACATTTCAATGGCTGGTCGAGAGTATGGTCCTACCGCTGGTATCAAACCCTTGAGAGAGGCGGTTGCTAAACTTTACAATGAGGAACACCGTCAGGGTAAGGAGAGTCAATACACCTGGGAGAATGTAGCTATCGTCCCTGGTGGCCGTGCTGGTCTCATCCGTATCGCAGCCGTTCTCGGCAACTCATACCTGTCTTTCTTCTTGCCCGACTACACGGCTTATAATGAGATGTTGAGTCTTTTCAAGAACGTGCGTTTTACTCTAGCGAAAAATCTGTGCGTGGCGGTGGGGTGCTGACGAAATCTCACAGTTTGCCGCCATTCCCGTCCCTCTAGCTGAAGAGGACGGCTACCACATTCACCCTGACAAGATTGCCGAGGAAATTGCCCGTGGTACCTCTGTCATTCTTACCTCGAACCCTCGCAACCCCACCGGTCGTGTTATCGCCAACCCGGAGCTTGCGGAGATCCAGGACATCTGTCGAGACAGAGCCACATTCATCAGCGACGAGTTCTACTCGGGATACAACTACACATCGAATTGCGATGGCTCGACAATCTCAGCGGCAGAGAACGTGGATGACGTCGACGAAGATGATGTTCTGATCATTGATGGTCTCACCAAGCGTTTTCGTCTGCCCGGTTGGAGAATTGCTTGGATCCTGGGACCCAAGGGTAAGCGCTGCAAACAATCTACAGACCATGAAAAGATACTAATTTTGTCCCTCTAGAATACATCAATGCGTACGTTTTATCTTAAATTTTACCTGAATTTCTTTAGTCACTTTTGTTGGTTCCCCTTTTCTGCCATAGATGACTGACATAACTTAGCATCGGTTCATGCGGTTCTTACCTGGACGGTGGTGCCTCTCATCCTTTCCAGGAAGCTGCTATTCCTATGCTCGAGCCCAGTTTGGTCAAGAAAGAGATGATTCACCTTCAGTCTCACTTCAGAGTAGGTCCTGAGATGCGCATCAAGAGAACACGGAAAGCTTACTGTCTCTTAGGATAAGCGTGACTTCGTTGTACGACGCCTGCGGGAGATGGGATTCATCATCAAGTACGTGCCAGATTCGACATTCTACCTGTAAGTCACTACATCTACTTGGCCTTCCTTTAATCGACCCTAAACGATTCACAGTTGGCTCAACCTCGAGGGTCTTCCCGAGTCCATCTCCGACGGCCTCAATTTCTTCCAGGCCTGTCTCGCTGAGAAGGTTATTGTGGTGCCTGGCATCTTTTTCGATCTTAACCCTTCACGCCGACGTGATCTTTTCGACTCTCCCTGCCATCACTTCGTTCGACTCTCATACGGTCCCCGCATGGACGTCCTAAAGATGGGAATGGACGCCATTGAACGTGTTGTTCAGAAGTGAGTTCTACTTCGTCCAACATCTCGTCATAGTAATTATAGCGCTAACACACTGTAGGCACCGAAAGCTCAACTAAGTCGTCTCCTAAAACAAGGAATACTTGGCTTGCTTGAAAGTTTTGCTCAGCCCATGAGTTATGTGCTGTTTTATTGCCCGGGCCGGGTTATGGAGGAGCTTTGCGCTTTGAAGATTTTGAGACACCTCAGAGTATTATCTCAGAGACAGCAGACATGCTGTCACGGCTGTTATGCATGGCAAATATATGCAGTCGAACATAAGTTGAGCTGAGGTTGCACAAGAATTAGTGTTGAGATCACCCTTTCATAGATGGAAGGGTTTGCTAGATCGTCTCATGCAGTTGTACCCATCGTTATTTTCCTAATGAAATGTCCTCGCCTCGGGTTCTTTCATGTTATTTGAAACCCACGATTAGTCCTCTGTCACTTGATCATGGCCTGACTAACTACTCTATTCATCGCACCCTTTCGGCAAGCTACCCTACGCTGAGCATAAAGACGATACACATGAAATCTCGACCGCCGCACCTATGCAGCTGCATCTATCACGCCTTATTCCACCCTCAAGTCCCCTCATCCAGCTCAGCTCGTCATCGCCCCTGCTCGTGCTCGGATGAGACCCTGGATTCGTCTTTGAAAGGTGATAATCCTATCAGAAGTTCAGGTGATGGCGACATTGCACTGAGGCGTAGATCTACCCGCTCATCTCGCTCAAAAGTCCCGATCACGTTATAAAACAAGCAAAAATGGCCGAAAGGACGATACCCGCTGTGGATAATTCTTCATGTGAGGTCGAGTCCCCCACTGTAACTATGTACCTTAGTATGTGGTGTTCTGGTGGTTGACCAATACGACCGACTGCAATGCTTAATGCTTTTCCATAACATGGGCGAAATTCGACAAAGCACTTGTATTATAGGACGTTTTCAGAAATCTTATGATAATTAGGTCATGAATCTCGATCCATTCTGGTTATTTGAGTGCTGGAATATGGAAGACAATCGAGCGGCTAGTTCCAGAATTAGCGCAAGGATTCTTAGTGGCTGGTCTACTCTATCGGCTTCCATTTTTTTCTATCCTCCGCCTAACTTTATTCCACGACACTCTCACATTATCCTTCAACTTTTCAGTATAATAATCCAACAGTAGAAACATCCAGACTCAATCAGATTCATAGAGAGTCTGTCAATTCAAGCACGCTTATCATATAAAGAGAGTTCTCGCTTTGGTCCACTCACAAAGCACTCTCACTCACCCAGTGAAGTCATACCAACTCAACCACATTATGCTCAAGCGGCTCCCACGCCTTACAGTCACTCATCTATACAACACTACATTCGCACCTCGCTTCTCCAGTACAATGTCCAGCAACGATCAGCAAAAGCAGACCGGGTCCAGCGAAGCTAAGGACACCAACAAGACACCGCTTCCTCTTCCAGCCCCAGAACACGCCGCCGCAGACCAGGGCGATGACGTGACGTCTCTTCGTGTGGGCGAGTCTGTTAAGCTCGACGCCATGGGCCCGCTCGTTGTAAACACAGATGGGACTATGGGTAGGATTGGAAACTGGGCCGGCATGACCGAGCATGAGAGGGCGCAGACGTTGAGATTGTTGGGCAAGAGGAACAAGGAGAGGATGGATGTTCTCAAGGCTAAGAAAGCGGAGGAGGAGCAAAATTCAGACAGCAATGCCCATAAATGAGGGTGGTTTAATGTCAGTAGGAATGATGAAGCCCTCGGATGTTCGGATAATGTGATGGAGATACAGGAAACTAGATGCAATAGATGCAATAGATGCAATAGATTAGATGCAAATGCAATAGATGCAATAGATGCAATAGATGCAATAGATGCAATAGATGCAATAGATGCAATAGATGCAATAGATGCAATAGATGCAATAGATGACATTGCGACTCAACTCTCAGACACAAAATAGACTTTTTGAACGTGTTGAACCTTAAGAAACTAGTTACGGACACAAGGTGTCGGGTATCGTATACCCGTTGATATCATTGCAAAACAAAAAAGCCCCCCAGTTTGTCCTGTCACCCGAACACAGGGACTGGTTTCTATCAGTTGCCTTCAAACAACCACGTATATCCATCATGTCGTCGTCCACTCAATGTCGCCTCACGAAACCTCGCGATATTTTAGGTTGTGCACTATACCAGGCAGCCTTGATGGCTAACCTCAGTGCCCCGTCATGATGCACCATGTATCCCAGAAATTGTTGAAAAGATCAGAATTAAACGCCACATTGCCTTCCCCAATGCTCCGAGCCAGAACGCCGCCCGTCTTTGTCGCCGTATTGTCTTTCCCAACGCTATACACGTCGGATCACCTCGTCTCCTCCTTGACGGTAGACTTGGCTTTTGATTCGGACTTGTCAGTAGACTTAGACGCGGCAAACTCCTTCCATAATGTGACAATCTCGTCGTTGCCTTCGTTCTTTTCAACAAGGAGGTTCTTGAGCCACTTGTTCTCCATCTCAAGCTGTTGGACTTTGCTCTCCAGGACGGAGACCTTCTCGGACATCTCCTTGGCGGACTTCTCGAGGGCTTGCTCACGCTGCTTCTTCTTGATGCGGAAGCGGGCACTGGCAGCAGTGTTGCGTCTTCGCTTGTCCTCCTCAGCAGCATGACGAGAGGCTTCCTCAAAGTTAAGGCTTCCGCGGCCGGCACCAGGGCCACTCTCAGAGCCACGCTTCTCGGTTGAAGGCTGGGGGATAGCTTGCTGACCGTAATGGGAGGCTTGTTGCTGTTGCTGGACGGGCTGGTAGCCCGGGGGGGCGTTAGGCTGCATAGATGGGAAGTTTTGTGCACCATCCGCGAAGCCGTTCAAAGGAGTGGACGGATAGGTGCTGGTAAAGTCGGGGAAGTTGAAATCGCCTGCCATCACAATGTGGTCAGTTGGTGTCGAGAAGAGTCAAGTACCATGACGGAAACGAGAAGAAGATAGTAGGCATTGAGAACTGAAGAGTAACAGATAGTCTTGCACCAGCCCATGAGGCCTGGGGAAGCAGGCTTTCCCAACTTGGGAAGTGGTTGTGAGGTGCAGGGGTGTAAGTCGATGTCGTGATCAGTGCCGGCAAATCACGAGATATTGCACCATAGACACCACCGTCCTTCAGCCACTGATATCGAGCTGGGGATCCCAGGCGGGCCACACTCAAGTAGACTTGCGTCGGGGGACTGCCTGTCCCCAATGACAGAAGGGCGTGATGCACATCGGGAGCAGGGCTCTCAACGGAAGGTGGTGGTAGGAAGGCTAATAGCCAGTAAAGCAGTAGAGACGCTATTCATTGCCGATTTCAGGGACGGGGTGTATGAGGCCGGGATTTTGACTATCCGCTTGGACAGTGGCCATACGTCTGGTGGAGGAGAGAAGGGAAAATCATGAGCGACAACAAAAATGAAGCAAGACGGATAATCAGCTCATCTGTAGCATCTTTTCAGGTGAAATTGATGAACAAAATGTCTGTTCTCCGTTCTTGACTCGATCTTTGTCTCATTTTCCATGCTTCCAACTGCTCATTTCAACCTGGCGTGGCCGTAGGGAAACAAATGCAATACTGCAGAGATAGCAAAACTCACCCTGAATGAAATCAAAGCTGCTGGGGTTGATGTCACCAACAACGGAGGGAGCCGGGGTCATTCCATCAGAAGGCGAGGTGCTTTGAGGAGCCTCGATATCAACCTTCAGAGGCTGAGCCTGATAGTCGGTAGTCTGATTCGTCTCAAAATCGAAGAACTGAGTATTGGTAAAGAGAGCGAGATCCTCCTCCATGTTGAAAGGCTCCTCGTGGGCATTCTCCTGACGATTGATGGCGTTGAGGTCACGAAGATACTGCGACACATTGGGGCCGCGACGACCGTTGAAGTTTGTCATTTCGGTGGTTTGATTGAGGTCAACAACTCTTTCTTTTCAATGTTCTCTCCAATAACGATATGAATTCCTCGTCGTCCCTTCAATCGATGGTCGACGTTTTTCGTTCGGTACCAATTCCGAAAGCGGCTCAGTGAGAATGAGCGGGGTTTTGTATGGACAAATTTGCAGAGGCCCTGGTGACTCAATAGAGACAGTCACAGCCACAATCACAAGTCGGTGATATACTTGGACGGTCGTCGGTGGTGTTGTCGTCGAAATCCAGTATCGAAATTAACAGTAAATGTATTCCGAGGTTGACTCTGGGGGGATTTGAGGGGAGGAAGTGGAGGAAGAAAGAACAGGCAGTCAAGTCGGTTTTCTCAAAGTGGATGCCATGGAAGGTACCTTGCGAGTTGAGGCCGATTGCCGCCGAAGCCACTACGTAGTGGGTAGTGTGCTGAGGGCAGTCACTGGACAATTCGTGGGATAGTGGGTGCCATCCCCTAGAGGTTTAGTGGTTTGTAATGGATGGGACCGGCATTTTTGGCGATGAGATTGAAGTGAGCCTAGGACATGGATCACTTCGGCGAATAGCACAACAGTCTTTGAATGTCGCAATACTCATCTCAGAATGATTTATGTTGGTCGTGACTTGTTCTTTGTCGTTACTGTCTGGTTCGTTATAGAACTCTATTCAGAACCCAATTCATTGCCCTTTCTGCAACTCAATAATCCTAACTGATATTCATGATCGATAGGCTCAGGTCGTAGAATCTGATTACCAAGCTTCCCCGAGCAAGTACGGAGTATTACCTGCAGACTGTCGGCTTGCTTAACAATCACGCAGATGATGGTTCCAGCCGTCATGGATTTTCCCCTCTCACCCCCCACGCCAACCACCAACCAGAGAGCTACACCAACCCTCAAGTGTTACAGGGGGACGGACGGCTACTTGAAGCGACGACAGTTCAGGCTGTTAATTGTGATGGATGTAAGTAATACGGAGTTTCTCACATAACATAAGGAATCAGTACGAACATTTGATTGAAGTTGGCAAACTGTCAAACAACTCAACACTTCAATATTCTTTGTGTGAACAGTTCGTAATTTTTACTCTACCCATTGGACACAAAACATCAGCCGCGGTGGAAATTCAACTCCCCGCCCCCTGTCGTTCATCTGCAGGATTTCTCGCTTTCATCTGAAAACGTGGGCTGCCCTTATTCCTTGCGGTCCCTTCTCCGCTTCGGAATGTGAGGCGTGCTTGTCAAAACACCAATCCCTCAATCCCAATGAGTGATTATTTCACAAATTATCACACCAACGTGGGTGGCCTTGCTCTCCTTTCCCTCAAAAAGGATGGACTGCGACAAAGAAACACTCCACTCGTGCATCTCTTGGCGTTGGTGTCACAGCCGACAAGGAGCTTCACCCGACACAACAGCACAATTGGAGCGCCATGGAACGTGGAAATACGATCAGCTAAGCCACCGCAACGTTTCTGCTGCTCTGCAGGTGGCGATTCCGGATAGGTTCGGGGAGTTCGTTCGGCTCTTTGGCTCAGTCGAATAACTCAACTAACCGTATCGTTACAAGCCTGTTGTTTTGGTTTTTGCCAAACAACTCTAGCTTCTTGCGCTGAGCCGAATAATCGGTGAACGGATTTCACGCACAAAGGACATTTCATTTTAAAATTCGGCAGTTGAGCCTCGGAATGAAGAGAAGCTCAACTAACTGGAAAGACATCTGCGTTTGCTCAAAACCGTGCATGCCAAAGATCAGAAGCAAAAAAACGGCACTGTTCTGTACAGGTTTCTAGGCCAGCCCCCATCACACTCATGCATTGTGATACATATGTAGTCAGTAGTCCCAGACAGGCTGACAGGTTCTCGTCTTTATTTGTTGGATTGCATATGATCCAACCTCAAGGGTCCCTCGTGCGCTTTTGCGGCTGCGAGCTGGAACCGAGTGGAGGTCATCCCTTGCTTTCATGATCCAACCGCAAACCTCTTGGTTCAGGTAGCTTCTTGTTGGTCGGTGCGATTCCTTGAGTTGAGCCGATGCTGAGTCTCAGGATCCGGACATTTCCCGAACTCCCCGTCAAAATTGGAGCCCCAGCAATGAAATGGATCTCTTATGGAAATCCTTCTCATTCAATCTCCAAAAAGAAAGCATCCCCGGCTTGAATAACGACTCGCTTGTCTGCGACCCCAGATCACTAGAAGAAAATTATGACACATATTATTGAGGCTCTGAAAATATGCCTACCACGGGCTTATTACCCTCCGTTACACGAGGCTTCACATGTATTACACTGCACGATCCTCGATGCGTTTGTTCCTTCAATCCTTAGCCCATCTTGAACAATCTGCCGGACAGATCTGCAGGATCCTGTCGAAACGTCATGGCCCCTGTCTCTCGACTACGTGGGGGCATGTGTGAAGCCAATCCAGAGAAAGGTCTGAACAGACACAGAAAATCAATTCCCAGCGCCGCCCGCGGGTGTCGTCAATGATTTGCCCCATTGCATCGAGGTCAAGAGGAGGGCTAGTTGGGCCCTGTAGTCAGCCGTCATCGGAACCAAAACTGTGAAATCCAACCCCTTGGTAGTGGAACCGCGGTTATCTGCTTCTGACAAAGTAGCCATGAGACACTGGAAACTCTGAACCAATCAATTAGCTTCTCTGAGTCGGCTCACGATCATATCCGAGTCGACCCATTCTTAGAGCCGAGTCGCTGGTTTCAACTTCTTATGAGAGGAGCATTTCCTCCCCCAAGAAAAGCGGCAGATGTACTCTGAAGGTGTTCAGAAATATCGAGCATCTCACCTACCTACCTATCCAAACACGCTGCGAATCCCCAAGCCCGTACTTTCAAGTTGAAGGAAGATAGCAATTCTATCTCACGTGATAAAACACGTGATCGGTTTCCAAGATATCCTGTCCGAGACCCATTTCTGGTCCGTGCATTCAATGGCGCTTGGATTGGTTTTAGACGCGAATATCGCGTCTTATTGAAACGTTCAAGCATTATTTATCGCCATCATCTGCTTGAAGGGCCAATCGTTGATCAACCCAGCCCAGTTAGACGTTAATCAAGGGAGCAAGGTTTGCGGTTCTGCTCGACGTATGCCTTGTTCAACATCTCAAATGGTTACTGTGACTTTACAATTGTAAACACAAACAACCAAACAAACAACAATGGCCCGCTACTCTATCCCAACAAAATCTAGGCTTCCGTCCTCATTACGAGTTGATGCATCTAATCCTGCTGTTGTGAAGAGTCTCAATAGACTCTCACGAGAGTCTCTTATTTCCCTGGCACTAGACTGGCTTGACGATGAGAGTCTTCCAAATTCTATTCCTTACATTGAGAGGAGGGATGAAGACGACGATGAAGAAAATGACGATCTTTACCCTCCCTGCCAAAGCATCGACGAATTACAACAACTTTATTTCGGCATGCAGCATCACAAAGGGTCAAAAAAAGATGTTGTCAGCCGTATTGTTGAGGGCGATTGGAGACTTGGCCTGACGTTATATCAACTAGCCATGGCCGATATGGCCTATTTCGAGCAGAACCCAACATCTCAAAAATGGTCAGCCTATCAGATTCTGCCTCTGAAGCAGCCTTCTCAAGACGCCGGTGAGGGCCAAGCACTCAAAGTCGACCAAGAAAGTTTAACAATACCTCGGTTTCATCCATCAACCTTTCTCCAAAACCTTCAAACTCATGTGCTACCCGACGTCAAGGCACATTATCACTTTCACCGACCTACAGCCATACCTGTTCTACTACTGCGCATTTTCGTCATTGATTCACCCTACAACACCGACTTTGCTCTCTCAAGTCGGAACCCAAATGGCACAGCAACAAACTTCGACTCTTCAAGGACAGTGTACATTGCTTTCCCCGATGGATCACCTGCTTTGTACATCACGAAATCGCAAACTACAGGCAACACTGGCTCAGGAGAGTCTAAGAGCTTACACAGCTTAATCGTGGATGGGGTACCCAAGGCTCTCTCACGCCCACGCGAACGATACACTCTCAAATCTGGAAACCTTCAAAGCAAGAACTTGAGTGCGCTTCTAGAAAAGAAGGGATCTGGACGCACAAATTCCGCAGGGGGTGGCTGGAGCATATATTCCAATGACGCCACAACGATATCTCCGCTGAATACCGTTATTCCAACTCCACCACTCTCTCGAGAATCATCGTCCTCGAGTCTCAGTCTCAAGCGAGGAGTGTCATTCCTTGAGTCTGAACGAGTTGCAAAGAAATCGAAATTGGTTGCCAAGGCACGGTTCGGCTATTCAGGCCTTGTCACTGATGGCAAAGGACTGGAAAAGGTTGACATCGTCATACAGGATCCATTTCCTTCTATAAGCCAAGATACTGGTAATGTAGACGAGAATGAAGACGGTGCCATGGTAGGGAGCAAGAATCGACGAAAGAGCAAAATTGCGGCCGTTATTCGAGAGGAGAATATCGCAGCAGAAGAAGACAACGACGATACCATCTCTTCAGATCAATGGACACCAACTATCAAAGTTACATTTTCTGGAACACACGTATGGGCTGGCGTTCGGCAACTAGTAGAGGCTGGCATAATAGATGGAGAGCGGATGCCGGGTTGGATGACAGGAGAAGAGGGAGTAACAACAGGACTTGTGAGGCATGGAAGAATACGTGGATACAAGGGTTCGGGGATGTGAAACAAACGTTGGATCTATAATGGCGCATGGTCTATGTCTTTCTTCTCTATTTGATACCCCCATGGCAGCATAACTGGCCAGCCAATTCTTAGCTCTCCTCTAGTCCGAAAACTGTCACTGTGTTTTTCCATGCAGCTTCACAAACTTCCTCGATACTGACACCCTTGATACCTGCGATAATCTTGGCGACACGCTCGATATTACAAGGTTCGTTGCGCCCCTTCACCATGGCCCCCTCTTCCCACTTCTCCTTCTTGACAATCTTGTATCGTTCCGGAACATCGGGCTCTTTCTTTTGGTTTTTCTTTGACTGCTTTTGCGGTTTTTGTGTAGACTCAGCGGCAGCGGTAGCGGCAGTACCATTCTGTTGGTTCTCGGTATTGGATGTCTCTTTCTTCTCGACGAGATACTTGTAGCCCTCATGGCTTGGTCGTACCTCACACCAGGGTCCATCAGTCTCGATCATAAGACGGTCGAGGTGAACTTCCTTGACAACAGCGCAGTTCTCTGCAGTCTTGAAGCTACATCCATTGATACCAATGTATAGACCCAAGTCCATCAACTCGCGCATCTCCCCAGCGGTGCCAGTGAAACTATGCACTACGCCGCCCTTCTCCAACTTCTCCAGCTTCTCACCAAAAGACTCCTTCAGAAGCCGAACAAAGTCACTGTGGGCGGCGCGAGAGTGGAGGAAAAGGGGTAGCTGAGGAGATATCGATGCAGCAACCTGGAGCTGAGCTGCGAAGGAATGGAGTTGTATGCTCTTCGAGCAGTAATGCAGTCGATCATAGTCAAGCCCAAATTCACCCATAGCCACAAGGCTCTTTTGGCCCGATGCTTGAGCTTCTGTCACCAAGGAAGTCAAGTCTCTGATGAGTTTACCAGTCTTTGTTGGGCAAGGGGGGTGCTCTTCCGAAACCGGAGCTGAAGGATCGGGATCACATGGTGTTGTGTGCTCAGACTCGTGAGAAGGACCCGCTTCACTGAAGACGGAGCTGCTACAGGGATGAATGCCTGCAGTCCCGAAGATAGTTCCGGCTGCGGGTGATGTTAATCTTGTTATCAGATTGATAAACAGGGGTGAGACTCACCATAATCTCTGGCAAGGGTGAGGGCATCTCGAGAGTTGCCAAGGTCTGAGCCGGTCACTATAAGTTTCGTACAGCCAACTTCACGGGCTCTTCCGATAATAGCTTCGAGATCGTCGGGGTGTCGCTCTTTGCCGTGGTATTTGCCTCGGAAGATAGGATCGGTCAAATTGATACCAATCTACTAGTAACGCTAAGTGTTAACGGGACCTGATATCGGTGCGGATATATATTGGGTGATTGACATACATCGATATATCTAGGTTTATAACCGGAGCCCTCAACGACCTGAGGTGTTGGTGAAGAAGCCATGTTGCGGAATTGGGTGGCTTGAAATCCGAGACTTGATATCCTGAAACCAATTCTTGTTGAAGAGTGAAAACAGTGAAAGAGAGGTCTCGCTGTCATTGATCTTCAACGTCTCTTGCTTGGCTCGCGTGAGTCACTGACTAGGTTGTTGCTGCCTTGCAACCGTAACCTCAGTTGCCTTTTTCAGAACTCCCAAAACGTGAATCAGGAAGGCAGTCTCGATTTGCAACGATGATTGGCTCTTTGATCTACGTTTTCGTTCACGGTCTCATCCTCCCGTCAACATCAGTTCAAGGTTCAGTAATTCCACGGGATGTTCTCCTGCTTACGAGAGCTAAAGACAATTATTAATCTGCATGGGCCCCACGTGATCTCGCGCCGTTGTCTGTACCCCACCAAGCGCTGCAGCAACGCAAAATGACAAGTGGACGCGGGGACGCGATGTGGGAAAAGGGGAGAAAGAGTGTTGGCTGATGGCAGGCGTAAATCGCATTAGATGACCGCGAATTACGATACTTCTATACTTGTTAAAGGCGTGCGAGTCAAGTGAATTCCTATAACTCCCTCCAATCACCAGCGCAACCCTCGATATCTACCAGTCAAAGCATAACGGGGCGTTGCCTTAGGTTTCAGGCGGGGCTCTTTTAATGGATTGCGGCGATGCCTGTCGCGCTAAGAACTTGGCGTCGCGTCTCTGGACGCGCCTCCCTTAAAACCTTCTCGACCATCCACGCGAAATTTGCTTCTCTCATCTCCTCAACAACCACAACAAAATACGACGAATCTTATAATAATTCTCACATTCTCTTTCACCGAAGCGTCAATAGCCCTTTGGACGCTCTTCTGTCTTTTCATCTCTTCTATCAGCAGGAATAGATCCTGCTAGAGCCTCAAATCCGAACTCCCCTCCCTGCCTCATCCTCCCTCACCCGCAATCATGTTCGTCAGAAAGAGAGGTATGTGTGACCTGGCAACATAATAACTCATGATGACTGACTTGTTCGTTAGATGGACGCCAAGAACGTGTTCAGTTCGACAAGATCACTGCTCGTGTCTCGAGACTGTGTTACGGTCTTGACATGGACCACGTTGACCCCGTTGCCATCACTCAGAAGGTTATCTCCGGTGTCTACGGAGGTGTCACTACCGTGCAATTGGACGATCTTGTAAGTGACTCACTTATCATGACCACTCCAAACACCAGCTAATTGACCCTTAGGCCGCTGAGACTGCTGCATACATGACCGTCACACATCCCGACTATGCCATTCTTGCCGCCCGCATTGCCGTCTCCAACCTTCACAAGCAGACCAAGAAGCAATGGTCCGCTGTTGTGAGCGACCTCTACCACTATGTGAACCCCAAGAACGGCCGGCCGTCACCCATGATCTCTAAGGAGACTTATGAGTGCGTCATGCGACATAAGGAGGAGTTGGACTCTGCCATTGTCTATGACCGCGATTTCCAATACCAATACTTTGGCTTCAAGACTTTGGAGCGATCATACCTCCTCAAGATTGACGGTAAGATTGTCGAACGCCCTCAACACATGATCATGCGTGTGTCTGTTGGTATCTGGGGTGATGATATCGAGCGAGTCTTGGAGACATACAACCTGATGTCCAGCAAGTTCTTCACACATGCCTCCCCCACGCTCTTCAACGCCGGTACCCCTCAGCCCCAACTGTCATCTTGCTTCTTGGTTGATATGAAGGATGACAGTATTGAGGGAATCTACGATACTCTTAAGACTTGTGCCATGATCTCCAAGATGGCCGGTGGTATTGGTCTGAATGTGCACCGTATCCGCGCTACTGGCTCATACATCGCCGGTACCAACGGTACCTCGAACGGTGTTGTTCCTATGCTTCGTGTCTTCAACAACACTGCTCGGTATGTCGATCAGGGTGGTAACAAGCGACCCGGTGCTTTTGCCATCTACCTCGAGCCTTGGCACTCTGATGTCTTTGAGTTCCTTGATCTCCGTAAGAACCACGGCAAGGAGGAGGTCCGTGCCCGTGACCTTTTCCTTGCCCTTTGGATCCCTGATCTTTTCATGAAGCGTGTTGAAAAGAACGGTGACTGGACACTAATGTGTCCCAACGAGTGCCCTGGCCTTGCCGACTGCTACGGAGAGGAGTTCGAGGCTCTGTACGAAAAGTACGAGAAGGAGGGCAAGGGCCGCAAGACCATCAAGGCTCAGAAGCTTTGGTACGCCATTCTTGAGGCCCAGACCGAGACCGGAAACCCATTCATGCTCTACAAGGATGCCTGTAACCGCAAGAGCAACCAAAAGAACCTCGGTACCATCCGAAGCTCCAACCTTTGCACTGAAATTATCGAGTACTGTGCCCCTGACGAGGTCGCTGTCTGCAATCTTGCCTCTCTGTCTCTTCCCTCATTCATCAACTACGATGAGGCTTGCTACGACTTCAAGAAGTTGCACAAGGTCAGCCAAGTTGTGATTCGCAACTTGAACAAGATCATCGATGTGAACCACTACCCTGTCCAGGAGGCTCGCAACAGTAACATGCGCCATCGACCCATTGGTCTTGGTGTTCAGGGCCTTGCCGACGCTTTCCTTGCTCTGCGTATGCCCTTCGAGTCACCCGAGGCTCGTGAGCTCAACAAGCAGATTTTTGAGACCATTTATCACGCTGCCCTCACTGCCTCCGTGCAGCTGGCTAAGGAGGAGGGTCCCTACTCCACCTTCAAGGGATCCCCCGCCTCTGAGGGTATCCTCCAGTTTGACATGTGGAACGTCAAGCCCTCTGACCTCTGGGACTGGGAGACTCTTCGAGAGGAAGTCAAGACACACGGTATCCGTAACAGTCTGCTCCTTGCTCCTATGCCTACTGCCAGTACCTCCCAGATTCTGGGCAACAACGAGTGCTTCGAACCCTACACCTCCAATATCTACCAACGCCGTGTTCTTGCTGGTGAGTTCCAGGTTGTCAACCCCTGGCTGCTCAAGGACCTTGTCGACATGGGTCTGTGGTCTGATGCTATGAAGAACCGCATCATTGCCGAGAATGGTTCCATTCAGAACATTCCCAACATCCCTGCCGATGTCAAGGCTTTGTATAAGACTGTTTGGGAGATCTCTCAGCGTCAGGTCGTCCAGATGGCTGCTGATCGAGGTGCCTTCATTGATCAGTCCCAGTCACTAAACATCCACATGAAGGACCCCACAATGGGCAAGATCACCAGTATGCACTTTGCAGGCTGGAAGCTTGGCCTCAAAACCGGCATGTACTACCTTCGTACACAGGCTGCTGCTGCTCCTATTCAGTTTACTGTTGATCAACAGGCTCTCAAGCTTGCCGATTCCAATTCAGCTCAGATCAAGCCTCTGAAGAAGCGTGCTCCTCCTGCTGGTTCCAGCTACCTCATGTCTTCGCCCTCGACTATGGGACGTACTGAACTTAACGGTAGCAGGACTGGCTCCCAAGACAGCGGCCTGAACGGCAATGCGGCCAAGGGCCTGAATGGTAGTACGACGGTACCTGGACGTGCACCCACCATCAAGGCTGATGTTGAGGAGGGTGACAGCCCCAAGGCTCTTCCCACTGAGCCTGCGGAGAAAGTTCAAGAAGAAGAGCTGGGAGTCAAGAAGAACCCTCAGTCTGAGGATCAGGACAAGGACAACGAGGATCGTGAGCGTGATATCTACTCAGAGGCCGTCCTGCAGTGTGAGTAGCAAACGTTCCTTCGGCGTGAATTGAAATACTAATCGTGCAACAGGCAGCATTGAGGATCCCGAGTCCTGCATTATGTGCAGCGGTTAGAAAGCAGCATGAGCTGTCTACGCACGTGTAGTTATAACGATGGATGAGTTGAAAACGAAGACATGTTTTGGGAGGCATGCTACGATACAGCGAGGGAAAGGTAATTTGATGTTTCGTTATGTGTGGGTATGTTTGGCGGCAATGATCCCCCTTTGGCATGCTTATACCGGAGTATATTGTTTGGTTAATTATATTGAGACCATGGAAGTCTGCTCTTGAAGCTGCAGTTTCTATTGACTTAGATAGTTTTGGTTAATGCTTGCGCATTCGAATAATATTTCATGTTCAATATCCCGTTATGGTGTGATACTTTCTGTAATCCATAGACACTTTGGTATGTACGTGAGGCGGCTTGGGCTGATGGCCGTTGAGAATAGTAGTAGTAGCAGCCAACTGGAGCTGGCTTGTTGGTAGGTATTTTCGATTGAAGCTGAAGCCTTCACTGTTCTTCTGGATATCTAAGGGGAGGCAGGCAAGGGAGCTGCGGTTCGGCGAAGATCGTTGTCGCTATTGAGACGGCACTTTTGCGGTTGGCACAACACCGGATTATGCAAGCTCAGCTGAATGTGGTGATCAGCGACAGTCTAGCCAGACAAGTTAAAGGTCTACGGGTTCGTGCATCGATAATTCGATAATGGAGCTGGACATCCTTGGCTATCACAATATACAGCTCTTGAGCTACACTAGTTCGAGACTCTAGAGCCGTCGATTATTATGCGACGAGGTCTGAGTTCGAACAACAAAGCCACCCTGGAGCATACCCAATTGGGCAATTTACTGCATTTCTAGGTGTTAGGCTATCCCCAGTCACCAATTGGTTCTGATGCGATGGTTTACGAAAGTGACCCGAGTCCCAATGAGGAATTATCTAGTTTTAGAGCCAGAACCTTTGTGATTGGGCTGCTGGAAATGAAAGGGACTCGGAGAGTGCTGGTGACCTCCAAAACTATGGCAAATTGGATAGCGAGACATCACGACGGGGCAGGGAGATCCAGCCACAATATGCGAGCTGAACTGCAAGTTAGACAGTGGCTGGTGTCTCAAGTCTATGAGATGCTTCGATCGGAGCGATGTTTCGGTCTTCCAAGGGACCGATATTTGTCGCACTTTGTTTTAAGCATCTCCAAAGATCAACAACCATGACGATGATCAGATGAGAGTTAATCAGGAATGAAACATGAAACAGAATTCCTGATAGGAATTGAATTCAATGAAATGACAATCAAGATCGTCACAATGACGAGACGGAAAACGTGGCCTTGAGATGAAGAAGAAACTCCCGAGACCCAAGAGGCGGAGGGATGTTGGTGAGTACCCAATATCAAGCAAGGCTCAAGTCAAGAGTCAAGGCCCAGGCTGGTCTGTCCAGCTCGACAGGGCCTCGAGCCATTCGCTGGGGTAGAAGCTTGGGCCAAGAGAGAAACAGACGATGATGCGATGGATGACATCAAGAGCCTGCCGATTAAACTAACCCCCTGTTCTCTTGGTTCGCTTGGCGTGTGGCTTGAGTGGCTGGGCCCGTTGAGTGGCTAGTCTGGGCACAGTCCATCAAAGCCAGCTGAGCAGGGAATCGAGCATCATAATCACAGACAGCAGAGGGTTTGCGGTGAAAGGTCTCGATGGGTACAGAGTGGGACGAGTTGAAGTGGATGAGTTGGTTCAAGTGGGGTAAGCATCATCGAAAGATCAGGCTTGAGGAGAATGATGCTGTAGATGGTGTTAAGCGAAAACCTGACAAGACATTACCGCAATGCGAAATTAATGCAGAGATTGCCATACTTGCACGGGCAAATAATAATCAACAAATAGAAAGTCGGGTGTGAGACCTGGTTGCACTTGTCTATTCCTGAGACATGTACACACCACCAGTACCATCATCATTGACACCATCTCATCTGATTCAGGAATCGAGAAGAAAGTTCCCAGGGGACAAGACAAAAAAAGAACATGATTCCGCTTCCTGCCCGGTTGCCAGGGAGTCAAAAGTTGGCTAACACCTCAGCTTGTTTTTGTGTGGTTGCCAAGGATGGATTAGTGCAGGGGTAATTGGCCAATCGGAGAGAGCATCAAAGCCACTGGCCAACGACGATGAACTTCACTCTCGATAATTGCAGATGCGATATCACACCTAACATGTATGAGCTACTGTTATGGGTGGTCTTTGGAAGATGGAAATCCATGATAGTGTTTAGATGAAACCGTGGTACTTAGTTGTGATTGCCTAGCAGAGATGAAGGAAGGTTGCTGTGGCAGGAGCATAACACAACATCAACTGCACTGGACTGAGGTGAGGTGGGCAAGTGCCTTCCATAGCCCAGGGTACTGATTATTGGCAATCGTCATACCCGTTTTCCTTCCTTCATGCTCCAGTGGCCGTTATCCGGCTCGGCATACGAGCTCCTTCCTAAGTGGTTACCTCAATCAATTCATTTAGGTATTCACGGTGACCCGAAAAGAGTTCCGTCATAGACGAGAGCTGATCCAGTTTTCTAGTCTGGTGTGATCAAGTCAAGTTTGCATCTTTTTGCCTCCACCAGACTGTATTGGTGGTAGGGCCGATATCCGAAAGTTTGGCTAGCAAAGAAGCACAGAAACTACCACGTACGTGCTATTGGCAAATCAAACGAGGACATCGAGTTTTGAAGATCAATTTGTTCTCGCATCAGCTCCCGTCCAGTTTCAAGGCCCCAGACGCGCCATGTTGTGGGTGCCGATGCGGGTGGTTGGCGATCTAGCGTGGCAGCCCGTCCAGCTACACCCACCTTGACCTCTTTTCCCATCTGATATGCTGCACTGCTGCAGCTTCCCTGATAATATCCGTAGTTGCTGAGGAAACTGAAACTTTTACTGGGCGAGGTAGCTTGCTTTGTCGACTTCTTTACCCCGCTGCAGATATCACAACGTCAAAGTCAATGTGATCCCGGTGCGGAAATTCAAGAATCTTGAGTGCAAGAACTTTAACTGTAAGACCCTCGCGGTCACTTACACCAGCGTCACTGACGTGGCTGCAAAAGCCGCTCCCCTCTGTGACAGGGGTAACCCATCTCGTCTACAGCTCATGCTCTGACCTCATTGTGTATATCCAATTCCGGCATTGACGTCTAATTTAGATACCCAATTGTCGCTTACATTGACTCAATTATCATGGCGGAGCAAAATCGCATATGAGAAATTGCTTGGCTCATCGTAATATCCTTCTGTCGTTGACAAAACATCCCCGTAAAACAACATCATAGTCAACATGGGGGGGCCTCCAAGTGCCTGGCCCTGTCCGTCTGTGCTGAAGTCTGTGTCTTTGACGGTCCGGCCCAGTGGAGTGGACTTTCTAGCTTCCCCGCCAGCAACTGAGCCTTGACTGGACTGGGTCGTATTAGCGTTGGCCCCTCCCGTGCCATCGGTGGTCTCCCTGCAGGCGGTGCTAATCCATGCAGCAAGGAAGTGACCCAGGTGCAGATTTACGCTTCAATCTGTGACGGCAGTTTCCTCCTACTCCAAGAGAGACAGACGTACGTAGCGACAAGGCAAGATCAAGCCCGTGCCGTGCTTGCCCTGTTAGACCGCCGATGCCAAGCTGGGAAACACACCGTTTAGGCAGGGTACCCTGCCTGCACTTGCCTTACCAGCCGGCAAGCACTGCTCGCTCCTGCAAAGCAAGCAACCGTCAAGCCAAGATCAAGATTCTGGCTCCCGCCCACCCACCACTTACTCCTGCCTTTAAAGCTACAGCTTCCTCCTCACCCTTCCTCTTGTTCCACATCAATATCAGCCTTGAGAATTTTTCATTCCAACATCTCAAACATCCTCTCTCCAACAACTCAATCGAGTTTATCTCCCAACCTCCAGCCCCCAGGCCAGTCTCACTTCATCTCACTCCTACACGAGATCGATCACATTCGTTTGTGCCCTAGTCACATATCAATTACCATCAAGGTAAGTTGCTATTTCCTAGTCATTGCTCCAGCTACACTGTCTGTCTGTCTTTGCCGGCGCACCTTCTGCTCGCCTAACAAGTTTGCCTCATATCAGCTTGGTGATTGTGTGATTTTACACCGGAACGCGAGCACTGAGTATCGCATTGCGAGGGGCTGAGGGCTACACACCTCTTGTTCTCGGCTCTTCCATACCTCTGTGATACACATTCCCTTGCTCTGTCTCACACAAACATTACTCGCGTGCCTCAGGAGCAGGCTGCCGGTACTCGTACTTCATTCATTCACGGGCCGCCTCTTCTCCTGCTGGCGTTGATTCACTGCCCAACTTCCCCTCGTTTACATCGCTCGCCTAACACGCTCGCAAAACCCACCTTCGTTCACCATCGCCTTCTTACTGTCGCTACAAACTTCATAAGAAACCTCAACTAATTTACCAACTTGATACAGATCCTCGATCAAGTGAAATCCTCAAGATGAAGTCTTCTTTCCTCACCATCTTCGGCCTAGCTGCTGCCGCCGTTGCCCAAAGTTCTGATGATCTCCCCCAGTGTGGTGTAAGTTTAAATCCAAACAATTCACAACTGGAGCATCTCTAACCAAGAAAAGCGTACTTGCGCCGGCAACATGGTCAGTGCCGAGAAGTCCCAGGAGCTTGGATGTGACGCCGGTGATATTGGCTGCCTGTGCACCAACCAGGACTTCATCTACGGTCTCCGTGACTGTTCTGCTGCTATCTGCAACAGTGAGCAGGCCGCCCAGGTCCTAAACTACGGTCTTGAGATTTGCCGCCGTAAGTTCCTCCGATCCTAAAGGAAGCGAGATATCTAACCTTCCGCAGGAGCTGGTGTTAAGATCACTACTGGTGCTTCTGGCGAGGTTTCGGCCACGGCTACTGGCTCTGGCGCCGTTCGAACCGTTCTTAGCACCCTTACCTCTGGCGATTCTACCATCACCTCTGCCCTCTCCACCGTCAGCGGTACTGCTACTGGCGCTTCCGACGGTGTTTCCGTGAGCACCTACACCAGCGTCCTCACCAACTCTGAGGGAGATGAGTTTACCACCACCGGCAAGGCTATCCTCGGCGGTGCAGTTGTCACCACTTTCACCTCTGGTGGTTCTACCATCGTCTCTACCATTGTCTCTGAGGCTGCGACCGAGACCTCTGGCGCCGAGTCCGCTGAGGTTACCACCTTCACCTCCGATGGTACTGAGATCGTCCGAACTCTCGTCACTGAGACTGCCTCTACTAAGTCTGCCGCATCCGCCGAGGTCACCACATTCACCACTGATGGCACTGAGGTTGTCCGAACCCTCACCACCGTTACCAGCGGTTCCGAGTCCGGGTCGGTTTCGGAGACCGTTACTGACGCCTCCACTGCCACCGAGGGTGCTACTGATGCTACTGGCACTGATGCTTCGGCCACCACCACTAGCACTGACAATGCTGTAAGTTCATACACTCCTATGTTTTATTGAAATTCTCTAACTTTCATTCAGGCCGCTGCTCAGATGACTGGTGCCCCTGCTGGTGTCATCGCAGCCGCTGGTATTGCCATGCTCCTCCTTTAAATCAGGATGGATGAAAATTTGATGTTTGATGCTTTTACGTTGCACATGTTTGATACATAATTCACGCCTGTACCTCGATCTTTTGGGACCCTTAGCATATTTCCTCGGTGAAAGGAGTCGGTTCGCGGAGGGAAATCTTCACATAATGGTGAATGGTATGAATGGACATTCGGGTCAGGTTTTTCGAGGGTTTAATGATGCATACGGCTTATCTCTCCTTTAATGGAAATGACGCGAAATGTTAGAATGGATGGAATCTTGATACTGTTGTGACAGATGAAGAAAGGGGCGGTGGCGTGGGAGATGACGACGGGAAGCGGCAGACTTGTACTGCCGTGACACAAGCTCAGCCTGTACGTGGTCGTCTCTCATGGTTACATGGGTTCTGGGATGGTGGTGATACCCGGCCTACGGCCTGACTTCGGAGGTGGACTTTGCTTCTCACATTCATTGAGAAATACTAATAGATAATCTTCTTCAAAACAATGTGTGCAATTCGTATTAAGTGTCACTTGACGTATTACCATGACATTAAAGTGTTGAAACCAGGCACAATCACTTGTCAAGACGCTCATTTCATACAATCAATGAGGACTTGGGTTGTTGGAACTTAGTTTGGACCAATAGGTTTTCGACAGTAGAACAGACTGTGGAAATACTAGAGAGGGCCGATATTAGATAATCTTTCTTCGTATAATCTATTTATGTAACACAATCCATTTTTTCAAGCAGCGCTGCCAGCTCATAAGTGTAGGTAGTTATAGCTAAATACATATCCCATTGTAACGCCAGTCAAGTCATGAAGAAACATATATGAAAGGTTTAGTCCATCATGGACTTGCCAATCTCACTCTGCCAGTTCTCAGCTCGCTCAAACCCGTTAGAGTGGGTTTGGTAGTCGAAAAGAGCTTTGGCAACGTCCTCCTTGGAAGTGAGGACAAAAGGACCGTATTGGATAACAGGCTGATCAAGAGGGATGCCAGCGATGAGGGCTTATCAAAATGTTAGCATGTATACCTAGTTTATTGGGTGTGAGTGTTTTGCATACCTAGTCGAGCGGGCTTCGAAGCACCGGCGTCAACCTCAAAGTGAACAACATCTCCCTGCGGCTCAAAGACAATGTTATGGTACTGCTCGACAACACGTCGCTGGTCATCCTTGCCAACGATAACATCTCCCTCGAGAGTGTAGGCAAAGGCGTTCCAGTTTGCAGGGAGCGGTTGTGTGATCTTGCCACCAGGGCGGATCTCAATGTCGAGGAACCAGACAGGTGTGTAGGCGAGATCCTTGACAGAGTCGATGCCGTGGCTCTGGCCAGAAATGACCTTCACCGTGACCTTGTCATCGTCAACCTTGGCGATGGGGATCTCAGAGCCACGGAGGTCGCGATACCGAGGTTCGCAAGCCTTCAGGTCCTTGGGAAGGTCGACCCATAGTTGAAGACCGACGTTTGCGCTGCCATCCTCGTTTTGTCGGGGCATCTCAGCGTGCACAATGCCTCGGAGGTGTCAGTACGATTCTGCTATTTATGACGAGTAAGGGGTTCATACCTTTTCCAGCGGTCATGAATTGGAGGTCACCGGCGGAGAGAGTACCCCTGTTGCCAGCAAAATCCTCGTGATCCATGCCACCCTCGAGGAGATATGTGATAGTCTCCTGGCCACGATGAGGGTGATCAGGGAAACCAGCACCAGGCTTCACGGAGAAGTGATCGAGCATGAGAAAGGGGGAAAAGTTCCGGAGCTGGGGAGTGCCAATTGAACGACGAACACGGGCACCAGCTCCTTCGGACTGCTCAACGGCCAGGAAGACCTTGCGAACTGCTCGAGTGACGGACATTTCTGTGGCGTAAAGGTGGTGCTGTTTATGCTGAGTGTTGGCCTTGTCGAAAGTACTCAGAGAGGTGAGAGTCCCCAGGAATTCAAATGTTAAAGCTGCTGTGTCCTTGATGCGATGTTGGAACAATGCAATAGCTGCCAGGGCAATGAATACTGGTATGAAGATGGAACGGAAAAGGGTCATGTCCAGGGAGGGCGGTTGAGAAAGGGGATTTATATACTACGAGAGACAAGGTTGGATGAGAAGATGAATTTGCAAGCACGACAAATGCAGGGCCCTACGAGTAGAAATAGATAGAATAAGCCGTGGATGGCATTGGATCGAATTGATCCGTGGTGGAGGTTAGAGATGTTTAGTCAATGTTACATCAGCAGCTAAATTGTGGTGGTTTGCTTTGGAACCCGTGGACCTAGCTAACTATTGCTAGAATGGAATGGTCCCCAATATTTTTGGGTTTGCTAAGGCTGACCAAGGTGATGGATGAATAGAGTAATAAATAGACGTCTAATAAGTGGAGGTGATGACTAATGCAAGGATGACATCCGTATTTCCGACTATGCCTACCCTAAACCTCCATCTTGGTACATAGGTACCTAGGTAAGTATCTTAAGCGTTCATTTACAGCCTTGTTTGCTTCGTGGAGGAAGTTCATTGGGACACGGAATCGATGCGCACTTGCCGCTTGTGTATGGCCGTTTGCTTATACAAGCTGCGCTCTTCTCGCTTTAGGATTTCTCCGTAGCATAGAACACACTCCAAATATTGACGAACCTCTCCAAAGAATCACGATAGTTCTATATCGATCTTCTATATTGCAAAATGCCAAAAGAAATCATCATTCAGCCGCCCTGGTACGACAATGAGAGGAAACTCGAAGACCCGAAACCTCGACTGGAGTGGGACGAAGTCACAGAGTGGGAGGAAACGAATCTCTGCAACAAGATAACCATCTTCGACTTGCCCCTCGAGTGCCCCTTTCCTCTCACCAACAGACGAAATGCTTGCGCCCTGATCGAAAATTTCCTAGACGCCGTCAATTACCACAGGGAACTATTTCCCTATTGGCACAGGCGCGCCATCAAGTACTTTATCTGGCGTGAAATGTTCGTCATCAGGAACAACGACGAGTGGAAAGATTACAGGAACCACCCCCTGTACAAGAGACGTGACGTGTTCAGGAACTCGGCGAAGAAGGAATTTCGGAATACAATGGGACTTGCGTCTGCTTTGTGGTTCGTCCTCCATGGACTCTACACTAACGACTGGGAACTCAAGTTCCTGTTGAAGGGGCAGCAGAAACTCATCGATACATACAACATGTGCGATTTCAATATGACGCTGTGGAACAGGGACAAAATGCTCGACATCCTGTTCATCGACTGTGAATGGCTCAAAGACACGCTCCTCGAAGCGCACATGAAGGAGAAGAAGGAGATGGATGAAGAGTGGGAGCACAGACAAACAAAGACGCTCGAAGAAATGGAGATTTTTATCGATGAGTCACCAGAGCCTATGGATGAGGATGAAGATGAGGATGAAGGTGAGGATGAAGATGATGGAAATGCTCAGAACAACCCTCAAGGTATTGATCTAGGCAATGATCAGGGCATCGATACACGGGGCATTACTATGGAGGCCTTCCTATCCTCAAGGGACTACGCTCAAGAATTCGAGAAGTTGAGGCAAAGGCTGGAAAATGATCTCCAGCAATGGGACGCTCAATGCGACACCCAGGGTCTCAGTGAAAGCCTCGTTCAAAGCATGGCCAAAATTTGCAAATATCAGACATACAAAGCTAAGTATTTCGCTCGGCTTCGCGCTCAACGTATCGCTCAACGTCGCTCTCAGGATGTCAGCGAAAGGGGAGCTCGAATTGTTGTTAAAAAAAGGTTTCAACACCGTAACCGACGTCAGGCTCTAATTTACGATCAAATCCGAGCCCAACGTCACGCTCAAGGTCGCACTCGGGGTCGACTTCCGAGCCCTCCAGACGAGGCTAAAGATATTGCTCGAAATAACACTCGACGTATTGTTCAATATTTCGATCGGGATGCCCTCCTAAATACCATTCAGAATCTCCCTCCGGGAAATACTGAAGACAGCGTTGAAGCTTTCCTGAAAGGCGTCTATCAAGGACTTGTCCAAGGCATGGCCCGAGACAGGTCTCAACATCTGCGCACTGAACATCGCGCTCATCGCACCGTACAGGAGACCAGTAAAAATACCTCCAAGAAGAATGGTCACGAAGGAGCCCAGAACCTGCTCCAAAAATTCACCACAAGGGCGCCTCATCGTCAACAAACAGACTCACAGGCTCTTGAAAGGCCAGTCAATACTGCTGTTCCACCTATCGATCCAGGTCCTACTATTCCAGCGATGCCAGTCAACGATGATGAGGATATCTATGGTTATAGTGGGGGCGAAGATGGAAATACTAAAAAGAAATAGTAAAGTCGCCGTTCAGGCTTTTGCTCCATGACGGAGCCCGTCCTTGGAGTAACCTTTGCAAGGCAGTCTTGGGTATATGGCTGGCATCGAGGATCTGGGAGCGCTGAAGGATTACCTATGACGCTGAAGTCAATGTCAAGCAACACAATGAGTCGACTTTTGAGAAGGTTATTGATGGCAAAGGAAGTGAATGCCAAGGAGAATGGCGATGGAAATGTGGGTGCAGGCGCAGCAACAGGGAGAAATCGTGTAAGAGCACAAATACGTTAAGTTTAAGTCAGGGGCAAGGTTGATAAGGACCCTAGTATTCAGAGGTATAACTACTGAGCTTCGTTATACCGGCATTTAACTACACAGGGTCCATGTGTAAGAACTAAAGCGTTCGAGAACAGCGCGTTGTCAGCCCAACAAAAAAGCAGGAGGGTAGGTATATCGTTAGCATTGTTACTTGATAGACTGAGAGACAATCAATCCTTATGACGAGTAGCTAAAGCTCATGGCTCCAAGTATCTTCATCATCAATGTATCCCATATCGCGAAACAGGCGCAGTGTCTTGGACGCCTGGGGGTCGCAGAGCAATACACCGTGTTCTCTCAGATAATCAGTGACCTCCTGATACACCTTCTCAGATCCGGCCTTCGGGGTAGACAGTTCAATCTCCATAAGGTGAAGCTCCCCAGCTACTACATCATCCAGCTTCGCTTTGTGCCCCAGTATTCTCAACTTCCACTTGCCATCTGGGAAAGGCCCGAAGGATACAAGTCCATCCCAGTCAATATCGTCGTACTTTTCTGCAAAGCGAACTTGGTCATCGCTCCAGATCTCTTGGGTCGTCTTGTCACTGAGGAGGTATCGTTGGCCACAAGTGAATGGGACGTCGTCTCCGTATCGATCATAGACGCAATTGACGCCAGGAGGAATGCGCTCAGGTTTCTCATCGAAGTGGACTTTGATGACGGAAAACGGATTTCCTTTGTTCGTCTTTGTGCGGAACATGACGCCTTGTTGCGCATGAGTCGGAGGCATGGTGTCGAAATAGGTGATGGGATTGCGCTTGTAGGGTGGACGAACTTCTTCCCCTAGTTTCTCGAGGACGGCTTCTCCATCACGATCACATAGTGACCACTGAAGATGTATTTCTTCATCAGTGGCTCGGCTCAAAGACGAGGTCACAAACAGTGCAAAAGCAACGAGGCTGTAAAAATTCATATTGATAAAAATCGATTCCAGTACAGTACCTAAAAGTGACCATACGACATCTACGAAGAAAGGCAGACGGAGAGAGAGCAGGACTGACGGACGGGAATTTAAAGAGAAAAAGCAGCCACAGCAGCAGTTGTACCACTTGGTATAACCATCTAACTCACTGAATGTGTGTCGCACATCTTGCTGTCTGTGCACGCCAGGGTGCTTTCGCGATAGTATCAATTACCGCGCATCGTGCAATAAATTCATCATTTTCGCATCTGACCGTGTTGAGGCCTGACGTCGATCGCCGATTGACAGGCGTCGCAACCAATTGAGCTGAGGTGGTTGAGCAGCTGACATTTCGATCCGCATCGAGCCGTCCCTTAGCAGGCGGAGATATTCCTTCATGTCAGAACTAAAGTGAAACATTGGAAGATCACCAAGAAAGCCGGCGCAACTGCCGCCGCTTGGTTTCATGGCAGCCAGCGATGTGATACGCAAAGCAAGTCCTGAATGTGGGTTAACAAGCTGTTGTAAGACAACAGGTTGTTGCTTTGTGAAATGTGAACAGTATCGTTATATCGACTTTCGACAGTAATCCCGATAATGCGATAAGTGAGTTTCGAAATTAGACCAGTCATACTTGTAAATCTCAAGATCCGTGAGATATTTCGAGACTGGCATATGGCTTGCGCCGCGATGATGCAGGGAACCGAGCCCAGGAAAAAGGCTATGGACTATGATCATCGGAAACAAGCCGAATTTGAGGGTCTTGCATGTGGTCCAAGATAACCCGAAGAGCCCTTGTAAGTCAGATCAATCAAAGCAAGCGGATCTCCGACGCATGAGCACAAGTATGAAGAGGAAGGGAACATGCAAGTTATGTAGGGCTGTCGACTAGCCCGAAATCAGATGCTAGGTGTATCCATAGATTAGCTGAGGCCCACATTGACCGACGGAAGCTATCGCACTGGGATTGAGCTACCACGATCACGATAGGCATAGCGATAACGAAATAACGAAGAGTAGATTTGTCTTCGACATGTGATATTGAGGGGACGAGCAGTCCTAGCCGTGGGGCTTCGTGAGTCCGTCGCTAAAGATGCATAGGAACGGCGTTTCAAGCAAATATGCATCCTGTCGTGATCACGATATGCTGAAATGACGCGGCGCAAGTTTGGTGAAGCTTGAGAGGAAGGTTCCTACCGTAGAAGACGAAAAAGAGTCGTGAAGAAAGAAATCTAAAATTCATGTAAAGTATTAACGCTTGGCCGGTCACCAGTGCGCCTACCATTAGTGTAGATGGTTGCGCAGAGGAACGCGTGGGCTAGAGAGAGGAATGTTGGCGTTGTTCACTGGTGACCACTTGAAGATCCTGAGATTATGTATTGCTGGCATGCCGTTGCCGAGCATGCGCAATGAGCCGTTGAATACAGGTACTGTCGATCGGGGTTACACAAGCGCATCCGTCTGCTTGATTTGAGACTTTCAAGGGGACACCCACGTCTAATCAATTGATGAATTCATCGCCCATTACGGAGTACAGTACTCAGTCTGATCCCACCCAACATGTTATAATAATTCCTGACATGTGAAAGTGGCTGTGAGTGGGCCGTAGTCGACTTCAGTGACAGGGTGCATGCCACGTAGTAGGGGACCCTTGGGGGTTTTGGGTGATCGGCCGATAAGGTAATAGAGCGATTCCGTTAACGTGATGAGGCTATGGAGCAGATGTCGAAAAAGGAATCGAGTTCGTAGCCACGAGACGGAGCCGCTTTTCTGGAAACGACATTTATTCTTTCTTCCCTTGAGATCCGAGGCCGGCAGTCGAGCTCGTGTCTGATATGAGGTTTAACCGCGGCAGCAGCAGGATTGCCTTTCGCCAAGTCGGCAGCAGAATGAGAGGTCTCTCTTATCAAAGCGAATGCTTCACGTGGCGGCTCCATCAACTTGGCAAGAGTGATAAAAATTGCCCTTCCTACATACGCGGACTGCTACCCTGTTACAGGGGTGAATGGCTAACAAGCTAAGTGCCTGCCACATGGCTGAGACAGAACGAGGCGACGATTGGTTCCTGGCAAATGGGAGAAGAGGAATTGCTGATCCGGCCTGGCTGTTGCTAGGTTGAACGGATAGCCAAGGCTTCATAATGCCCGAGATAAGACATACGGAGTACGGACTGTGCAGATGAGAATTGGCCGTGGACCAAGAGCTTGCAGACGCAATGCGAGGGAAGACAGACTTGGAAAAGCGTCGTGTTGAAACGCATCATGACGAATATTGAGTTGTGTCCGGTCCTCTATTGCATTTCGTTGTGCGGTATTGCACTCGACGGAATTGGCCATTGGCCATTATCTCCGAGAAGAGGCAATGCTCCCACGAAATTCATGTGCCAACTTTCCGAGCCCGCGGAAGACGTTGATAAGCCGGGTATACACAGTGGATATGTCAAAGCCTCCGAAATAATAAGTCTCATTCACTTGAGTGTCATTTCGTTCGGGATACGCAAAGGAACACAGCTTGTATGTATCAATCAGGCGCTCATTCTTGTTTGGTTGACGCCAAAGACGCGTGACGTCGAGGTATAATTGCAATAGATGCACTCCTCGATCAGTGATGAGAGAGAGATTCTATACCTCAAGCAGGCTCTTTTATTGGGGAGATTTGAGTCGAATTGATTCTTGGTGTTGGTTATGTTGGAGTAACCAAAGGAAACGTTATTGCTTGGAGAGTGGGGGGAGGGGCCACTTTCACATGTCAGGGAGATCATTCCTGCCCTGCCCGCCTGCAGGGACATTGATGACTTCACGCCACCTGAGGAGCAGGGGAACGTACCGAATTAATGAGTTCCCGTCTTCTCGGGGCGAGCCATTTGATCGAATGGCGGTTGAGGAAAGAGATGAAACGAGAAATGAACACCCAGAGACAGGGCATGCGGCTGAGTCGAACGATTGCCTATCTTTTGACTGTGATGGTGTCACAAAGGCCCAACAGCACCCCACCAATGCTTGTACTGACTGATATCTTGGTACCGACTGCTATGGTCTTTGATGTTTGATGGGGGCTAAAAGAATTGAAAAGTCTGTGGCTGAGATGTTATTCGAATAACCTCAGTGAAAGTAAGGACAACAATCTCCATCCTCTTGCTCATCCAATATCAGAAAAGGGAGACTAGAAACAACTTGAATCAGCCACAAGACAATGAGTTAGCAGCAGCTACATGTCCGAGCCAAGTACGTCAAAGTATCCACTCAGCCCAAAATAGCTCTAAAGATACCTTGTCTAGTACAAGCACATGTTTGCGCATTTGCACATGCAAATTGATTGCTCCCTAACACTCACTCACTCCTCCAAACTCCTCGCGATGGCAAAAAACAGCTGCACCTTGATATTTGCTGTATCGTAAAGGTGGGTTACTTTCCGGAATTTTCTAGCCCCCTACCCAAGTACTACCTACTCGACAGCACCTTCAGCACACCCAAAGCGCATTTATTAACCTAGATAGGTCCTTTCCTCTTCATTTTCCCTTCTTCCTCCGACTTCTTTTCCACCAAAAACTGTAGGTACATCCTGAGCTTCCATACTGTGGCGTTCCACCAACATCATCTCCCTCCTATCCCCCCTCTGACCTCAGACGTAACGCACACACAGACACACAGTCTACTCTCCCCATCTCCCTCATCCATCCTGTTCCTTTTTAGCCTCTGCAGGTCCCCTTCAATTGCGACCATCCCACTTTCCCACCTTCCTCTCCTCTGTTCATCTATCTCTACACCATCACATCCCACCTGAAGCTCCTCTAAAAAAAGATAATTACCGTTCCTGACTCGAATCAAAGCTTATCTATCACTCGTCATCGAACGTCATTACGATTTCGACAAGCAATTGACTTTATCTCGAACCTCCCGACTTTCACCACTTGTACCGATTTTCCGCGAGCAATCCTAAAAATAACTACCATGTCTCACCAAGTTAATGGCGACGTGAGCACTGCTCAGTATTCTGCTTTCGTCCAGGTAATCGTTGAATATCTCACCACTTTGCGACCCAAACTAATCTGTTCGCAGCACCTCCTCAACTACCCTGTCATTAGCGACGGCGTCCACACCTTCAGGTCCAACGAATTCGGCCAGCGCTCCATCAAGCTCACCGACGCTGCTTACCAGACCTTCGCCGCTCCCGTCGTCCCCTACTTCGCCAAGCCCTACCAATATGTCTCTCCCTATGTCCAGAAGGTCGACTCCCTAGGCGACAAGACCCTCGACCGTATCGACGAGAAGTTCCCCGTTGTCAAGAAGCCCACCGATGAACTCTACCAAGATACCCGCGCTCTCATCCTCTTCCCAATTCAGAAGGGTCTTGAGGGTAAGGACCACGTCTTCCAGGTCTACAACTCTGAGGTCAAGAAGGTCGAGCAAGGAGGCCTCGTCGCGCACGGAAAAGCCGCCGTTACTACCGTCCTCGTCGTTAGCAACGAGACACTCTCTTGGCTGAGCTCTTTCCTGCACCAGAAGAAGGCCGAGACCGCCACTGCCGTCAACGAGAAGATTAACCAGTAAACGTCTCACTCAATGACCATGGCACCACGAGCAGGATGTTATGATTGTCCTCAGTTGAACCATACATATACCCCTCCCTGTTTTCCTTTTTGCTCGGAATTATTTCTTGAAACCTAGGCATTTCCCGCTGTGCTTTTTCTTTTTGCTTTACTGATTCTTGGAGTTCTGAATGATATGGGAGTATAACGCCGTTGCAAATCACCTTGTAACTCTCGGAATTGTCTGATGCGCCTCTTTGGTTGCGCTGCAAACATGATTTCAATGGTCGTTTAAGCCCTGAGAAATAAAGGTGTCGAATTCGATGTGCATTTCTCTCTGTCATGTCTCATCGGCACAATGCGGGTTGTCTGCCTCCTCTTCCTCCTGTTTCTCTCTTCCCGCCTGAGGGTTTCCAGCCGACGATGGGGTGGTTAGCGAAAGGTGCTGATGAGACATGATTTTCAGACGGTTGTGTATCCTCGAGATGTGTACGTGAGGGACAGCCTGCGGCGGGGGGTTCAAATCGTGAAAAGGATGTGGACTTTGAAAGACTCGAAAACGACTTAATAGATTTTTTTGTATTCTCAAGTGCAAATCGAGTGTGATACTGGACCCTGTTTTTCCTGAACGAGTGAGGGATAACGAAATTTGTATGCAATAGGAGGCGCAACCATGAAGGGGCAGAACAAAAAGATCTTGCCAGCTTTTGATACTATGATCATGATGGAAGGGTGTTCTCAATTCCGTTTACCATCACAGTGGTACGTGGTGGCGTTTAAGCTCATGCTCACTTGAAGGTTTATGTAGTCTATAATCTGGTGACGTCCAGGAAAGTCTATCGACTTGTATCAGGCTGTCTGAGGAAGCAGATAACCACGGTAGGATCATCAAGCACTCATTCACTAAGTTAAGAGTCTCGCCGAGTGTGCTGAAGGGATAATGTAATTGGATTCGATGAGCACTGCGGTTGACCTGGCTCTTGTTCCACTGTCACTCAGCAGTAGTAAATTTCGCTATCTGTATATTGACACCGGCTTTATATGGTAGGCTCAGCTATGAATATGAATGATATGACGCCGAGGGACCTCAAGCAGGAACAAGAAAAGTGGTTATGAAACCTGAAATGAGAGTGGCAGTAACCTGGTTTACCATGCGCAGCTTTACTATCGTTAGAGCCAGACATCCGCCCGACTCCAAGGCATCATGGACAGAAGAATAGCAAGTAAATGGCTCTAGGAGAAATAGTTCTGGAAAATCCCGGATACTGTGAGTAACGGAGTTTGGAAATGGCTCTGTTGTAGGTATCTGGAGCCTGACATCCAATATACACCATCTTACCATTGACGGTGGTTTCGGCACCGAGCTCTTGGGGCCAGATACCGAGACTTATAGCAAGATCACAACCAAGTTCAGAAAGTTCAGTTCAACTTAGATCCTTGGGACGACTCGGACGATGAATTGTCACTTCCCGCTCAGAGTTCAGCTCTTCGACCAATTCATTGAGCAGACTGACTTATACAATTCCCTTGTACCCAGACAAATCTGGGCTGACCGAAGCGACTGACCATGTGTTTCGATAATGCTTCTTCCTCTTCTGAGACTTATACTTACGTCACAGGCCCCTGAATATAATATATTGTGGGCAACGGATCTTCTAATGGGCGCTGTGTAGACGACGGGAGATTAGACCGCAGTGCTGCACAGAAGAGAAGGATACTGAAATATCATTATTGAAGATGCTAACAAGTAACAAAATGGTATATTCAAACACTAGTACAGATTATCAAATTTAAAGAGCCTTGGAAGCACGGCCGCTGATGTCCTGGACGACATCGACATACAACCCATCAATCAGTGACTCCTCCCATCACCTGAAGGTGAAACAACTGTCTCTTGAGGTCCCTTATGAGCAGGGTTGCCGTCACCTGAGTCACTACCATCAACAATCCCAGCGCTGAGAGCGCCTGCGCTGGTGGGGTCGATAGGTGCAGAGAATCCATACCATGCCACAACGGCTACACCCAGGATACCGCAGATACAGCTGAAGACAAGAGCGACTATACCACGGGGAGTGAATCTTCAAAGAGTGTCAGTGCATCAGCCTTTAAAAGTAATGGGAGTAGAGGGACTTACCCAGCAGGCAGAGCCTTGGCAGGTTTATTCTCGCCAGTGAGATCAAGGAAGTTCTCAGTATTAGCAGCCGCATTTCCCTTTGTAGGCATATCAGCAGCAGCGCAGGCATCAAGGTGGTTCTTGGGGATCTGGATAGTCTCTTGAAGAGTGAGAGGGTCTTCGACGAAGGTAGCAATGAGACCAGACACCACGTGCCATTCAATGTGGCAATGGAATAGCCAGACACCTGAAAAGAGTTAATTATGCGAACTACTTCTTAAATTGAGTTTTGGCACATACCCGGGTTGTCAGCCTTGAAACGCATGACAATGTTGCCGTTGGGATAGATGACAAGAGTATCACGTCGCATAGGAGTTTTGGGCAAATCAGCTTCAGTAACATTGGCGTCAGCCCAGATACCAGCCTCCTCCTCGGAACGGTAGACAGATTGGAATGCGTGTCCGTGAAGATGGAAAGGGTGACGACCAGAATCGAGATTGTTCACGACAATTTGTACAATCTCGTTCTTCTTAAGGACCATGGAGTGTGTGTAAGTACCGTAAACACTTGGATCCTCGGCGTCCTTGCCTGCACTGAGGGCGGTATACAGGGTGGGAACCTTGGCTTCGACGTAGGTAATGTTGTTGAACCAGGCGTAGTTGGCCCCATCCTTGAGATTTTCCATCTTGACATCAAGGGTGAACTCCTGGTCAGGCTTTCCAAGAATGCCCATTTTGTCGTATGGAACAAGCTTCATGTCATCATGAGGGTCCAAAGCCTCAACAGTAGCGGCGTCTGGCTTGTCGGCATTTTCATCATAGACGAGCCAGCCGGTGGCATTGTAGTTCAAGTCCGGGGGCAGGACGTCAAAAAGAGTCTATATGAGATTATCAGCGTTTGCATCAGCAACATTATTAGGCTCACGGCACTCACGGTATCCATGCTGGCAACAATTGGGAAGTTCTTGGAAGTGTCCTTTTTGGTGGTGAGCAAGAAACTGACACGTTGAGCAGCCGAGATGTAGATCATCTCTGCCTCAGCCTCTTCGGTATAAATACCATCGACCTCAACAATGCGCATCTTGTGACCCTCAAACCAGAGATACTGGCCCGCAAAGGCACCTATGTTGATAGTACGGAACAGATAGGTTGTTTCGGGCTTGACAGACATTGTGAAGTTCGTGGTTTCATTCATCAGGGCATTGTTGGGCACGGGCTCTGCACCTGAAGGGTTGGCCTTGCTCATAAACTTGGGGATCATGGATCGCATCTCGTCATGATACCAATCAGAAAGAGAAAAGATGACCTCTTCATCGTACTTATCCTTGTAGGGAAAATCTTTATCGTGAACGATAAAGGGAGCACGTAGACCGTCGGGGTATTGAGCAGCAGTGTGACTGTGATACCAATAAGTACCTGGTTGCTCGACCTGAGGTGGATATGTCAATTGAATCCAGAGGGACAGAGGGAATACTGAGCATCCTTACAGTGAAGTTATATGTGAAGCTGGTTCCGGGGACAATTGGACATTGACTGACACCGGCAGGGCCATCCATATGTGTAGTGCCATTCATGTAGAGGCCATGAAAATGCAGAGAAGTTGATTGATTGCCCAGGTTATTGTGAGCATTGATGATGACCCGATCACCAATGTCAACCTCGATTGTAGGGATTGGCCATTTGCCATTGATGCCAATGACTGGACGCTCGAAAGCATTATCAGGATTAGCTCTGACCCAGCCAATATCAAAATCAAACTTTCTGGTAACTGCAGAAGCGAGATGAGGAAGGGCGAGAAGCAACGCTGCCTCAAGTGATAAAGAATTGAAAAGCATTCTGAAGGTGTGAGGGCCCGAGCCGTCCCAGCCTCAACAGCTTGAATTATACAAGATACTGTGGTGAGGATGAGAGACAAGTTGAAGGAGGGAAAGGATAGGCCCAAGCAGGGAGGTATAAGAGCTTGGGAGCTTGTAAGACACTGGCGGGAAGCAGATGTCAAGAGTCAAAAGAAGAACTGGGTATGGAATAGATTGAATAGATTAGATGGATAAAACCGGAAGTAGATTGAGTATAAGATGGGGGGGTTGGTGGGATGATCAATTTACGGTATGGACATGGGCAAAAGACGATGCATGCACAGCTCTTGGTCAGAGTTTGGGTAGCACCAACAACAGAAAAGTAGGTAGTAAGTAAAAAGCGATACCGAGAGCCGAAGCAAGTCAAAGAATCGCCTAAAGATGATCCAGCTACTGAGATGTTTAGTCTAGGTACCTAAGGAACAACCCTTGCTGTTCCATCCATGCATACGATGGACATAATTCGGAAGAACTTCCGTCTAGCGAGCCAATTCTGCGGCGCCAAACGTGGTTGACACACAGAAATGAAGCTGGCGCATGATGATTGATAAAAAACGCTGGAATGAGCTGATGAGGGTCAAGGCTTTGGGCTGAACCACAACTGCGGAATCGGCGCGCGAGTGCAAGAAGCGAGCTAGAGGGCGTGAATGTGATTGTTCTAGACGAGCAGGGTTCGGCCTATCCTGCCTGTATGGAGTACAGATGGATAAGATGAGCAGTTGTTGATCCATCGTGGCTTGACAAGGCTTGAAACCAGTGAGAGATACTGTCCAAGTGCGAGGTTGAAGAGTTTAGGTCGAGGAGCCATTAACGGTAGAAGGCTAGTGGAGACCAAATGGGTTCCATACCTTTCTCTTTTCGGTTAGTGGAGTCCTAAATGATGCCTCCACCCTGAGCTTCATCTTATCAATCGCAACCTCTTGCTCGTGTTTCTCTCTCTCTCTCTCAATGCCGCTAAAGCTTCTTGACACATGATTCGCTTCGAACGAGGCCAAAGAATTGAGTTCCCAAGTGGTACCACATTTTTCGGCACAGACACTCCCGATCCCTGGAAGCTCATTCAAGGGTTCACGATCTTCTTTCTTTTCTCTCCCTGCAGAGGGTCTAGTGCCTTAGCCTGCCTATCTCATGCCAAGCCGGGTCACCCACAGCTATCACAGGCGCTGCAGCCTCTTGGCGATCGTTTCTACCCTCCAAATACCGAGCGAGGATTCTTGGCTCTATTAATCTAGTTTCAATCAGAAGCAAAATACATTTCTAGACTGACCGCTTCTAATCATTTACTCATCTCGGTATCGAGAAATAACAACAAGCCCTTGCGCAACCAAAAAGAGGATCCAGCTGGCATACCAAAGCCGAAAACAGCAGCCACATGGTCTCGATTTGACTTGGGCGATCATGAGTGGGCCCTTCAACGGTCGAGAAGCCATTCCATGGTACTAGCAACCAAAGAGTGGTCTGACAACGGACAAGCCTCAGCATCACAAGCGAACCCGAGATCTTGACGAGCCATGCAACTCAGAATCTTTCAGCCGCGGCGTTCCAAGTCTAATCCTTGATGTTACCTCGTTATTATTAGCTTACCCTTGTCACCCGTGGTTGCTTCGGATCAGATAATGATCGCCTCCTGATCTTTTTGATATGATAACTTTGATCTTCAATTAGAAGGTCATAACACCCTCGGCCCTCAGCCGCTTACCTTGATGCAGCTGCGTGGGTGCGGCTGAACTTGTCACTACCATTCATCTTGACGGAACTTCGCCGCTTCGGGGGGAATGCAGTTGATATTCCAAATTTGCCTCATCTGAAAGTCCGGGCTTGGACATCAGACTTTCCAGAAATACGGTGACTACAGTGTTTCCGAAAACTACCACAAGTATCCATGTCAAGTCGATACAAGCACGAGCATATGTATCGGCATTTGACTCTTGACTGGGATCCGAGGTCACATTGTGGGGTGCAATGAGACACGGAGCTATCCTAAGCTTCCACCAATGTAGCTTCATCAACGAGTCTTCTTCCATTCTTGTCGTTGACCTGACTTTCGAGCTGTTCGGTTCAGCCTGAAGAAGTGTATGCACAATGAGGGCCTCGAAGTCACTTCAAGTTAAACGTTAAGCATCAAAATAAGAAACAGCCCAATTGCGGGAAATCTAGGACACTCACGCACTTAATCTGCAGTCACAGGATTATCTGATTGATTGATTAAGGTCGCCGCCCCATGAGGAAACATCCCACGTTACGGCAATTCCTTGCCGAGCGTCGACGAGCTAGCTCAGCAGCAGCAAGCCACCAACCATCCAGCAAGTTGCAACCCAAACAAGTCCGATCATGGGCTGTTTTCTGGCCATTGCTCCGGTACTCGGTAGCTTGCCTTTTATTCTCGACCGGGTTCTCATGCCCGAAGTTTTTTTGCATTCCGCGCTTTACTCTGCTGATCCTTGCGGCATCTCAAAAGTGCAACTCGTCTAAGTATTACGCTTAGCCAATAAGCTTAGTTTACAAGGTTGTTATGCGGCTACTAAATCAGATCGTGTGTCTTCTGATCCCCTGCTCGAGCTTTTCCTCTCGTAAGAGCAAAAAAAGTTATCTGATCGGCAACTTGTGATGACTGGATCGCTCACAAGCTGCTCCAATCCCAAGACGAACCAAGTGTAACATCGAATTCAATATCTCCGTTACCACACCCTCTTCTTGACAGTCTCGTACTTCCCACTTGACTGTATCACCTTATACTTGAGCTCAAGACAGCTCCTCTCTTATCTTGAGCCCAACACAGCTCTCTCAAGTGACTCAACTGCACAACATTATCAACCGCCAGCATGGCCGTGGACGTCTTTGCGGTTCCTGTCTTCCTTGTTGTCTTTCGAGAGACTCTTGAGACAGTCATCATCGTTTCTGTCTTGCTTGCTTTCCTCAAGCAGACCCTTGACGGCCCCAATGGTGACATCAAAGTGTACAAACAGCTGAGACGTCAGGTAAATCAACAGAGATGTTCCCTACGTCTGGCCCGAATGCTAATTAGAGTGACAGGTCTGGCTTGGAACGGGTATCGGGTTCTTCATCTGCTTGGTTGTCGCCGCTGCTGTCATTGGTGTCTTCTACACCGTTGGCAGGAACTCATGGGAGAAGAACGAGTACTACTATGAAGGTGCATTCTGTCTCTTTGCATCCCTAATCATCTCTGTCATGGGCGCAGCTCTGCTCCGTATCGGAAAGATGCAAGCAAAGTGGCGAGTCAAGCTTGCAAAGGCTCTCGAATCGCCAATCAAAGCTGGTTCCAAGGGATGGTTCAAGCAGTTTATCGAGAAGTACGCTATGTTCGTCTTGCCTTTTGTCACCGTCCTTCGAGAGGGTATCGAGGCTGTCGTCTTCGTCGCTGGTGTGTCCTTTTCTGCCTCGGCCAAGTCCATTCCTCTCCCAACTGTTGTTGGCCTCTTTGCCGGTTGCTGTGTTGGCTATCTTCTTTACAAGTAAGTGCTATATATACAAGCGCGATGATATTCAGCGAGTAACTGGACCCAGGGGTGGCGCGAGCACCAAACTTCAACTCTTCCTCGTTCTCTCGACTTGCCTCTTGTACCTTGTTGGTGCTGGTCTCTTTTCTCGCTCTGTCTGGAGTTTCGAAATGGCCAAGTGGAACGAGTACATTGGTGGTGAAGCTGATGAGTTTGGAAACGGACCTGGTTCCTATGATATTGATCAGAGTGTCTGGCACGTCAACGTATGTATTCATCTCGCAAACTTACCTCAGTGTCCTAACAACTCTTTAGTGCTGTGCCTCCACCGAAGCTATTCAGAACGGCTGGGGTATCTTCAATGCCATTCTTGGCTGGACAAACTCCGCTACTTATGGCTCTGTCATCTCTTATAACCTATATTGGATTTGCGTCATGTTTGGCTTCATCATCATGCGTTTCAAGGAGACACATGGCAGACTGCCTTTTGGAAAGGCAAAGGCTCCTGCCAACGCTGTTGATGATTCTGAGAGCCACGCAAGCTCAACCCCCAAGAACACTGCAACAGAGAAGACTACTACCGCTTGAGAGAACATACAAGAAGAGAGTCGAGGACTCATCTGCTGATGGCTCATTGTATAATCCACTTAGCTTTCTAACGGCTCTAGTCTAGCTTGGTCCATATCCAATTATACACAACAAGCAAGCCTTGTTCTATCCTATCAATTCTCAGGAGTCCAATCCCATTCATCTGCCATGAACATAGCCTTTGTCATTTTGTCTATATAAAGTGCTCCTTCGTAACGTAACCTTTGATCGTTGGCAATCGCACGTGTAAACTGAAACTTTTTGGGTAGGTTATCTTTGTCGCTGACAGCGTGTTCTCTCAGAGCCAGCCATGAGATTTCAGTCGGCCTCTTTTTCCAGTCAGCATACGGTATTGCGACGACACCGGCTGAAAGCATCGACCGCATATAGCTCAGGATTGGCTCCAGTCGAACTCGTAATCCGCAGTTTGTGTGATGCTTATCAATCTGATAACTCGGACACTGTTGAAGCGTCGAAAGGAGCTCCTCAATCTCGATCATCGCAGTGTCCGGAACCAAGTTCAACGACGCTGGGCTGTAGTCGACGAGGAAGAGCAAATTCTTGTTCACCAGGAATTTGAGCATTTGACCAAGCTGGTAAGAGTCACATGCCGCACTCGAGTCATACCCAAGTTTACACTGCCTCTCTCGAGAGGAGAACAATGCGAGGAAATGCCGTTGGACAGAGGAGACGGTGTTGAGGATACACTCACGCCTATATCGGAGCTCCTCTAGACAATAATTAGCATTGTATCTGCACCTGGAGCCTTCGATTTTCACCTACCCTCCAAGCCATCGGGCAAGTTCCACCATGTAGCAGTCATATCAGCATCAGCATCGTAAAACTCGCTCCAGAGACTTGATCCTCGCATGATGAGTTCTCGAGTTGACTGCTGGAGACGCATGGGTTGTCCCAGTAGCCACGCGACCAGAACCTTTTGACGCAAGACCTGTTCTGCTTCCGTAGGCCGTCCATCGTCACTGCGCAAGGGTTTGTTTGACGTCAGCGGCCATTTAAACTTGAGGTCTGTGTTCAGAACTCGAGCAACAGCTGCCACGCAATCGAAGCGATCAGCAACGATTGCTAGCGTGGTTACGTATGACATGGTTCCACGTGAAGTCTTTGTTGGCCGCTGGTGTATGATGCTTAGAATATCTTCCATGGAATTTTCACGACCAGCCGCTTTGGTTGCATCGTCATCGTCGGTAATGGGAATCCAGGGTAAGTCCTCGACATCTGCCTCATTGACATTGATCTTAAGCTGGGCAAGCTTCTCATGTATATCCGAGATAAGCTTGGCTTCCCTAAACTGAGAGTTCGATAAGAGGTTTGAAAAGTACTTTGAGTGCTTTTTCAAAGCTCCTAAATTGACCCGATATGCCACCCGGACTTTTGATTTCAAAGAGGAGCGATCAGGGGGCTGAGTACCAGCTTTTCTGCTGGCAGCAAGCTCAGCCTTGCGAGTTTTGTTGAGAGTACTGATGGAAGTCTCAAAGTTTACATCCAAGACAATGTCACCAGCGGGATCGATTTCTACCACGGGAGGCAGATCTTTCTTAGAAGCCTCTGGCCCGTCCGCCTCGGCGGATGTTGTAGTCCCAGACTCGCCCATTTGGTAGGTGATGGGTTTCTGTCGACATGGAGATGTCAGTCAGCCTGTGTAGAGGCTTGAAGTACTGAAAGGCCGAATGCCGGGTGTTGATAGTGTTTAGGTACCTAGGTAGTAGTTAGGGAAAAGTCTTTAAAGCGTGCTCTCCATAGTAAAAATGATAAGACCTCAGGCTTTGTCTGGTTGGGATGACGTTCAAAGGTAGTCTGAGTACGTACCCCGCCACTGTGACGTTAAAATCCGAACTCCGGGGAAATGCTCCATTCAGACAGCAGAAGCCTTCGCTTTGGGTACTTTCCGTCAATATTCACATCTTATCTAGGCACCTACTAGTTCAGACCACGGCCAGAGACTTATTCATCAGGACTCTACAGCTTCACAGTTTGTGTACCTCCATATCCTATTATTCATCACCTTCGTAAGTGTTATGTGGAGTGTTATAAATGAGTGGTACGCCTGGGACAGTAAAGTTTCATGGACATAGCCACGGAGCTCCCTGAGTCGTTGGCTTTAGCGGTTGAACGAAGATTCCCGCCCCTGACTCCCGATGGGATCCCCGCTAAATTCTCGTTGTGCCGCCTGAAGCCTGGGTTTGGTGGACCGTGATTGGACAATCTTATCTAAGTACGAGACCACCTTTGGTAGGCTCCACCTAGGAAGTCAATATCCAATATCGTCACTTTCCGACGAGCGACTGCACACCCGATCCTTTATCCTTCGCTCATTTCCATGCTCATGTTTTGCTTCGAGACTGACAAGATCATCTAATAAATCCGATTTGGGCTGTATGGCTCTCTGATCCTCATACACACAACTTGGCGGCTTCGTTTAGTCCTTCCACCCGATCACGAATCACCCAAATCCTATACCATCCGCTCCTTAACGCTATTAACTTTCCACGACTCGCCCGATGGCATTGCAGACTTTAGCCTGCACAGCGCTCCAGTTCTTCAAGGGACGCTGATGACCGAGGACTGGAAAATTCAGCTATATACAACCTTCTTTGTCGAGCATCGACAATGGCCCAGTTTACTCGCGCCATCGATTCAACAGCAACCCCTGCGATCCAGCTCCTTAAGATCTCAGCCCGACCGTTGACAACCCCGAATCGCTTCGCACATACAGACGCGTTGCAGCAAGCACGAAGAAATCATAGGCATATCAACTATACCCGGCTTACGACGTTCTATTCGACATGTGCGACATTGACCGGGAGTTCGCAACAGGCTCGGCCTACACTCCCGAAATCGCAACTTGGTTTGTCCTCGTCGCTGGCAGCTGAAACATACGGTACACGAGGATTCCATACCTACTTTGTGACACATCTCCCTTCATCGTCTGTCCATCCTGACTCTCGTCCTCGTGGGCCTGGTCATAAGCTTCCTCGCGATGCTGCGACCCCTCACACCCCAAGCTCTGGCCCGGTACCCGCTGTCGCCCCGCCTTATATCCCGTCAACCCGAGACTTGACTGTGGTACGCATTCCCATGCGGAGGGCGAAACACCATCTTGGTGTCGCGACAGATCGAGGCAGTCGTCCCTACAATGAAGATCGAGAACAGGCTGGCACCATCAGTCTTCCGGCCTTCGCCAAGAGGGCACCCAGGAGCGTGCAGCAGAAACCAGGGGAAGCTACAGCTGCGGATAGTGCTTGGGGAGACCCTCAAATATTCTACTTTGGCGTTTTCGATGGTCATGGTGGAACCGAATGCGCGGATTTCGTCCGGGATGAGCTGCCAGGTTATATAGAAAAAGCCTCGGAAGAGTTCGGCCTGCAGAGTAGCTTGCGGAAGAGGAAACCTGGTCGTGAGGGTATCCATAACCATCACCATGATCATAAGCACAAACAAACTCGTCCATCACGGCCGATTCAGTCGACTAAGAGCCCCTCAACAAAACGCGAGGCTCTCGACGCTGTGCCCATGAAGGGACCAGAAGAGGTTAAAAGCGAAATGAATGTCCCCAGCGCAAGCAATGGCGGCCTTTCCGATAAACCCGTACATGGGGAGCGAATACACAGCGCAGCATCGCCGGCTGCCCCAGTCTCAGATCTGGCCAAAGCAATTCGTATGGAGAAAAACTTGGTCAAGGAATACAGAGAAACTATCGGTGGCTATTTCAGGCGCTTTCACCCTGAACACTTTGTTCTCTCACGAGATGAGAACCCAGGTGAAGGCCACAAGATCACGATAGAATCAGTGCTCACATACGCCTTCCTTCGTGCTGATCTCGATTTTGTGTCTGCCCAAGCTCGAAAGATAGATCCTAACGATACCAAAGGTGCCGATACTCCCGTTAATAACGATGAAGTATTTGGTCACCCATCCACACCTTCTGGTCATGGCATAGGAGGCCCGGAGCGGTTTAAAGGCGGCTCAACGGCTTCTGTAGTACTTATCTCTACTCCAACGCCTGCCCCATTTTGGCACCCAGCTGCCCAGTCCACGTTGTTATGCGCCCATGTTGGCGACAGCCGTATTCTTCTTTGCGATACCGCCACTGGTTTAGCACAGCCTCTGACATCCGATCATCACCCTAGTACTCCCACCGAAAGCCGCCGTTTGCGACGCTATGCACCTGCTGGGTCAATGGTTTCTGGCGATAGTTTCGGCGAGGAGCGCATTGCAGGCCTAGCCAACAGTCGTGCATTCGGAGATATGGGGAGTAAGCGCATTGGAGTCTCAGCTGAGCCAGAGCTTACACGAGTTGAGATGGGCCCTGCTCAGTATTCATTCCTTGTGCTGATGACTGATGGCATCTCCGGTACTCTAAGTGACCAAGAGATCGTCGATGTTGTCAAGGAGGCCCGTACGCCAGAAGATGGGGCTCGAAATATCGTTAAATACGCTACCGAAGTTTCTTCTGATGGTGATAACGCAACATGCCAAGTCGTCCGTCTAGGTGGTTGGGAACGTCGATCTGAAGGCGGACTCGGCAGCTTGGGTACTAAGGAAATTCGCGACGCACGCATTGCAGAAGCTCAAGATCCAAGACGAGGGAAGAGGTAGTTGCACTACATCATGACGAGAAGACGTTTTTGTTCGGATGTACGGTAGGGGGGACTGGGAGTCTTTCAAGGGTGGTACAGCGGGCCAGAATCTAAGATGGAGCATTCGGCTTTATTTTTCAACTTGGGCATGTTGGCTTCTTTTATTCTCATTTTTACTGCATGGAATCAGGAGTTCTCAGGATTAACAGATGGCGACATAGCGTGCGCTCAGGGAGCAGCATCACTTAGGCTATATCGCTTTGATACCCAGCCAAGATGGTAGATATGCAGCGTTAGATCAACGAGCATGTACGGTATTTCAAGAATGTTGCTATTGGGGAAGTAAACATAACTCTAGTGCCACAAAAAACCGGCTGCCTCTTCTCCCCTGGGTATTGGATATCAAAACCGCCGTTACCAATTCATCTCAGCCTTTGTTCTCGGCTGACCCAAAAAGTCCTTATCCAAACCCCTAGTCTGTAGTCGTATATATCATCCCTTCTTTACGTTTTTGATCATGCGCTTAATCCGATTCTTCTAGTAACCGTGTCGTGAACCAGGGTACTGACCCCATTCAGGAGGCTGCTGGCCAGGAGGCGGTCCGCCGTAGCCCTGCTGGCCGTACGGAGGATACTGAGGTGCACCGTATCCCGGGCCACCATACTGTTGAGGAGGAGGAGCACCATATTGGCCTGGGGGAGGACCGCCATATTGAACTGGGGGAGGACCGCCGTATTGGCCTGGGGGAGCTCCGTACTGAGCCTGAGGGGGCCCCCCATAACCACCGCCATATGAAGGCTGGGGCGGAGGAGCACCATATCCACCTTGCTGAGAGTGTCCCGAGTTGGAAGCCGCGTAGTTGGGGTTCTGACCGTATTCAAACGAAGACTGACTTGGTGGCGCAGGAGAGCTCGAGAGGTAGCCTGCAGCTGGATTGCCATCTTTGCCCTCCATCGAGTCAAGATCGCGGGTCTTGACTTGGGACCACAGGGATCCCGCAACCTTGCCATGTCCAGCATTAGCCATATCGCCGAATGTCCCATGGTTGCAGCCGCCGCCACCGATGCTGCGACTGTTACCCTGGACTTGGTTAAGAACGTGATTCTTATGATTCTTGACAGAGTCAGAGGAGAGAAGATGAGCAAGTTCGTGGCGGCGAGGGTGCTCGTCAGCCCACTTCTTGACAGTCTTGAACATGTCACGTTGAATCTCGATATGATCGTCGCGGGCCGCAGGGTGGTGGAACGCGCGGAGGACGTCGTTGACGACTTCGTCGACAGATACGCCAGTGTTTTCCCAAGCATAGAGGACGCGACTAGGATGGTTAGCTATGATGATTGTTGCGGGATAGTGGAGTTGGCTTACGGAACTGTGTACTGGAGAATGGTCGCGGCGATACGTCCAGCACATGAGTTCAGGATGTTGGTGAAATGGTCCTTGGATAACATGGAATGAGTGGGATCAGAGCACTTGGGATTGTCCCAAGGCTCATATTGAGATTTAGCACTGGCCGTGATGACGCCGGAAGAACCGTCCTTGAGAACCTTTGAGACCTGGTTGATGATAGGTCGGATGAAGGGAGCAAGAAGACCCAAGATGAAGGCGGTGAGGGTCTCGCTGATCTTCTCAAGAAGTTTCTCAAGGCCTGGGACCTTGGAAATACCGCGGCTGATGGCCTTGACAATTTTGTCGCGGAACTCGAGGATAGGATAGATCTTGCGGGCTGTCTCGACAGGATCGAAGTCGGGACTCATACCGGGAACTTGATTAGCATTGTCACGAGAGAGGTCACCTCGGGTCTGCTGGTAGCTCATGTTGCGCTGCTCTTGAGCTTCAGAGCTGGCCTTCAGGTCTCGGGCCTGCGCGGCGAATCCGTCACCGACACCGGGAAGCTTTGAAACCAAGCCGATGAAATCAGAGGGATTGGACTTGATTCCAAGGAAACCTCCAAGCAGGGATCGTTCACCACCGCCGCCACCGCCGGATCGATTGGAAGAGCCCTCGGCGTTTTTGAGCGCAACATCGACTTCGTCAACCTCAGACTGCGTGAAGTGATCCGAGGCCTCTCCAATGACGGAATGCAAGAAGTCGACGGCGCCAAATGTGCCAGTCACAAGGGGATATACTCGCTTTCCATGGAGATGGATCTCCGTATGCGCACCACAATGGGGGAACACAGAATGGTAGCCAAGCTCTCGTAGGGCAAGCTCACAGTAGTTGCTGTGGGCACTGAAATCTTCCATGGTGTGCAGCGCCTGACCAAGACATCTCAGAGCCTCGCAGAGGTCATCTTCGTTTCCTTTCTTGGAACCGCTGGTGTAAAGACGACCATAGTGGATGCTTCTGGCGAAACTGTATCGCAGATAAGCGGCGCTGGTTGCCCAATTTCCATTCTCGTTCGCGATATAGTTTTTCATACCAGTCCGAGAATCAATTTCGGTTTCTATTTTCTCAACGGGCCCTCGTAAACGTTTATCAAAAGTTCGCGCATCAACTCCATCTCCGTAACCGAGAGGATTGTCGATGTGTTCTTCTGGACGATAGACGCCGAGGCGGTCCGCGGTAACTTCGAACTCTCCGGTGGCATAGCCGTGAGCCATGAAAGAGAGAACCCAAACCTGTCGGTCAAGTAAGCATCACAGAGTTATTGGTGGCGCAAAGCAACGGCTCATACAAGAATGCGAATAGTCTCGGCATTGACACCCTTCAAACTGCCAATATCAACGGCCTGGGAATAGTCGCGTAACCAATTTCCAAAGTAGGTACGTTTGATAAGCATAGAAGTCCATTTCTTTCCGTGAAGGAAGGCGATCGTCTCGAGCATATCCTCAATGTCTGAAAATGATGTGAGCAACGCGATGTAACGGGACAGATATGGAGGGGTAATTTACCTCCATGGCGCCAGTTGTGGCCTTCGACCTTTGCGCGTGTCAGTAGGAGAGAAAGAATCTGCCATGAGGGATGTCCAATACTGACCTGAGCAATTGAAGGAATGTTTCCAGCGCCGAAGGCTTCAGCTTTGCCAGGAAGCAGGATGAGGCATACTGCGATCAGCAGCAACCACGAACCCCGCGGCATGGAGAATGACGGCATGGTAAGTTAGTGATGCAGCCCTATGGCGGGGTTGTTGAGCAAGGGGCGTAATGCGAGTAGGAGTCTAAATGGTCCAGAGGAATATGTAGCAAGATAAAGGACAAAATGATGGTCGCAGCAAGAGGCCAAGAGGAGGTTTAAAAACTTGATATGCCAAGAGAGAAAGAGAGCGAATGTGACATGCAGATTAGGTAGTCGACCTAGAGCAGGTCACACTGATGACGGGATCTGTTGTGGCTGGGCTTGGGGTTCGTTAGGAGGGAGGGAGTACGAAGTGGCTCCAGCTTTCAGCTCCCGAAGGCGATTCCTGATTAGCATTGGACGTGGCGCTTATTGGGCTGATGGGATTTCCGCTTCAGGCACATGTTAAGCAAAAGCCTAGGCTAAGATTGGATAGCAAACGGCTGGGCGAGAGGCCTCTCAAGGATGAGCTCGACCTCGACTCTATTCGAGTTGATTGCGAAGCTTAACCCACCCACTAGGTACCTACTTGTGGCTCGGCAATTGAATGAATATGAGGCTCAGCCAGACGATACGTAAACATGTCTTGGCGTTTCAATTTCTCATAATACGTCTGTTCAATGCTAAGTTAAAATACGCTAGAATCTTTTTAATAGAGATTAAACCTAAGCTTACCTTGGGATCTGAAGTTTGCTTGCTCCTGAAGCCTGTGTAGGCTGACGTTGATTGCTGACCTCAAGGTTGTTGGGTCGTGGTAAGAGGGTTCACTTACAGCCATCATCAATAGCGTTTCCTTGTCCTCAAGCAAACCAACAAATCTGCCAGATACGTTTCAAGACTCCAGTAATGTCTTATCTCACTCTCAATTCCCGTTTCACTTGTAAGTGGCCTGGTTCAGTCATTTACAAACACAAGACTTGACTGGCATTGCGAGCTCTGTATTTAGGAAAAACCGACCAACTTAAGGACACCATACATCACGGAGCCTCTGCAAATGTCACGCTTGCTTTTCAAGTACTGTGACATAATCCTCTCCCATACTAAAAGGTCCGCTCATATTCTCAAGGTCGCACGGTATGATGTGGAAGAACCAGTAGCCAGTCGAGACGAGCTTGAGGTTTTGTTTGGTGGAGCTCATCTGGGTTAGTACATAGTAAAGGAGATCCGGCTTCTTCGGAAAATAATCCTTGGCAGCACCATGCTGTGATCGGAGCATACGGATCACTGGGATTCCGATGTTGCCTGAAAAACATCCGGGTTAATTGATTGTTGTCCCCGCTGAGGAGATGAATCCATTGTACAGTTGGAATTCGTAAGGCCATTGATCGACTGATCGATAGACTTTTCGGTCCCGAATTACCCAGATAGGAAAGATAGCATAAGCGAAAGATAAAGAATACATTGTCTGAGTGCCTGAAAGCTGACATTTATATCCGAATATTACGATTACGATGTATAGAGCGTATGGGTTGTCTCACAGTGCACGATGATACCGAGTCTTGCATGTGACGTTGCAATGTCCGTGACAAAATGCCAGATTGTTACTGTATAAACTAATCTCGATCGACTTTCAGCATTGACAGGCTCAGCTAGTAGGCGTCATAGCAGGGACCGTATCCCCATCACTAACACTTGATCAGTCTCCTTAACCTCAATCGCCCAAAAACCAATTGTCCACTGCTAATTTCAATACAAACACTGTCTCATTTGTCGTTCCGGCAAATACTCTGATATCAGGTCTTTCGTCCCGATGCTGTGGCATGTTTTATGGTCATTGTAGCGCCACTCTTCTGCTAACACGGATGGGGATCCTCATTAAAAAAAATATCCCCTGGATGGACCCCTGTGCGGCGACTTTTACTTGCCGCTTATGCCGCCCTTTCATTCATTCCCTGGACTGTTTGATATTAAACCTTTTTTAACTTAATCCTTAATTCCCCTCCCCAAGGTTTCAATCATTCTATCCTCCACTCTCCTTCAGTTTCCCTCATTTTCCAATCTGCCTTGGTTGTCGACAAGGAGCATCTCTGCTTGTGCGTTGCTTCAATCGTCTTGCCTTACCATCCTCATCTCGACCCGTACGTTCCGACCGCTGCTTCAACAAAATGCCTGGACGTACTCTACCAACTTTCACTCGCGCTGAGGTGGAAGCGCATAACTCTGGTGACTCCTGCTATGTCACCATCGGCAACAAGGTCTACGACATTACCGATTTTGTTGAGGATCATCCTGGCGGCCCCGAATACATTCTCGAATACGCCGGTCGTGATATCGAAGAGATCCTCAAAGATGCTGATTCTCATACACACTCTGACTCTGCCTACGAGATTCTCGATGAGAACCTAGTCGGATTTCTCGTCTCTGAAAAGGCCGTGAATGGACACGCAAATGGAAAGGCCAACGGCAACGGAAACGCAAAGCTGCCCAATGGTGAAGCCAACGGAGACGCCAATGGCTCCGTCCACCCCCGAACCGGAATGTCTTGCGCGGAGGACTTGAGCAAGGATACAGACTATAACTTGGACTACAAGAAGAACAAGTTCCTCGACCTGAACCGGCCCCTCTTCCCTCAAATCTGGTTCGGTGGTTTCTCCAAGGAATTCTATCTCGATCAGGTCCATCGCCCTCGCCACTACAAGGGAGGCCAGTCTGCACCTCTATTTGGCAATTTCCTTGAGCCTCTCTCCAAGACCGCCTGGTGGGTTGTTCCTATGGTCTGGCTGCCTTGCGTCGCATACGGCACCTGGGTTGCTTCTCAAGGGTTTGAAAACCAGCTCTTCACCTTGGGCTACTGGTCATTTGGCGTGTTCTTCTGGACCATCATTGAATATGTCCTGCATCGCTTTCTGTTCCATCTTGACTAGTATGTTGCCCAACTGTTTACTCCTGAGCTCACCGCTAACCTTAATAGCTACCTACCCGACAACCGTGTTGGAATCACACTTCATTTCATCCTTCACGGCATCCACCATTATCTCCCTATGGACAAGTATCGTCTTGTTATGCCTCCTACGCTCTTCGCTGCTTTGGCTGCTCCCTTCTGGAGGTTTGCACATGCTGTACTTTTCCACAACTGGTATGCTGCTACTGCAGCCTACTGTGGCGGCATCTTTGGATACGTCTGCTACGATCTCACACATTACTTCCTTCACCACCAAGACCTTCCTCTGTGGTACAAGGAACTCAAGAAGTATCATCTTGCTCACCACTTCCTTGACTATGAACTCGGTTTCGGTGTGACGAGCAAGTTCTGGGACAGTGTATTCGGTACTGAGCTGATCTATAACACCAAGAAGACGAAATAAGCCTGTAATAATGCACGAAATCTGCCTGGCGCAAGGAGAACCAATTCAAGCCAGGACACAGTACATATCTGTCTTGCTTCCATAGTAGTTGGCGAATACTGGGTTGTACGGAGCAGTCATGATTTTATGGATGGTAACGAACATGGTGGTCACTGACATTAATGGCGATGAATCATTCTCATATATAGTTTTAATGTTTGGGACTGGTTTGCCCAATGGGTCGGTCTATTCTTGGATAGAGTTACTTTAATAATGAACCTTTTATTGGATAATTTCTGCTTCTCTCCATTGTTGAGGCTCTCTGCTTCACTGTGTCTTGTGGCATAACCGACGTGGTGCTGCGATAATCGCCACGTGTCTCGTCACGTGCAAGCCACTGGCACCTTCCGTCAAGCCAAAAGTTTGACCCGTCAGGAGTTTTCAAGGCAACCTCACGGTCCTCACCCAACAAACGTCTCACCCGACGACAGTAATTATCAAATAACCCGACAGAAGAGGCTCGCGAGCAAACGACAACCTGGTGCTAAATCAACAACGAATCCTAAATCGGAGTTTTACCAGACTTACACAGACATCATGGCTACCTTGGACGTGGAAGCACTCCTGGACGCCACCGCTAAGGATACCTCTGAACAGAAGACTAAGAGTCCTGTGGGGGATAGAACGCGAGACGAGCCCGAACGGAGGGATAGGGAACGTGATCGCGGCCGTGACAGAGACGGAAGTCGACATCGCGACCGCGATCATGGGCGACGCAGAGATCGTAGGGACAGTCCCAACCGAAGCCGTAGGGGTACACCCGATGTAGGAACACCTCGAAGCGATGCTGGAAGCCATAAGAGTAGGAGGAGAAGCCGCAGTCGCGATAGCGACCGCCGTCACTCACGCCGAAACAGAGATGGCGATTACTACAGAGGTGGACGACGTTCTCGTTCACGATCTCGCTCTCCCTACCGCCATTATCGCCCCCGTGACGACCGGGATCACCGTGACCGCAGAGACCGCGACCGAAGAAACCGCGATTATGGACGCGGTCGTGATGACGAACGTCGCGAAACCAAGCGTGAAGAAGGCAACCCCCAACTTACCGAGGACGAAAGAGATCGTCGCACTGTTTTTGTGCAGCAACTTGCCGCTCGTCTGCGCACTCGCGAACTCAAGGAATTCTTTGAGAAGGTTGGACCTGTCAATGAGGCTCAAATTGTCAAGGACCGTATTAGCCAAAGATCGAAGGGGTAAGCCGAGCAAAGCTAAATCTATTCTAGAGTCTAATCACTGACAATGTGCAGAGTTGGTTATGTCGAGTTCAAAAATGAGGAATCCGTTACTCAGGCTCTTCAACTTACTGGACAGAAGCTTTTAGGTATCCCTGTCATCGTACAAGTCACAGAAGCCGAGAAAAACCGGCAAGCCCGAAACCCTGAAGCTTCGGGACCTCACCCTAATTCTATTCCTTTCCACCGCCTTTATGTCGGCAACATCCACTTCAACGTCACCGAGCAAGACTTGCAGGCTGTATTTGAGCCATTCGGTGAGCTTGAATTCGTTCAACTTCAGAAAGATGAGAACGGCCGCAGCCGCGGCTACGGCTTTGTCCAGTGAGTTCTTCTATCCATTTACTATACTATTTACTGACATTCCCAGGTTCCGTGATGCTGGTCAGGCACGAGAGGCACTGGAGAAGATGAACGGCTTTGATCTAGCTGGACGTCCTATCCGCGTCGGACTCGGAAACGATAAGTTTACCCCTGAGAGTACTGCCAACATGTTGCAGAGATTTTCCGGACAGAATCAAAACCAGAACTTCCAAGGTTCAGCTTTCTCTGGTTCCGGCGGACGAGGCCCCCAGTCCTCAACATTCGACCGAGCTGGCGGTCGAGACAATGAGAAGACTGGAGGTGCTAGTGCTCTTGATGACACCGATGTCGCTGGTGTGAACTTTAACAACTATAGTCGCGATGCATTGATGAGGAAACTCGCTCGAACCGATGACAGTGCCACCAACGGCCATGACGAGCGCCAGGTGCTTAAACCCAAGACAGAGACGAAGCCATTGCCTGTTAATGTCAACATGGCCAGTCGCTGTGTTGTGTTACACAACATGTTTGATCCTGAAGAGTACGTATCTCGGCCATTTCACTTGGAACAAATGCTGACATTTCACAGAGAAGAGGGCACCGATTGGGTCAAGGAGCTCGAGGACGATGTTCGTCAAGAGGCCGAGAGCAAGTATGGACATGTGGTTCACATCTCGGCTGACCCCAACTCCAAGGGTGACATCTATCTCAAATTTGACAAAGTCCAGGGCGGCGAGAATGCCATCAAGGGCCTAAATGGCCGATACTTCGGCGGACGAATGATTGACGCGTCACCTGTTGTAGATGCCGTCTACAGCAGTTTGTTCTCACGTACCCGGGCAATCTAAGCTAATACTTGGCTTGTCAACAACGCTCTCTAGGACTCTCGCAGGTTAGCAGAGTCCAATTCAACTGGCTGAAGAGCACCACTAAGAATTCCTGGTGATCAACAGACTTGAAGTCTCCGCTTTTTCCGGATTTCCCTCCATTGTCATCTATATACGATCCTCGAGCATGACTTATATCAAAAATGACGACTCCCATCTCACACATCAAGGTTTTCAAGTTTCGAAACATCACATGCCCTTTTAACCAAATCACGGTGTCGCAGGTTTCCGCCCTATATCCCGACCTACCATATCTGGACCCGATGCGCACGCGCTCTCTCATCCGGATCAATGATCGAACTCCAGGTTCAGCACTCATTTAGTCGCAAGGACCTTCGCTGATGTCTGTACCCTAGGAAGTCTTCCCCTTTTAATCGAGAAGGGGCAGCAACCCAGTTTTGCACCTTTATTATCTGAATAGTTTGTTACAATATAGAAGAATGTCTTGAGAGTGATTATTTCTTATCTTTATTGTGACCATGTACAGTGATATGCAAAAGGTAAGGGAGATATGAGACCTGGTCATTGCTTTACTGATAATGTGCAGTGGCTCTCATCAATGCATCTCCTGCTTCATATGAACGGGACGCGCCCTGTGTGTGATATTTACGGACGATGTAGATTCACCAAGAGAAGACTACCCAATAAGAAGGGAAATGCTCCTGAGTTTAGTGTAAGTCTTGACGTTGTTCTCGAAGTATCGTATAGTGTCGAAAACATCGAACATGACTCTTTTTGCCTCCGATCTACTTGCATTATAAACTCAATCTGAAGAGGACGCTCCGTGGTGTTATTTAACTGCATTGCTTGAACATACCAGCCTGTTTCAATCTTGCCCTGTCTCATCCCTTTGCTTATTGTTTCGCTGAATGTTCGTCTGGATCTTTGTTTCCGAGTGTCATATGGCCGATTGTCTAGACCTTTAAGTCAGGCACCATAGCAAGCGCTATTGTTTCTAGGTACCTGGCTCTCATTGAAATGCCCTATTAACCACTATGAGCAAAGTTCTAATCTCCAACCTTGTTGAATCAGGTCGGGCCCGGTTTCCTGAGCTGCTGGTCACTGGCGGTGTCAGTGTCAGTGCCAGTGCCAGGCAACCGAGGAGCCAGTTGCCTCAAGAGGGAACATTTTGGGAGAATATGTTTTAGGACCGCTATGGCTCTCTCTCTCTCTCTCCGTGTGTGTTTGTGATCCAGTAACTTCTGGATTTGTCAACGTTCGCAAAATATAAGGTCTTTGGCAATATTTACGAGAGGGCAAGCTGATATCTTTCATCTTTTACCTTCAAATTCCCCGTCAGTCTTGATTTCTCGCTTGTCAAACAGGAAAGGATTCATCCCGGAGTGTGCCAAACACAGGACGAATACCAAGCATAAAAGTTTAGCTCGGGCTTGCTTTTTCAGCCTCTCTCCTACACTTTCAGCCTTCTCAGTAAAGTGCACTCATCATTTGGCCTCCACATATTCCTATTTTCATTCCTATTGTTCCCTTACCGAGCATCGCACTTTTCCTACTCTCCAATACTTGAGCAAGTTTGCTCAGTCGATGATGACACACGAGTATAAAACGTCCTCTTCTACTGACAGTCACTTCGCGCCGAGTCAACCCTCGTCAAAGTGGTCTTCCAGCATCGGGAGCCGTGATACCAAACCTTCCAACACGAACACCATGTTGAGTATCAACTTCTCGACACCTCTCGCGGGAGCTGCTCGATCCGAGAGGATCAAGCAGATGACCAACAATCACGTAAGTCACCGAATTTCTTCGTCTTTTTGCTTGCCTTTCTACACGGCTCCAGTCGCAACGTATCTCCGGGTCAACCACTGACGTTCACTGCCTCACAGCCCGCCTTTGAAAAGGCTCGCATGTCGCAAGAGATACTTGTCAAGATCCAGACATCTCTTCGCCGCATGCCTGGTGTTTCTTCCAAGGAATCTAATGAGATCATCACAAAGCTACAGGAAGTCGGGCAAATTATTAGCTCAGAGACTAGCCAACTTGTTGATGCGCTCATGAACCTAACCCTCGATCAAGAGGACACGGACAAGGCCATCGCGCGAATGAGTATCGAGGCCAATCTTGCCAAGGCAGAGGCTGATGACCAAAGCCACAACCTGGGTAACCTTCGTACCGAGCTGGCGGATGAGAAGGGCAAACGCCAAGAAGCGGAGGCCGAAGCCGCCAAACTCAAGAGTTATCTTGAGAAGCACATGGATGAGTTGAAGTCTCTCAAGGCAAAAGTTCGTGATAGTGGTTCTGAGGGTACCATATCGAGCGCCGTTCACGATGAGTTGGTCAAGGTACGCAGTTTGTTCTATATAACTCTAACAAAACTGACGAAAGGATTCAGCGACTTGACAACTCCATCAATCACCTGGAGAATCAGCCCAATGCTGGCCGATCCACGTTGCCCATGAGCAACTCCAGTCCTGACGCTGTGGCACGTGCTCTTGAGACCATCGCTGAGGCGTGCCCTGAGAGAAACGCCGCGCAGAAGTCTATCATGTCTCTGCGCTCTAATAGCACAGACTCTCCTAGCAAGGCTGTTGGTATCAATGACGGCGCTCTTCAGTCTCAGCGTCCCTCTTCTGCCTTGCAGAACAGTCGCCCTCCTAACCTGCCCACGCGCTTTGGCTCTCACATTGTGCCTCCTCCTTCTCGCCCAGGATCTGCTGCTCCAAGTGAGCGCCGGTTCAATCAGTGGGCTCCTCCTACTCCTGTTCAGAGCCAACCTCGCTACGCAGTCCCTCCTCCAAACGGAGCTGGACCTCAGTCCATGTTTGGCCGAAACGCCCCCCGCCGTGGTTTCAGCAACGGTACTTATCGTCCTAATGCACCTGAATTTTACCCCCAATCCTATGGACAGCCTGACAAGGGACCGTCTACTCTGAGCAATGGCGGATTCGGCCAGCAGCGCCGGGAGTTTTGCCCTCCTACCCCTTCTCACAACCGCAACAAGTACAGTCGCTTCCGCGATCCTGTCCAAGCTCCTGATTTTGCCGCCCCTCCTGGTGCGCTGACTACTCGTCCCTCTTTCCCTGGTCCCCCTATCCACATCACCGAAATGACCATTGGGGCGTGGCATGACCAGCTGACGGAACTTTACTCGACTGTCCGCCTCTTCGTCGACGTCTATGCTGACAAGCCGACTTTCGTCAACCCTATGGATCTTTCTAGCACTCGTCTCTGGCCCGTTCTCTTGGCTACTTACCACCCCCTCTCAGAGACCGAGGCAATCTCCTACCTGGACTTTCACCTCAAGGACAGAAGTTCCAAGTCTTGCCTTGTCACTCGCGTCATCATTGACTACATTGTCAACCGAGTTTGGGTTCCTCGGGCTTGGATGGGTGCTGAGACCGATGCTACCTATGGCCTCGCTGAAGTTGAGAAGGATCTTGAGAGAACTCAAGGTAAGAAGACACTAGTCCGAATAATCAAAGTGATCGACTAACAAATGTTGCAGGCCAGACCGCAGTCCGGCGACAGCACATCCTTGATCGACAGGCGACTATCGTTGACTCTATCCTCAAGATGGACAGCTTCGAGGAGTTCAGTAGGGTCCGTTGCCGGGAGATCTCGGACGTCATCATTCACATGGTCGAGCCACTCCTAAACCCCACCGCCGACCCTGAGACTACCTATAGCGAGCTCGAGAAGGTCTCATCTGGTGCCTGGGCTCTGTCGAGCCGCATTCTCAGCAGTCGGCTGACATTTGACTTCCGCTTCCCTGAGATCGGAAGCCGATTCTCGCACCAGTCCATGTTCCCCATCTGGCCCGACTCTGATCCCCATGAGCTTCAGGCTGAACATTGGCGAATTGCCCTTGTCACCACACCTGTTGTGACCTGCCGCAATGACACCGGCTCAAACATCTCTGCTCACTCAGTTTGTATGGCTGATGTTGTATGCATGCGATAAATGTACCACCGTTGACTCATTGTTGTTGATCTGTGCGATTAACGTCTTGAGGGTAAAAGACCTCTGAGTCTAGAGAACCACCATGGTTCTTTCAAGTACGGTGAACAATGCCACTGTACCATAATGTCACACTACTGTTGACACCGATTACACACTGCCACGATGCTGTGACTACCTGGAAGGGGAAGACACATTCCACCTACCAGCACGACTTAGAGACGGTCGTTCATAAAAGTCAGGCGATCACGGGCGTTTAGTATTTGATTTCAGGTAGATTTGCTTACTTTTTTCTATGCGCATTTTTCTGCATGCACAAAGGCATTGGGTTCATTTGACGGCAGGATATAGGCATCCTCATATCGCAACTCATAACCCCTTCTGGAGATTACCGAGATCTATAACCCAAAGACGGTGTTGTTTCTTTGCATTTTCATTTCCGTCGTGGGGAAAACAGGTATAAGGGGGTTTCTGGTGGTTGAAGATGCAATCAATCGTCGGGGGGACACAAGCAATTACTGGGTTCACGATCAATCATGGGAATTGTTACGGCCTTGAAGAAGAAATGAGGCAGATACAATCAAAAAAAGATGTAGATGCGATTGATTTTAGGGGTAATAATTGATTTTGACGCATGAAACTAACGAAACTAATTGTGATCTGATGTTCTCGTGAGAGTCATCCCGGTCCTGTTGGCCAGTGAGATCCATCTTGTCTAGTCTATAAGAAGCCCCGAACTCCTGGTATCAATGAAAAGCAGAATACCACCACCGTAATAATACAATAGAGGAAAGAAATTATGAGCCCGTAAAGAAGGAGCCATTACAAAGTGAATGTTTAGTGACGGCGGCCCTGAGGAGAGCTACGCGTAGACTTGCGATCGAGGCGTCGCACAACAGCACCAAGAACAACCTTGAGAATCCCATCTGCGGTCAAAGCCTTACTGTTGTCCGAAGTAGTGGAATTCCAAGTTGCTGTATCAACCATATCGCGAATGCCCTGATCCGCGAGATCATCGTCGAGCTCACGCAGAGCCTTAGTAGCACCAGGCTCGTTGCCAACCTGGAAGAACTGGATGCCAACTTGATGAGGAGGAGCCTCGATCTGATCAAGCTTCTTGGCGTGATGAACGATGATGCTCTCTGGGTCGTCCGTGGGACATCCGTCGGTGATTATGATGATGTTGACCGGTTTGGTCGAGTCAATGTTGGCCGCACGACGGGACAGATGGGCGACGTATGGCTTGAGGATGCTTTGAAGACGAGAGCCCGTTGGGGTTGCTCCGCGGGGGCGGACAGACTCGAACAGGCGTTGGACTTGGTTGGCGTCACGGATCTGAAAATATCCACCGGGTGCTTGAACTCCAGTTCCGGCGGCTGGTGATCGGTGGTTCAAGAAGTAGACGTCAATACCATCGGGGTCGTGAGAGGTACAGATCGGGGCAATAGCGCTCAGCGCCTCTCGAACCTCCCTCCACGATCGACCAGCCATGGATCCAGAGTCGTCAATGACAAAGATGGTATCGAAAGTAGACAGGAATGCATATTTATCTTCGGCACTGGTGATGCTTGACATGCTAGGCGCTGGTGAAGCTCCGCGGTGAGGAAGATCGAAAAGAGGAGCTATCCTTTGAGTGGACTCATAAGTAGGAGGAGCCTCCTCGGGAACATCGAGGAAGGGGTTGTTGTTGTTGTTCTTGGTGTTTGAGATTGAGTTGCCCATTTCGAGATGAGTATGATTCTCGGTAGAGGACTTCTTGGTTGAGAACTTATCCTTGATGCGGCTGAACATTTTTGGTGATGAAGGTGAGGCTGCGTGAGGCATGTCGCGAATGGGTGGCTTTATAAGTGTCTAGTTGGGTTGAAGGTTTGAGTTGCGGCTGTGAGTGAGTCACGCGTGTTCTTTGTCGCGAGAATCTGAAGCTTGTTCACAAAGTAAGTTCAATGATGTGAATGGTTTTGAATAAGCTTCTTGTTCGGTGGATTGTGTGTGTGTGTTTATTGATAATAGTACCTAAGGTCATCTGGGGTGGCCATGGCAACTCTTATATCAACCATGATGCATGCAAGTCGATGTTCGTTGATAGGTAGGCAGCCAAGGCAGACTAAAGTCGTCGTTCCAGGCAAATGTAAGTATCTCGATGGTGTTTGTTCATTTCCAGTTCCACTTGCACCGCCTTGAAGGGCAGTTTCGCCATTGTCCCAGCATCGATCAATATGTGGTTCGCCTTCTGGGCCGCCACAAGGGACAAGGCATTCTCGTGACCCCTGTACAGCTCCTGGACACAGCCTCCACCCCCACTATATGCACAACACAAGACGCCACTTTAAGCTGACGACTGGCCAATCACTAATCTTGTTGAGATGGCTATGCCCTGTCTAGCCTGTCATGTCAAGGTCGTTCCATGCTGCCGGATCTGCCCAAGGTAGATCTGGACAGACAGACTGTCAATGACAGGTTGGACCCTTGCAAAAGCTATTAGTTCAGCATACCTTAGGATGATCAATTCGAAATTATAAGGCATATCAAATGATAGTGAAGCCCAGAGGCATTCTTTACCCCGTGCTTGTGCAAGTCCAAACAAATGGCGACTCTAATCTCGGCTTATTATGATATAACCTCTTGTTGGTGTGTCAACAGAGGCTTGCTTGCTGTACCTGAGCGACCTGCAATCTCCTCGATCTGGTCTTTAAAAGGCTCCTTGCTTGTAGGTCAGGCCAATCAAAATACTAATTTATCTTGTCCTTCTTGCAGGATTATCCCTGGTGTTGCAACATCTTGACGAACTATCCTGCACATGGATGCCTCGTGCCAGACTGAGCCTCGTCTGTTCAACCTTGTATGACCTGGAATGGTGTTGCAAATATAAGTGTACCCATCTTTTGTAAATGATCACCTGTTGCATACATTCAAGTATACATTTCTCTGCTAAGCACATCACCGCTTGCAGCAATTGATACACACACACACACACATTGCGGATATTTCAGTGTTTTGCGCAAATGCGCACTTAGACAACACACGATGGCAGTAATCTCCGTGAGGGTCAACAACTACCTTGTCTTGCCAGAAAACTACGATATATTTTCTACTTTTCAAGGATCTACCAAGCCAACATCAATGTACAAATCTTGATGCATACTTCTGTAGAGACTCAAATATCGACTGTGGTTCAGCCAATATTTGCACTAGACTCTCTGCGCTGTCCTTCTATTTCTATCCGTCAAGACTATTGCGTATCTCCTACTATTATGGCCTTGTCAGTTGATCTTTCATACATTTGCGACTGAAATGCCACCGACTTTCAGTTTCTCGGGCCTAGTGCATTTCAAGCACCTCTGTGACAGCCAGACATAGGGATTTCCAGTCCGTCATCCTCTTGAACTAGGTACCTGTTCTTCTCAGATTAGCAAAAGAGTGTCCGAGGTTACAGCAATATGTCTTGTCATGGTTCCAATTCGTTTCTTTTCCCGTGAAAGACACTGGACGGACAAAGCTTCTTGACACGCCAACGGAGGTTCAAATTCCACCTCAACACTTGCAAACCTAGATGAGCAGTCACCTGAATATCCGCTTGTCCATCACGTCTGTGCTAATGCTGGTAGTTATCAAGCATCAGCAGGCCGACGAATATCCCCTCGAGTATACAGAAGAGTGAAATGAGATTAGCAAGAAGGCACTGAGAGACCTGACTCTATCCGGCCTCGGGCACTGAAACTGGAAAACACCGCGGAAACTCTAATTTTCTGTCCTGATAGAAGTCTCTGATACTATCAAGTATTGTTCAGGAAGGCTTTGCTGATGTTCCCAAGTTTATGGTAGAAATGTAAAAGCTTCAAGACTGAACGTTAGTAAAGACATTGACTGAGATGACGGGATGTGATGATTCCAAAGTGATAAAGTAATGCAATATCAGCCTATTCCTTCCAGAGTTTAGGCTACTCTCTCATGCATAAACTTAGACTAGAGTCATCGAGATAAGGTTAATTGAAACAATTGATAGCCACCCCCCTGGTTAATCCTAGTGATTTCTCGTATAAGTCCCTTTGACCTTCGGAACTACATGAGCAGTAGTCTCGGGCTTGTTATACTCGTCAAAGAAATGGAACAACCAATGCATCAGTCAATTTCTTCAAGAATTATGTTATGGATCTTATTCGGTTCCAGCGAGTGTATTGACATCGTCTACTATTAACAAAGTATAGGCCAGGGTAAAACAAAAGGAAGAGGCCACCATGTATAAAAAGAAACATTTATAACGAGGTCTAACCGCACCCACTAGATTCCATAAGAAGAAAAAGGTTTCAAAAAGATCCCCACGATTATCTCCTCCAGCAGTCCATGATATCCCTCCAATTGCTTTCGAGGACGCCGCTTCTTCCAATACTTTTACCCAGTAAGTCTCATCCCCTCCGGAGTCAGAGTCTTTAAAAACCACACCTCATACGCCGCGTCATGCAGTGAGGGGAAACCCACCGTATTCCCCTTCCAATATCCCTACTTAACTGCTCCTTGGCAAGGCAGAGCATATTGAAGCAGACTGAAGACACAACGTGAAACAAGTTGCTTCCTCAGTCACAAAAAAGGTAGCTGGCAGATGCTGCTAGTTTCCATATAGTTTAACAAAATGGCATTCCCTTCCCATCGAACTATTATCGAATTTCAAGGATACCATTAGAAGAATGCTTGTTGAATTTAAGCTGTCTTGGGCTTCGGGCGGGGAAGACCCTGCTCTCGGCGAGTCTTGAGATCGATCTCAGCAAGGCCCAAGCTGGCATTGTAAAGCTGAACGCAGTTGATGAACTGCTTGAGGAACATAAAAGGAAAGCTAACCCCGGCAATTATCCAAGGTACTGTAGAATCCATCTTGTTCGCACGTGCAAGCTCGAGAGCAGCAGGACTGAAGGGGTCGGGGAAGATCTGGGCGAGGATCGAAGTGTTGACTTGAGCACCAGCCTGAAGCTCGGCACCGACAGTCTGGATGGGCTTGATGAGGTAGGGCGAGACGAGAGGAGACGAGAAGCAGAGGAGGTAGAGAGCAATGAAGAAGAGCTCGTTGAGAGCACAGAGGGCGAACAGGACATTCTAGGCGAAATCAGTATATAACACAGGTGCCAGTGTTTGAAGATGCATACTTTGTTGGTGTAGTAGAGGCGCAATAGCCAGTTCTTGCTCTCATCAATGCTCTTGTGGCTGGCGTTGGTGCCTGAGACAACAAGGGTAGCATACATATGCATGTAGTGGCTGGCAAGGTCAAGAGCAATCAAGCCCTGGAAAACAATGGCCCATCGAGGAAAAGCGGAAGAGAGGAAGACAATAAGACAGGCTGTAGTACAGCGATCTGTGACCATATCAAGAACAGCGCCGAAGCGAGTGGACTGTTCGTAGATACGCGCGGCGTAGCCATCGAGGGCATCGAGGAGACATGAGACGCTGTAGAGGAACGAGCAAGTACGAGGATGGAGGGGCATGTAGTAGAGAGACGCGATAGCAAGGACGATGCGCGCGTAGCCTAGGCAATCGTCAGTAAGCCTTGACTTGATTTTGAAAATGATTTCTTCTTATCATACCAATAATGTTGGGGATGAAAAGGAAGATGTTCTCGCGAGGGGCATCGTCCGAAGCATCCGCGACGCCGTTGGCAGACCCGTTCCCGTTGGATCTAACTTCAGGCTCGGAATCAGAGGAAGGGGTTTGGGCCTTTGCGGCCTGTCGTCGAGTTTGTGGGCTCATGGTGTTTGTGAGGTTTCGTATTATTGTATGTGAAAGGCGAAGCTTCGAGTTATCGTTATTATCGAGGTGGTGTGGCTTATCATGCAGCGGCGGAGTTTGGATCGAGATAACGGACAGACTTCTGCGAAAGGGGCAGGGATTACTTGGCGCTGTTGAAGCTATCGAAGAGGCCAAAGAGAATTTAGTTATAGGTAGAGTTGTCGCGTTCCGCAAGGGGTTAACAAAAGAGACTCGTTGAAGATGTCAGAAGGAGTGTATGTGAAGGAAGAAAAATAGAATCTACTTAGGTAGTTAGGAGGAAGCTCCAAAAACTCGAGTCGAGCGGAGGAAGTCAATGGGTGATGACGAACGGCGGAAGGCAAGGTAAGCTTACCTTAGGTTAGAGGCTCCCTTTCCATGAGATACTCCCGCCAAGCGAACAACAGGGGGTGGTTTTTCGGTAGTCTCGGACATGTTTAGAGCTTGGCTGCGTGTATATTCAGCGGCCCGGTGTGTTGATTTGCCCGCTTTCCACTGGCCGAGAGCTCCAGATTTGCACCAGTCGCAGATTGATCCCCTGAAATTAATAATATCCGCTCATGGCAAATTGTCAGCTTAGAAAGAGGGCACCTACTCCACTTTCAGGGTCTATTTCTTGGATATTTGCCAATGAACAACTCATCATCTCACTATCAAGACGTATGATTTGTTCATGAAAATCTCGAGATCCAAGGTTGCCGGTCGCTTGATCGTGAACTCGGCCTCGACTTGCAGAGACAACATATGTTTTTTCCATGTCATGCATGTCATGTCATGGCTTGTCTCGTCAAGACATCGATTCCAGAGCGTTATTTCCGGCTAGCATGTTGTAGTCGAGACGTCGCACTGGTAATAATACCAGGGCAGATAGAGTAGGTGGTGATCACTCTAACGTACCTAGATTAAATCCATCATTCGCGGCAAAATGTTCAAATCACGGCCCCTACAATTGCTGCGGTTGAGGTTGTCTTGGTATAGACATAATTGAGCGTAAAACAGCTTCATGTCCTAACATAATGCATGCTTTAGTGCTGCTTTCCCTTCAACTCACTACGATGCCTTGCAATGGCAGCTGGTTCTTGATGACAGTGAGCCTGGTTATCATGACATCGTAAGCCACAGTAATTGCCATTGAGATCAAGACATATGCGCAATAAGAGGACAACTTTGTAGACTATTAAGAGTTCATTTAGTTACAGACATTGTCGTACGAACCTCGCAACCGTATCAATGAATGCGAGCCCATACATGGCACTAAGTTGATGAACCCACGGGTCAAAGAACTTGCGCTTCATTGAAAAACTCAAACACAACGCAGACTTGAGACTACAACCCTGCCGGTGGAACTCTTGATTCAACTAGGTCGATAGCCTCGCTTCAATAGAGTTTGACTGGGACTATTGTTGTCAGTGGCTGAACAGTCATGATATATGATCGACTGATCCCGAGTATCCCTGGGACCCTGGCCTTGGTCACAATTCACTCCAGTATGTATAATGACAGCCGAGTGAGAAATTGACGTCTCGGTTTAAATCACCAACTCGTTCCCAAACTTCAAAGCAAACACTTTTATGATATCTCCTATCTAGCGTCTCTGGCTTCAAGCCCCAACCCGCCTCGCTTCGGAACGGCTCCCACTTCCCGTCCCGTCTGTATATCTAGAACTGTGGTAGTCGCGCGCCAAGCAGTAGGTATTGAATTGCTTAACTCTGTGAGCCATGCAATCAGTCTGAATGTGGCAGTCAACTAAAGTTATTAGTTTGCGGGACTTTCAACTGCACGTTGACCAAGGTGGCAGTCGGCAACTGAAGTGTTCCCGGGTTGTCAATTGTCGCTTCTCACTGGCATGAGAAACAACGAATATCAATCGGTTGGTGGTTTTACGAGCTGCAACCACGCCAGAGGTCTGAAAATTCTAAATAGACTCGATGAAGCTAGCGACAGGCGTAACTTAGCAGAAAGTGGTAATTATGTCAAAGAGCAATTTCCAGAACAGTCCTCGTTCTGTTGCATTAGTTTTTCCCAACTCTGATAGATATTCGGGAGTTCCGGAGAGTGGAGGGACTTACGGCATAGCCGAGACAGCAGGCAGTACATACAGTAGTGCGGCACGCAGATGGGACCCTTGTTTTGCATGAGGAGCTTGTTGAGTGCTTGCGTTGAGGTATGCTGTAAGGTTAAGTGTGCCAGGGTTCAAGTGTATCTAGGCACGATTGTCCCCTGGAGTTTTGGTTGTCACTCGCGCGCGGGAGGCTAAGAAAGGCAAGTCTGGGGACGGCGGATCCTGACCCTGGTGACGATCTTGGGACAGTCGTGATGAAAAGCCCGAGCTTCAGGCTTGATATTCTTGGTCGTGGCTAGCTGGGCTGCTAAGGGGAAAAGGCGAGGGGTTAACGTAGACGGAGGGAAGTCTTGGCTTGGAGTAAGCCTCCATCCTTTAGCAAACTTGCTGTAGAGAGTTGATAGTCGTTGGTGGTAAAACGGCGGTGCCTTGCAGCAGCGAAAAAAAAAAAAAAAAAAAAAAAAAACCCATGTCAAGTGAAGCCGCTACTGCAGCTAGCTCATCTCACTGCCGGTTGCTCCGTTCCGTCGTTGCGTCTCATCACAAGTGACAGATACTTTAGCAGCGAGTCTCGGTGCGTACCGCAATCTTATCCACCGGCAAGCTATTGTCAGGGTTTGTATTTGTGCCAGTCGGACCCAGTCCAGGTACTCAGTTGAGACACGCCAGGTACCACGCCCAAGGATATGGGCTCTCGGTATCGTCCCGTTTTCCCGTCTCGTCGTTTCGATAAGCCGTCTTAGCTTCAAGAGTTACTGACAACATGTACCAGACAGGCAGGCAACTCGCATCTGGAGACGGTCAGGTTGATGCAAAGTCATGTACCTGGGGTTCTGTGGATCTCGACGTTGTACTCCGTGAGTTAGGTTAGTTGTCATGTCACCCTTAATCCCTCGCAGGCTCCGGCTTGAAGGATCGCTGAAACGGGTGTTTGCGGCAATAGCTTAGATGTCGTGTAACCCAGCCAGATCACTTGGGGGGTTTTGGAAACTCGGAGTGATGATCGTATCCTGACCGCCTCATGCCTGAGAGATGATCCCTCTGTTGAGCTTGGTGATGGTCTTATGTTGATATATCGCCTGCAATCAGGTCAGTATCATGAAAACCATTGGCCATTTGATATAGCCACTTCCATGGCAAAGCCTCCCGCCTCTTGGGCTGTCTTGAACAGATCATTTAGCCAGGATTGGCTGTGATCATCTCGCCCTATTTCTCTAGTTTCTGATCCCTGATCCGCAAAGTGCAGTGCAGGCCAAACCTTATCCGGATACCTTAGCCAACGTTGGACCTGGTCTCGACAGCAGGTGTGTGCTTGTTCAATTCCTCCAGAATCAGATGATTTTTGGGGTTTCGTGTCTTTTGCTCATCCACCAAGCTTGTCTTGAATTGGCTTCTCTACTTGTCTGTCTTAGTGCCCCCCACGATACACGTCACTGACGGTATGGGGGCATGGGTCCTAGGGTTAGGAAGAATTTGTTTCCATCGCTGGTGACGATATATGGTCAGGATGAGGAGAGTATGTGTTTTTCAGTTGAGTATTGTTTCAATGGACAATGGCAAATAGAGGACTTGTAGACAAGGTGTAGGCATGTAGTTTATACATATCGGATTACTTCCGACCAATTCCCCAAAGAAGGATTTATTTGCTTGCCATTTCCATTGGCTGATTCTTCCTTACAGAGTCTTCAACTGCAAAGATGGATGGATGGGTGGCTGTTCTTGGCCTTTGTCCGCTCCGGCTAAAAGAGAACTGCCAGGATAAGTTTGAGTTTCAAGCTTTGGATCGTCCATATCAGTCAGTGCCATTCTAGCCATTTTCTTTGAATTGCTGTCAAACATCCTTGCCCCTGTACCTGTCTGAGTACATACACCTACCTACAGTAGTGCCTCTAATTACCTAGTGCGTACTTGTTGCATTCGCCGCCTGTTACAGTAAAAAAGAGACACTCTTGTTGACCCCTGTTTGACGCCACGCCTGTACCTTCAACCCCCGAATGTCTCCTTTACTCTCTGGCTGCGTTTGAGCCTCGAGCCTTAAAGGTGTTAGCTTGTTATGAATCTCGAGGTTCAAGCGCCCTTTCGCTTCATGTTGGAGCTAAGCTAAGGTACCCTAGCACTAGCACTAGCACTAACACCAGCACCAGCATCTAGGTGGTAGTGGCCCTCTCGCCTCACCTCCAGTGCCTTTTAGTTGGCTGGGTCCATAGGTCACTTTTGTTTAAGTCGAGCTGTGGATCGTCACTTTTCACTTTTTACCTTTCACCTCTCACCTACAGTCTCTTCGTAACTAACCCCATCCCATCCCGTGTCATTCTGCGAGAGATCTTTTACTTCAAACCTCCTCCTCGTCCTCGTCCTCCCTCTTGACTCGCTCTCTTTCCTCTCCTCTCCTCATAATTCTCCTCCCACTCCCGATCGACATTCCACCCTTTTACGCTCACATCGGACGACACTTTCAGTCGAGACCCATTCGGCCGAAGCTAATAAGATCTTCACCCCTCGTTCCTATCTGTGGCTCTTTTGTCCGTTTTTCCTCAATTTTCCCCAGCTTCCCCTCTATCAAGCCAAACCGCCACCTGCGCCAGGTAGACTACCTAGATCGTTGTGAACATCTTTGTAAATTGGCCTAGTCTCGAGGTTGCCCAAAACTTGCGACTTAGATCCACATACGATTTAGTGTACTTGAACCTGCTCCCCAGTTCGGGTCACCGTCTTTTCCGAAACTTTTGTTCATATCAAATTGATATTCGAACAAGCTCTACCGTATCATGTCGCCGCATCCTACCCTCAAGGCGACTTTCGCCAGTCGAGCTGAGACAGCTACCCATCCTCTCAGTCGACATCTCTACAAGCTTATGGATCTTAAGGCTTCGAACCTTTGCCTAAGCGCCGATGTCGCAACCGCTCGCGAACTGCTCTACTTCGCCGACAAGATTGGTCCCTCCATCGTCGTTCTCAAGACGCATTATGACATGGTTGCCGGCTGGGACTTTGACCCTAGGACGGGCACTGGTGCCAAGCTCGCCTCACTAGCACGCAAGCATGGTTTCCTCATCTTTGAGGATCGCAAGTTTGGTGATATTGGCAATACGGTCGAGTTGCAGTATACTAGCGGTGCTGCGCGCATCATCGAGTGGGCACACATTACCAATGTAAATATGGTCCCAGGCAAGGCCTCGGTTGCATCTCTGGCCCACGCTGCCAACCGATGGCTCGAGCGATACCACTACGAGGTCAAGACTTCTATCAGTATTGGAACTCCCACTGCCAGTCAACTGGACGAAGATAGTGAGCGTTCAGACAACGAGAACCAGAAGGACACGCCGGAACCTGCTCGCGCTGACAGCGGCCGAAAAGGCAGCATTGTTTCCACCACAACAGTCACTCAACAATACGAGTCGGCCGATTCACCACGCCTCGTCAAGACGATTCCTGAGGGCGATGAGGCAGTATTCCCCGGCATCGATGAAGCGCCGATCGAGAGGGGCCTGCTTATTCTGGCACAGATGTCGAGTCAGGGCAACTTCATGAATAAGGAATATACGCAGGCCTGTGTAGAGGCCGCGCGGGAACACAAAAACTTCGTCATGGGCTTTGTCTCACAGGAGTGCCTCAACACAGAACCCGAGGATGACTTCATCCACATGACCCCCGGTTGCCAATTGCCCCCTGAGGGCGCGGATGAGAATGAAGCCATCAAGGGTGATGGCAAGGGTCAACAGTACAACACGCCACAGAAGATCATTGGTATTGCCGGTGCGGACATTGCCATTGTTGGACGCGGTATCATCAAGGCAGGCGACCCCGAGGAGGAAGCTGAGCGATATCGGTCCGCGGCATGGAAGGCTTACACGGAGCGAGTTCGTTAAGATGCGAAAACGACTGGAAGTTGGGACGGCCTTGAGGCTTTTCGCGCGGTAAACAGGCTGCACTGGAGTTATTAAGACATCTAGCGGGTCTGACGTGAATATCATGACTACATGGAGCATCCATGGAGTTACTCACTTACAAGAGAAATGAGACTTGTTTGGTTCCCTGATTGGGAATATCATCTAAGCACTAGGCCTCCTCCAACTGCACAAGTCTTGTTCCTCTCTACCTGCATCAATGACAACAGGTTCAGCACAACATTACGAGAATGATTGTCGAAAAGGTTACGAAACATACACTGCAAAGGCGGAATAATTCGATCCTCTGCGTGCGCTTTCAATGCAACTCTCATGTCGGCGGGTTATAGCAATTCACTCCAGCTGCACATATCCATTTCTTGCTTCAATAACGTGGGTCCATTCAGGGATGCACAGGGCTGAATTCCATTCTTGTAATGGATGGATGCCCCACAATCAAAGTGACGCAGTTTTCTTGGAAACCCGAAGTTAGAGGACTTTGAAAGCTGATCCTCGTCCGCCGAGATCAACATAGACATTCCCATAATTACTCCACCTTGATTAATATTGACCTCTAATCTCTTAAGCATCTGGATCTCATACTACTTTACCACAACGTTACATATTTACCCCTAGTATTCCCAATTGATCAGTCATTCATATCCGTTTCCGAAGAAGCCGGCATGACAGCAGCAACTGAGGATGCGGATGGTCCGCGGCTGAGGAAGAGAAGACGGATTGTCATATCGTGCACTGAATGCCATCGAAGAAAGCAGAGGGTCCGTAACTACAAGACTGTAATAGATTTGTCTGGACAAGAAGTATTTGGCTAAAACCATCTCTAGTGCGATCGCGAACAACCATGCGGCAATTGCAAGTCTCGAAATAAAGAGTCAGCATGTCTCTATGAAACAGGAGCTCCAACAGCCAAACAGAGCAAGCCGACAACAAAAGCATCGCCGACTTACTCGGATACATTCGCTAAACAAGCCGAGCCATCACCACCACAGTCTGTTGATGTCGACTCGTCGAATGAGAGGCTAGACGAGCCTCTGTTATCCAAGGTAGCTGACTGGGGCTACGCTCATAATGGCGCGTCTACCATGGGTATACTCAAACGCATCGAGACGATCACAGGCGGTGAAGATGGGGCCCCAGATCCAACATCTCGTGATTCCTCTAGAGACTCTCCTGGCAAAGAGCTTGCCTTGAAAGAAAAGTACAAGGCTATAATTCGACAACTACCCGCCCGGAATTATATCGAAAAACTCGTCGAGATGTACATGCACGGCTTCAACTGGCAGTACTATCCAATCGACCCTGACATCTTCTATGCGCAGCTCGACGAGTGGAATTCGTTGCCATTCTCGGTATTCTCAGATGCTGGTCCCCGCGGCTTGAACCCTGAACTACGAGCATTCCCAGCAGTCGTATTTCAAATCATAGCAACGGCCCTTCTCCTACTTCCCGAGAAGCCAGATTCTACATTTGACTCACTCAAATTCGCTGGAGGTATGAGATTCGAAGACTTGGCTGTCGAGTATAGCGAGTCAGGACAGGCAGTTCTTGACCTTTTGGGGAAGAAGAACTTGTCTCTGTCTACAGTGCAAGCACAGTTTCTCAGGGCGTCATTCCACAAGTTTACGGCAAAGGTTACAGATGCAGTAAGTTCCCCTGTTAGGAGATGATATCCAGAGAGGAACCGACTGATATTGGGTAGTGGCACAGCATTGCGATTGCGATTCGCGATGCTCAGGACCTGGGAATGCATCGCGACAGCTTAGATCCCAGTCCAAAGGACGCAAGCACCGAGAGCATATTAGAGAATCAATGGCTGATTCAACGGAGGAGGAGGATCTATGTCCTGCTCGCCATCTGGGACCTCAACTGCGCGATGATTCTTGGACGTCCGGGGACCGTCGACTGGAATCAGACTCTTCCTACACCGCCAGTCGACGCGCCTATAACTCAAGATCGTACCAAGATGCCAGTGGTTCCTCGAAGTGAAGATGATCATCCTACACCGATTACTCGGCTCTTGTGGAACTACGAACTTTGTGGGCCTTTGCGGGCAATTCAGAACCTTGAAGTCGGTGGTTCATACCCCATGGACCCTGCAAAGATTGATGAGATTCACCAAAGTATTTTAAATCTCGATAAGAAGATTCCTGTCTCCTTTCGAATGGAGAATCCAGATACACGGTGGGACCACCTGCCAGAGGCACACTGGTATCCAGCAAATCGATTCTACTTTGCGAGTCTTCATGAGTTCAGCAAGATGGCCCTCCACAGGCCTTTTATCTTCAACCGCCTCGAGAGTCGAGTGGAGGCTATTCATGCGAGCCTGAAAACACTCGAAGTTCAGAAAATGACCTTCGAAGGTCTGCCCCCAGACTCGTGGAGGAACTTCATGTTGTTTTTCGCTAGTTTCGATGCGATTGTACTCCTGGCATCCGTGTATATCTTGTTTCCACGTGAGCACACGGAGTATACCGACAAGACGATAGAGCATTTCCAATGGACGATCGAGCGGTTTTCAGCCATTCAAGAGCGCAATCCGCTAGCCAAGTCGGCTCAGGGCGTGCTAAGAGCTATTGTTGCTCGGTTCAAAAGAGCCATGAACAAAGCCCAGGCTGGTTCTTTGCCATCTCTAGCTCCCAGCTCTTCAGGACGGTCGATCAAGGCAAACGCAGATTCAACACCAGGTAGCTCATCTTTAGGCAGCAGTGAGTTTTCGGGGCTGGACTCGACATGGATAGTTCCTTCAGTGGACAACCTGAATGCAATGGCCCCTTTCTTTCCGACAGGAGATCTTGTTTACAATGACCTTACAGCGGGCCCAGGCATGACTATGCTTCCTCTACCCCTGCAAGGTGGCCAAGGAGATATTGGAACTTATTCCATGTGGCAATTTGGAGGTGGATGGGGAGATGATACTGTTTGGCAGATGCTGAACCGGTTCCCTGCTGCGACGGACGGGAGCATTCCCGACATCATCTAGGGTCTTGTAAAATGCCAGATTGTCGAATCTTGTGATAGACTCCCCGTGCAAAGAGTGAGCGTTATGCTCCCTTTGATTTCACCATAGTCGGTGGGCTTCTCTGTTATATTGGTAAGAACTGGCTGATAGTTTGTTTTCAGCTTTCACATTTTCCAGCACTTATTAGCCGAAACATGAATGAATCAGACTAAAATACTTGACAAATCGGAAATTGCCAGAGCCTGATTTACTGCCCAAGCATATGCTGCATATGTTATGAACGTATCAAGGCAGACAAGCTGTCGTATCTCACAGTGCCCAAGGTAGACCATATTCTCCATTTATACGAATGGTCGCTCGAAGTCTAAAGCTACAGCCATTGTGATACAGAATAAACGGGCAAAAGCTTGAATGAGACAGTATGACTCGGGGCTCGCCAGCTCTGGCAGTCCATAGTGGCAAGGCGTTCTAGTCAATGCAGTTGCACGCGTACGGCAATAGGGGCGGCTCTTGATTGGACAGGTAATATCTTTGACACGCGGAGCATGTCGCTTGCACGGGCGTCTGCATGATCAGGCTGAGGGCTTGAGCCCCGTGGATAGGCTGTCAGATAGACGGGTGCTGCTGTTGGGGGCCTCAAGAGCCGATGTTAGTCTGCTGTGTCACCTACTGTGACCCGAAAACCAACGCTGTCATTATTTGTCTGTTGTGGTGGTGGCGAACAGTCAAGTCTTGTGCTTGTTTTACATGCAGCCCGTCTGGATTAGTGGCCGTATGTGAATAAAACACCGGGCTAGATTGGAGGCGTTATGCGCAAGTCTTTGGGTAATTGAAGATCATTCAGGCTCCGTGTGAATATGAGACCCGGATAGCCTATAATGTTTGTGGCTCATAGAAAGATCAGAAAATGATAGAATATATGTTGAGCAAAGTGTACGTATGGATGATTGATGAGGTCCCGTGTTTTTGTCTCAGCGCTAACCGTAGATGAATCAATGAGATGACAAGGCGTTTTCCAGATCAAACGGTAGAGTGGAGTTTGACTAGGTATGTAAGGCGTATCGACATAAAAAGCCGCACACTTGCATTGTTATACATATGCAGTTAGTTGGTAAGCCGAAATACAAACAGATTTCAGGGGAGAGAAACGAGAAACCAGGATTTTGATTTACCTTGGTGTAGGCCTCCTGAGTTCAACATTTCGCACCCAATCATATATTCACACGCCTTGAGAGATGGAAGTACCTTGTAGTCCTTTGGTTTGTGTCGTCCTTCTATCAATAGGTGCTCAGGCGTGGCGTTTGGGCCAATCAGGTTGACCCGGGGTTCGATCTTTCACCTTTGGCGCGCGCGTCTCCACTGTGGATCTGCACCTGCAGCTTGCATGGGCAAGGCCGTGGGCTGATGATCCCTGTCTCAGGCCTGCTTAACTGTGATCGCTGACGGGAAGGAGCCAAGTGTGCTATAATAAATCGTCAAATTTAGCACCTAATGAGATATCGCATATTATTGAATACTAGGTAGGAACAGTTCCCAGCGGCATCTCCTTTGGTAGTCAGTTGCAGTTATTAGATTCGTGCATTTCAGAAACCCGCAAATTTACTTTCATCATAAGACTTAATTCTGTTTCCATGATACGTCCTTTTGCAAGATGATCAGGTCTCGGTTATAAATAAGGCTGTGCTTAACTTTTATGTCACCACGTTTTAGCCAACCCAACTTCGGCTTTTATCGAGCCAAGGTCGCAAGGAACACGACGTTAAAAAAAAAAAAAAAGTTTTTGCGAAAAGTCGCACACCAAATCTAAGTCGATCGCATTCAGTTGATACAATATCAACATCAAAATCATCTTCTTTTCTTTAACAATTTCCAGTCTTTGATTCGACCCGATCAAAGCAGCTTCTAGTTACCAATAACAGTGCTGAATGAAGAGCTCAGGTCGGTTTGATTGCTTGTTTGCTTTTCTCGGCAACTGAACTCACTGACTCTTCTTTCCTTGTCTCATCTCCCCCAAACGTGCACACTACTAGGAGCCTACCTCCGCTACCTCCCGTTGCCTTTCCCTGCCTGCCTCACCTTACCTTTATACTCGCACTGCGCTGCACTGCACTGCACTTTCCTTTCTCCCACCCCCATACAACCCAATCCCCTTGCGCCGACGGAGAAAGGGTACCTACCTACCTACCCAAGGTATCTATCTACTACTACCTTGCCTTACTTATTAGGGTGTGCATGTTGTTGGCTGGGTGCGTGCAATTACAGGGCCAACATCTGATCTTTTTTCTTTCTTCTTCCATTTATTATCCACCTCTCTCATTATCGACAAGTCTGACACGCGCCTTTCACCAACTCCTATCTTCGCGCTACGAGAGACCTCTAAAATGGCATCCAATACTCAAATGAATGACTTGGTCAGTCGATTTAATGCTCTCCAGGCTCGAGAAATGCCCGAGCAGAGATATATCAAGGTCTGAATTCCGCCCCCGGTACTTTCTGCAGTATCCTCTTTGTAACTACGTATTGTCCCATCATTTCTGACTCTCATGACAGGACCTCGTAGAAAGATTGCATGCGCTACAAGAAACAAATCATGTCCTCCAGGAAAAGCTTGCCGACGCTAACTTGGGTTTGAATCATATGAGCCAGCTCCGCAAACTCTATGAAGGCACTCGATTACACTGTGAAACGCTCACTGCAGACCTCAGTAACATCAGGGTACATACATGTCACTGTGCGCGCAGAACGCAGAAGCTAATCTGTTCAGACTGCTAATAACTATGTCTATATAATCATGGACGGCAATGGCCTTGTTGTACGTTTGATCTCATCCGGCTCGGCTTCTCAACAAGGTTGTCCGTCGTGAAAACAGACATCGCTAATTATCATGCAGTTCGACAATCGCTTTATCAAGCAAGGCCGGGAAGGTGGTAAGCAGGCGGCGCAAGCTCTGCTTCTCGCGGTAGCGAGGCTTTGTCCTAGCCTACCATCTTCGTTCGAAATTTTCTGCGACGTTCTGGTCAACATTGCCGAGATGGGCCGGGCCCTGCTGAATGATGGCAGCATTGATGACCCAAGTCTTTTCCACGAATTTGCTATCGGTTTCACAGAGGCCAAGTCTTCTTTCAACTTTATTGATATTGGCTTGGGTAAAGCAACATTGGTTCGCAAGATTCAAGGTGCGTCCAACGGCTGGTAAAATGGCCAGAGACACATTTAACTGACGTGCATAGAAACGGCAATGTGGCATTTGGGATGCTATAACTGTAGACACGTCATGTTAGGCATCGGTCATGGTGCCCAATATGCTCCTTTTCTGCGCCGAGTTAACGAGGCCGGGGATGCCAGAATGTGCGTCTCCCTAATTCTGGGAGAACCTATAGTGCGCGAAATCGAGGCATGCGGCAACACTGCTTACGCGCTTGACGGCAATGTCTTTCGCACGACCAAACTTGTGGATAAGACTTTGATAGAGAAACCGAGTGTCCAGCACACCGAGGCGACTAAACCCCAGGGTTCACCGGTCGCTCGTGCTGCAACAACACAAGCAGTATTGACGCCTGCTACGAGCACTTCATCCATGTCGCCTCCACAAACTTCCTGGGCCAAGATCACGAAAAGCGCCACTCCTCCCCCCAAACTTACTATGCCCCTACCTCCCAAACAGGACAAGACCAAGCTCGCGAGTAAGGCACCTCCTCAGCCAGCTTGGAGCCCTGGACCTCGGGGCCGCGATCCTCCCATCACAGTTGGTATTCCAGCCATGGAAGATATTAAGCGACGTGAGGACTCCGATAAACTTTGCAACAATCACTTTCTCCGTGGGCCCTGTACCAGAATAGGTGCTTGTACTTTCAACCATACGTTCAAGCCGTCAAAAGAGCAGTTAAAGGCACTCGCAATGCTCGCCCGGCAGAACCCCTGCATCAACGGACAAGATTGTGATGTCGACGACTGCATATATGGACACAATGTGAGTTGTTTCAAATTCCAAAGCCTTTGTTACTACTTGTTGACTTCGCAACTGCAGTGCCCTAATGTAATCAATGGTGTATGCACTCGGTCGCATTGCAGATTTAAGGTTGACGGTCATCCCCCAAATACTAAGTTTACCAACAGTAAGATACACGAGAACTAGCTGCATTATGTGTAGCGTTTACAACAGGTTGCGCACAGTTCCGGACTTGATCTGGTGTACACTATAGTCACTTCGATTCTCGATCACACAAATTTTAATATTCATTGTACCAAGGGCTAGGAGGTTCTACTATGCCTATGACAGGCTTTGCTACGGAATGGGGTAACTTAGCTTCGATAAATTGATTGATTTTATCATTCGTACTTGTCAAGTTGCAGATGTGTGTTTCTTCATCCTCGGTGAAGGTGCCCAGGCCCTTATCTTGGTGCATCACTCATAGACTAAAAGGGGGGTCTAATAGATACCGTTCTGAATGAATGCTTCATATATCTAGTTCATACCCTGGCCTTGATGTTCATGACTCTCTAATTGTAGGTCTCAAGCCTTTGTGCTTCTCATGCTAACCATTGCTTAGTATTACTCTTGGCCTGAGCTACCTCAATGCTACCTCAGTTGCCAATTATGATCAAATCTTGAATTTTCTCTCTTTCCCTAGACAGCCAGATAGTTTTTACTTTATAATGTCCTCGTAGTTGATAACAAAGCTTAAGGTAGGTGGTAGTTATTGTTTTTGCCCCTGTCTTGCTGACCCTTCATTTTCGTACCAATAGGAATTACTCTCGGTGAACTCGGTGAGCAATAACTTTACCTACCCCACATTGAGGCTCATCCCACACCGGGCCTGGTGAACTTCATGGGCAAAGTGCCACCTCCCATGTCCCACTTGTACCCCATATCTCTCAACCTCACCTCACCCATTACCGACCCGATCCCTTGGGCCTGGATTGTCCTCCCCTGACGAGTAGCCTCGTCTATATCGATCTCGTACTTTTCTCGGCCGCTGGGGGATACTGACACTACCAAACGTCTACCCCTCCTCCTCCCCATCTTCATCCACCAACCGCAAAAATGTCCCACCCAAGAATAGAAGAGGTGTCGGACAGCGACTTCGACTCTGACCCTGCCGAGGCTGATATCGATGATTTTGCCGACTCTGATATCATGCGCCGAGTCGAACCATCCGAGGCCGCTCCTAAAACAGTTCCCGCTGCTGCAGCTCCTCCTCGTCAGATGCCCGCCATCGTCCCCGCTGATGCCCCCGCTGGCGGTACCATGCCAGCCTCAGCCGATCGATCTGCTTACGCCGATTTCCAATGTCTCTACCCTGTCTACTTCGATTCATCACGATCCCGCGCAGAGGGCCGTCGTGTGGGCGCTGAACTCGCTGTGAAGGACCCCCTCGCGCGAGAGATCGCAAACGCCTGCTCGAGACTGCGCCTACCAACACTCTTTGAACCTGAAAAGGTGCATCCGAAGGATTGGGCGAACCCCGGTCGTGTCAAGGTCGGGCTGAAGAAGACGCCTGGTCACCCTGTCAAGAACAAGCATCATTTGTATCGTCTTGTTGCTGAACACCTGCGCGAGAACCCTACGACCGAAGACAGCCCCGGTCTGCGTGTCCGTATCGGGGGCCAGCTACAGCCCGAGACTGGAAAGCCCTATCCCAAGCCCGCTGTGCCGCGCGGATGGAAGATGGGTGAGTTGGTGCCTTATTTAAGTGCTGCTATGACGGGTGGTGGTGTCTCTGAGAATCTGTTTAAGGATATGATGAAGGAAATGCAAGGTGGCGGGGACCCAATGTCGGCTCTTATGGGTGCACAAGGAGGTGGCGGCGAAGAGAGCAGCAGTGGTGGTAGTAAGAAGAAGAAGGATAAGAAGGGTAAGGGTAAAGCATGATGGGATTCATTGTACGGAATGTAGAGGGTGCCATGATCTGGGAAGGATAGAGATACCCAGCCATCAAGCATAATCACATATGAACAAAAAAGATGAAATGATTCAAGATTCAATTCCTAAAAGCCCCTGAGTGCCAGGGGTGGTTTGGCAAAGCTTGCTTCAGCTATGTAGATTTGCTATTCGTTCCCTCATACCAACAAAATCCACCAGAATCGATAAAAGACAAAGACGAAATCAAGGGGTATGTAATATTCTATAATCATACAGCCAACCGGCCCTGCAGAGCCTCCCATTCCTGCGATCCCACGATCTGAACACCCCTTCCTGAGCCTGGCACAACCTTTCCGTCGACGCCGGGCAACTTAATACGTAGACGAGCTGCTGTGGGCGTCTTCTTTCTCTGTTCAGCGTTGGCCGTTTGTCCTTGGAGAACGTGGGCCTTCTTAAGGACCGACTCCTGCCAGGATTCCCAACTTGCATAGTCCTCCATCTGCTTGGCTGCGTGATACTGCGGCGTCGATCGCACAGGCTTCCAGGCGAGCTTGTCTTGTGGCAGGGAAGAGAAGTCGTAAAGGGAAGCGGAAGACGCCATCTTAACAAGCTCGCCGAGGACATCCTTGCCCTCGGCTGCGATCATGTTACGGCGCTTTTCAGCGACAGAAGTGGGCTTCTTGAGTGGCTCAGCCAGCCATTCGTATTTATGTTGCTCAGATGTACGAGCCCGACGGTTATCCTCGCGTAGATATCGAACTGCAGACTGCAGACTCTCGATATCTTTCTTGAGAGCATCCATCTCGCGAGCTGTGGCAACGGCTCGTTCTTGACCAGCCTTGGCTCCCGCAGCGTCTGCGCCATCAGCGTAAGCACGACTATCGCTGGCGATCTTCTTCCACTTGTCGCGTTCTGATTCAAGATTTTTGAGCTCACGATCTTGCTTCTCGATGTCCTCCTTGAGGCTACCGATCTGCTGGCCTGAAGCCTCAAGCTCCTCTTGCAGTTTGGCAATGCGATCAATGTTAGCTTGGGCATCACGCATTCTGGACTCGAGCGTCTCGATCTTGAGCACAGCAGTACTGAGATGCTCATCGCGCTGGGCGATGGTACGACGAGCCTCGCTATGCTCCTCTTTGAGGCGACGCAACTCCTCCTCCGCGTCAACGGGGATGGTCTTGAGAGCCTTGAGCTCTTGCGAACGCAGTCGCCAGGGCGCAGGAGTGACATCAAACTCTTGGACCTGATCCAGATCGGTAGCGAGCGACACCAGGTCATTGATCTGGGTGGTGACGGCTCGCAACTTGGACAAATAAGTAGAAAACAGATCCGACTCGCTTGACGTGCTGACAGAAAGGACTGTCTTGTAAACAGCAGTTTGTACTTCTGCATAGGTGAAGGGCTCAGTGCGACCCTCGTCGGCAGTGAACAAGCTGTGGATGCCGAGACCAATCTGTCGTGCTAGATCGGCAAGCTCTTGCGTTGCCTCACAGCATTGCTCAAACGCTTCGTTGGTGTCTGGTAGTAGAGATAAAGAGCGCGTACGCAAATCCTGGAGGGCCCGGACAGCCTTGGCAGCGATGACCTTTGTGCCTCGAGTATGAGTAACAACCGCCTCAGACTTCTTCGCAAAGTGCTGAGCCAGCTCATCCTCCTCGCCCTCAGCAGGAACCACTCGTTGAACGAGGCCTCGTACGGTGGTGAAGGAGACGGCTGCGGAGTCAAGGTGGCTCTGCATGACCATGGCCTTCATGTGAAGATCGTCAGCATAGTTAGCCAGGCTATTAGAGATGTGCACCTCTCCCAAGTGAGAAAGGAGGGCAATGGTACGATGCAACTCGTCGGCGCAGGTCTTCTCCTTCAGGTCGTCCCGGCGAAGACCGTCGATCCAGACGTTCAAGGCTCGCTCAACAGGCTCTAGCTCGTGCAGTGCGTTCTGGTACTTGGAGAACTGCTCGATGGTGCAGTGCGTCATGTCGTTGACGAAGCGATCGCACATAGTAGACACCCAGACGAGTTTGTCCGAGGCATCACATCCAGCAAACACATCATCCTCGTGTCCAGGATGAGGCTGTCCGTTGAGTCGTTCGCGAATGAAGCTGTTGAGGAGGTTCGCCTTGAAGGCTACCCGACGGAAGCGAAGCAGAGAAAGAACAGAATCCTGGTCCTCCTTGTAAGTGTCAGGGAGGAACAGCTTGACGATCTCCAGGTGTTGCTCCGCTTCCTGTGCGTCCAGTCGTCGAAGTTCAAGGTCGATGGTCTTGACTTGAGCCTTAGATGCCGAGATCTGAAGCTTCATATTGAGATCCATCATAGCCCTAGATCGGTCGTTGAGTTTCTCTGACTCGCCTTCAGTCACAGCTTGCGAGGCCTTCATGTCATCCAGGTCGCTTTGCAGACTTGTCACCAGCTCTCGGAAACGCGAGAGGGTATATTCCATATCCTCTAGCGACTCTTCTTGCTGGGCAGCTCGTCGAGCCTGCTCAGCAATGACACTATCCTTGAAGTCGAGTTCTTCTTGCATCTCCTTTTCATTTTGCACATGATTAATCTCGAGCTCGTCGTTGATCTCCTTTAGGCTCTCAAGATCATCAATGACAGCCTTCAACTCTTCGATCTGCTCAGACATGCTCATGTTGCGCTCCGTCAGGTCTTCAATCATGTCTTCGGCGCCAAGCGCATTGTCGAGTTGTTGACGTAGATCTTCCACGGCACTTTCTGACTGCTCGAGCTTTCCACGGCACTTGGAGAATTCCTCCTTCATAGTGTTGAACTCTTTTACATCTTCCTCGAGCCCTTTGATCTGACCTTTCAGTTCTTCCTCTGTGTCCTGAGTCAGGTCGCGCAATCTCATAAGAGCTTCCCTTAATCGTTCGTTGGTCCGTTCCATCTGCAACCAGCCTGAGGTTGCTCGTTCTTCGGGGGCCATTCCCTTACTGTACTCTTCGTTCTCTTCCCGCAATATCTCAACTTCCAATTCCATCTCTTCGGCTTTCTCTTTCAGGGCCTCCAGCTCGGCCTTCAGAACCTCCGCTGTTTCTTCCGCCATTTCTCGGTCGAGTGTAGCTAGTTCTAGTATGCTGTCGTGCTCTGCCTGAAGCTCTTCGACGGAATTAAGTCGCATTTCCGCCTCCTTCAGTAACTTCTTCAGCTCAGCATTTTCTTGCTGTTGCGGTTGGTATTTTTGTTGCAGCATTTGAATGACACTCTCGAACTTGTCTCTCTCGCCCTGGACTTTGTCAAGTTGTTTCAATTTGTCTCGATCCTCGGCCCGTTTGCGTTCCAAAACCTTCAATTTGGCCTTGAGGTCTTCGATTTCTCTACTTGCTGCCGTACTTGCAGCAGGACGGGGTCCGGTGGTCGTAGATGAAGGTTTTCGTGCTACAGGGGGTGTGTTTGTTCGTGATGAAGGCCCACCCGTAAGTTTCTCAAGCGCCTTTGTTCTGGCTTGAACAGGGCTCCTGGGCTGAGGTGAAAGAATGTCCCCATTGTCCTTAATAGGGGAAGTAATGTCATCTCTGTCCGAGGAGCCTCTTCTTGCTTGCGAATCGATAGATGTCCGTCTGGCAGCTGAGCTCGGTCGAGATGCTGGCCGAGATGCTGGCCGTGGTGGTCCTCCCAAGGACATGCGGCTAGTCGTTGTCCTCGGGGCTGCGGATGCAGCTCTTGCTGTGCCTGACGAAGTAGATACTTGTCTTGTTCGAGCAGTGGGTGGCGGAGGACCCATGGATGTTCGTGGCCCCCCGACTGATGGGCGCGACTTTGCTCCAACAGAAGGTGCGCGCGCATTGGATGGTGTTCCTGTTCGGGATACAGTGGTACTCGAGGCAGCACTCAACTGCTTTGTGGGAGATTTCGTAGGCGACTTGATCCGGGTCAGCATTCATTTCAACAGCTGGACAACAGCACCTACTCTTGCGATGCTTGTCGGCCGTGACACTCTAGGTACTGGGCTAGGACTGGGAGCATTGAGACTCTTTCTTCTACCCAAGCCTGCATCCCCTGCCGCGCTCGAGGCTCTACCTGAAGCGGGTGCGAAACTGCTTGGTCTTGCGGTAGGCTTCCGAGCAGTCGGCTTTGGTGTAGGTGCTTGCGCAATAATCTTGGCCATCACAGGTTTAACAAACATGCCATAACCCATGGGGCAATCAAAGTAACGTTCTCCCTGAACGCTTCCATCGTTTTTTCCCGTCTTGGTCTCCAGCTCAACGCCTATCCATTCTCCGACCTGAAAGTGAGTGGTGCCCACGAAACGAACGATGGCCTTGGAGCCATCGTTCAGTTGGACAGTCTGCCCAGGCTTGAAATCCGGCATTATAAAGTGTTTTCGAGATCGTAGGGCATTGTGCCGGCACCGCTAGTACTTGAGGTGTTCTTTAACGGTGTCGAGGAAGGGAGTCGTCGGCTTTTTCTTTGTCTTTGTTGATGCTGTCTCCTGAGGCGCGTACAGTACTAATTAGACGGGAGGGGAGCTGTCTGGGTAGTGCGTGCGTAGTGGAGCGGTACTTGAGTTAAGTCCCTAGAGTCGGGGGCGCGCGTTTACCTCTCGGGTAAATTACAATGGCGGCAGTCATTCCCAGCGTTTAGCGGTTAAGGTACGTACATTTGCTGCAGGTGTGGGTAAACTCAAACTCCACCGAGCTACGGGATTGGATACCAAAGCTTCAGCTTCACTTGTAAGACGTCAGATGTACCTAGGTCGAACAAAGAGAATAGAAAGATACTTATCTCTTTCGGCTATAATTAGCATTTCAGGTCATATTCTTTGTCTGTTTAGTCTCCGGACTTGGCTCAGACTGCTCAGACTATGCTCATCATTGGAGACGAATGTAAACAAACAAACAAACAAACAGATCTGAGAGTATTGACGCCATGGACTCCTACCTACTAAACTTTACATGTTTACTCCCATCCTTCTGGCAGGAATGCGATATTAACTGAACCAACACATGTTTCCTCCAAATAAACAACCGCATCAGTTGCGGTGCTGTAGGTTTTATCCTCAGATCCAGGTTTAGTTCTTGACAATGTCCTTTTCATCGCCCACTTCCCAAAAAAAAAACATGAGAATTATCGTACGTCGGTCATCTCAACGTCCCCTATCGACTTTCTCTCTGAAGCTCCCTCCCCGTACCCATTCAATGACTTCAAAAACAATTCGTCGTTCAGTTGCGTCATCCAAGTCTTTGCCCACCGCAACACGCACAACCATGAGCCCCTTGTATGAATCAACCGTTCCGCACTTCGCGATCTCGTCCTCTAGACTTGGTTTCACGTAGATAACAAGGTCGGGATTGATGGTACCGCGCCAGAGGGTGGCCATCCACTGCCAATGGTCGATCGGTGCATAGGCGTCCGCAATGGGTATCGTACAGGCGAACGAGTCCGAAAGAGTGAGGCTGAATCCTTCCTTAATAAGGGCAACCGGTATCTTTGAACTACCGTTGTCATCCCGTGATGATCTGGAGGTGGTATCCCCTTCAACTGAACCACGTCGTGAAATTGGTGAATCTGAGTCCCTCTCCCGCTGTGAGCCACGTAGCGCTTCGGGTTGGCTAGTGATGTGTTTTACCATCTCTCGTGACTTCTGGTGCCATTGTATCATCGTTTCAAAGCATGACACAAGGCTGGGGCTTGACTCTGAAGGCTCCTCGTTATCCTGGGAGCCATTCTGATTGCTTTTGGCCTCGTCCGCCGTCATCTGTCCCCAGATCTTGAGCGCGATTTCGTTGGAGGTCGAAAGTGCTCGCTCAACCAGCAAGCCAACCTGCTTCAATATTCTTGGCTTCGGCCCCTCTACGGCAATGACAGCCCCCCTATTCTCGACTTTCTCGAGAGACAAGGTTCCAGAACCTAGAGAGCTAATCGGAGTGTGATTTATCTTAGAGAGCACAGATAGCTTTCGCGTGAACGGAATAGACATGACCATGGCCTCCACGCTTCTGGCTTGAGGGTCTCGGGTATTCGATATTCCAAGCCCCGTGACCGGAGTCTGGAGCTGTCGAATATCAACCTCTTGTGCATTCGTGGGAGACATGGCAGTTTGAGTCTGCAGTGGAGGGAGTCTGAGGGACTCATCATCGTATGAAGGGTGCCGACCTCGCTGTTCTTGGTCGGGCCAAGATCCTCCTGCTGCTGGCCGTGGCGGTGGAGGCATCGGGCCTGACTTTGATCTAGTGAAGTACGGCTCGGGCAGAGGTGTGACAGGGTACGGTCTCTGAGAAGCCGCTCCTAGTGACAATGCCCGTCCCATCGTCCCCGGGGATGATATCGGGTGATAGCCGACCGCAGTGTTGTAGCGACGCCTCTTCATTTCTGGCGAATCGGGGCCGTATTCCTCTACTTCTCGATAAGGAGAACGCTTGGAGGGCGGTTGCTGTCTCATGGCCAGATTACCAAAACTTGCACGGCGAGCTGCCTCTGGATCACGCAAAGCCGGCGTATATGGATACGAGGGGGCTCTGCCTTCACTTGCCGACGGTGTGGAGTATGGTGTAGATGGGGTTGAAGGGGTTACAATACACCGGAGGTTGCACTTTAAGCATCTTCCAGATTCATCAGCGGAGATGGATCCTGACCTGAGGCCTTGTGACTTGTTGCCACGTCGTGGCTGATAGCGATAATCAGGGTACTGTTGCTGATGGCGTTGCTTTTCTTCATCTGCCAGTGCTTTCCAGTTGTCTTTGACTTCTTGGGGCTCGTCCTTCCACTGTTCTCCAATGATCTTGGAGATGTCAGGGTTGGACAGGTTTGGGTTGCGAGCGACAACTTGTGCTTGGTGATGTTGACGATACAGTATGAAAGCTATGGGTAACGGTTAGTTATGATGTTGAGTACATGTTGGAGGATGATTGTGCATAAATGTTGTCACCATCCACAACTCCAAGCTTCACTATCATGACCAACGAAATAGCATATCAACAAAGAAATAAATAAAGAAGAAACTCACCATTTCTAGGTCTTGGGATCTTGGGCGCCGGAGTGCAGAGACAGATATCTCTTGTAGCTTCATTACTTGCCATACTGCTCGGCGTACTCAGTTTGAGTCTCTCAAGTCTACCATAGCTAGCGTCAGAAGTGTTGATGGGAGCAGCACGTTTTCTACCCAAGCCAGCAGTGCGAGGACTAGGAGAGTCTGGAGTGTCGGGGAGTGCACGAAAGGCTCGGGGCCTATCGTAGTCATCAGAATCCATGGGGGAGTGGGCCGGGGTCATAGCCTGGGAGGGCGTAACCAAAGAGATGACCTGTGTCATTTTTGCTTGACTTTTTCTTCTTCTTCTTTGCCTTGTCTTTCTCTGCTTTCCTTGGGTTCCTCTAACAGGCAAACGAACGGGAAGTGGTAGACCCTGTACCCTGGTCTCGGTGTGGTTGAGATTGAGGCCAAGAGACGCAACTTCTTGATGAGGTAGATATAGGAAGTAATAAAGATAGAATCAATGATCGTGTGCTATTATGGCCTTTTCGCTCCTCAGAATAGGCTCTTCTCTTCCTTTTTCCCTTTCTTGACTGAAACAAGATGGGATGATTCTCGCAGTGTTGGGCCACTGTCTGTCTGTGCAGGGCCGTGTCTTTGTGTGTTCGATGGTAGCCCATTCAGTAGCCTCCAAAGAACAATGAAACTGCTTGCTCTTAAAATTCCGCCTCTTTCTTTCTCCCTTTCGCTTCCTTTCTTTCCGTCGGGGCCTAAAGTGGGAAATTAGGCGTGGCTCATTATCGCCTTCGTCTTTGATCTCTTGTCTTGTCTTTCTCTTGTTTCTTTTATTAGATCCTCTGAAATTCCCTTCTCTTTGCTTCTTTTCTTGTCACCTTTAACTTGTCATCCAATTACACCCTCTTGTCCTTTGATAAACTCAGCTCAACTCTCCCACTGTGTTCTTTGCCAATGCGCAAGATATATTACCTGTTCTGCACCAGAGGCTGTTAAGAGTAAACAGCGGGGAACGCCCCTGCATGTCCCGGTTCTCTGCAGCTTTGGCTTAGAGCTTGGTCCTGCGTCTGCACATTCAGTGTATGGCCCGGTCTGTCGGCAGTAACAGCTGCACTTCCGTGGCCACTTGACCACTAGGAAGTGGACGGCACCAGGAACAGGGAACAAGGTATTTGCCGCTGTCGGGTGCAGTCCCTAGTAAAGTAGGACGAAAGAGAACCGGAGTCTGTTGACTAGTTAAAACCTGATAACAAGTGAGAGTATGGGGGCGTGTGGGAATATGAGCGAATGTGATAGGACCCAACTTAACAGGACGGGAAACAAGAAACGCTCACAAAGAGAACCACAACCCACGGACTCTGCCATGATATATCATCTTTTCTCCCTTTCCTCCCTGGTCCATCTTTTTGTCTCCCCATGCAGAGCACGTCCACTCATTATGATGTGAATACCGATCCTCAACTAGTCCAAGCACAGCACATCTGACTCTAACTAACCCCTTGTTGATTCCAGCCTCATCCAACAACTACAATGCAGTGTAATGTCGAGCCGGAATGTGGACTATGTCTAGTCTTGGTCTGGGCCTGGAATGTTTGGTAGTAGGGACTGAAACAAAGACAATGTCGTCTCCGAAATTGGCACAAGGTTATACGTGGCACGTGATGCATAAACTCGTCCAAGGGCGACTTTATTTGAAAATCTAGCCATATTTAGTTATGCGGACCAACAGTTCCCATCAAGGCTTGAGACGGCAGCTGAAATAAGATGATGTACGGAGTACGGAGTAGGCTTGCACTGTAACGCAAGATCACTCCCTCTCCACCACCCAATCCCATCTGACCCAGTGTCTAGGGCTTGGATGCCGAAGTTGAAGTGGTTGCTGAATGATCAAAGAGCTTGTAGGAGGGTGCCACTTTGTTGTTCGGTCTAGGTAGAATTAGCTTAACATAATGGGAGCACAAGACAAGGGAGGCACACACCTCCCACCTACGTTAGAAGGGAGCTAAAGTTAGACATGGATTTGCAGATGCCATTCTCTCTCACATCTTTATATGGCCAATCTGAGCCAGCCCGACGCCAATTCTCTGTAGTATTCCATGGTTCCCTATCAAGTACACAATAGCTAGAGGTCAGGTGTTTTCTTCCCTTATCAACCACGTAGCTCCTTTAAAAAGTAGTAATTATGACACATCATCCCTCAAACCCAGCGCCTTCTAGACTGAAAATTAACACCCTCAGGCTATGCACCCTCTCCATTTTACGCGAGGTATCCTCGCCCGGCCTCACTGCTGAGGAGGGCGGCACTTCGACGGGCATCAAGGAACAAGTCCTCACACTCAGCAACGTCCTGGACGTCGATTTGCGAGCGGCCGTTGGCCTTGGCAAGAATGCTGTTTCTTCAGTCAGCAACCGTGTCTCGGATTGTTTTACCAAAGGGTCTCCCCTCTCGCCACAGTGACTTACCTTGCAGGGGTCAACAGCTGCAGACAATACCGCAGGCTGATGCGGACACCGTGTTCCGAGATTTTGTCAATGGCAGCATCTGATACTGAGACGCCTTCGGTTGATGAGCGTATCCGCACGATGCGCTTGATTTCTTCCGCCTCGTAGGGCGTTGTAGGGATGATGAGCAAGCGTGTGAGGAAGTCGGCAGGAATTCCGTGAGCCGCGACAATGTCGTCAGTGCCTCTGATGGTGCACATTCCCCGGTTGGAGGCCAGGACCACGATGGGGGAGATGGGCGATTCCAAGGCTCTATTCAGGTAGGTGAAGCACTCCACATCGAGCATGTGTGCCTGTCAAACGTCATATCGGTTAGCCTCAGAGTTCCCGTCCCGTTATGATAGGGGGGGTGGGAAGTATGTTACCTCATCGATAAACAAAACGCCTGGCACAAGCTCAGCAACACCCTGGTCGATGTACTTGCTGACCACTTTGTTGATCTCTCCACGAAGTTTGTCTGTAATCTCCGTCATCTTGGGCTTCATTAGCTGGCCCATCATGCTCATAATATCCTGGCCGCCTTGGGGACGAGCATTGGCCACATCGAGGTCATGTAGCGTAACGTCTTGCACGATCTCCTTCTTCTTGTGTACCTCACCCTTGGGAATAGGTACGTACTCCTCCGCCTCAAGGTCGAATTCCGTGGCGTAGGCGTCTGATCGGCCAACTCGTTTGCAGGCACCCGTGTTCGCTTCGATATAGATCACGTCGCCGACCGTCACTCTCTCCTTCTGAATTGCTTCGTAGATGCTTGGGTCGAGGCGGAGCTTCTTCTGTCCCTTTGCGCTCTTGAGTCCAATCAAGAGTGTGCTGATGGTTTTGCCGTAGCCGCCTAACGGGTTCTCGGCCTCCTCAGGTGTGAGTTCTGTAACCTCTCCTTCGTACACCTCCTTCGTCTCTCGGACCTTGAGGCCAATGGCTCTTCGGAAGTTCTCCATGAGCATCTCGGTCTTCTTGACTTCGGTGGAGTAGATTTCGCTGCCAACGATGGGGCAAAAGGGAATCTTGGTTCCCAATTCTTGGCTGATTGCGAGCGCGAGAGCGGTCTTTCCAGTTCCAGGTCCTCCTGCCAACAGCACACCTCGGCCAGCCATCTTCTGAGCCCGGATCAGGTCCACTACAACACCGCAGGACTAGCAATCGAATAAGTATTCGCAAGTCAATGTTCCGTGCAATCGGTCCTTACCTCACGCGCGCCGACTTGACCGACAAAACCGGCCGCTTGCTTCTCTGCATATCCATCTGGTTTCAAGCCCAAACCCTTGATATGAGTATGGGCAGCTGTGCGATTGTCACGCTTGTTACCCTTCACCTCGCTGATCTGGACCATGGTGTGGACGGCTGTCAAATATGCCGACAGTTATTATTTTCGATGACAGGTTTATCGGCGCGAGTCTTCGATTCGTGTAGTGGGGCAATTCGTGATGTGATGATTGAGATGATGGTTTGTTTTTCGCTGTCGCAGAAGCTTCTAAATATTTGCGACTGAAGCTGAGCCAACGCTGCTCCATGGATACCAGGCGCGTTCAGGCGCTATGACTGTCACGTGCAAGGTCATGCCTACCCTGCAGCTAATACTTTGTTTGCGTGGTCCCCACTAACGTTAGTAGATATAACACCGGGTTTTACCTTATTATCTATCGGCACTAGGTACTCATCAAATACATAACCTATCAACGAATAGAAACACAATTTCAAGCTTCAACGGCGTATTATGGATAAAGTGTAGCGGTTGGTATGTCTAAAAGAAAACATCAATTGGATTCTTTTGCTATAGTACGAAACGGTGCTGGGGAATATTAAGTTAACTATATGAAAGTAAGGCACCCAAGAGTCGACTAGAAATGTACAGTTCCTTATGGAAAATGTAGATTATATATATACAAAGGAATTAAGATAGTGTTTAATTTCGAATGCAACTTATTGAGCTTGACGATGGCCCGTCTCCTTTCCTTTAATCATCTGACCTGTACCGTGTGGATGGTTCTCATGATGAGGCTCAAGGTATCCGAGTGAGTTGAACAACGATCAGGAGTTTTCGAATGAACGAAAACCAGTAGGATCGGTATTTTACATATTATTCAAAGTAATTACGTACGCTTGTGACGTAGACATGTATTTCAAATATTATCTGTCTGCCTGATAATAGCCCGGTAGTGGGAATCAAACGTAGCCTCATGTTGACATAAAGTCACGAACTACCTTGGAGAGATTTCATGAGGTTGTTCAGGGTAAGCATGCATACACCTCCACGTAATCTGTCAGGGACAGCTACCGCCACGCCCCACTACCTAAGCTACATGTGAAATACCTGGAAGAAGGCTAATTTACAGCTGCATAGGAGGTATCTAGGAGAACCGGGCTCTGTAAATGGTAGCGGGACACTTTTAAAGGCGACGCCCCCCGTAGGCTACGACAATACAAATGATACAGCACCCAGTCTTGAAATGATCTGTCCCCTTGTGAGCCAAGACACGGGTCACTATTTCCCAGCAAACACCAAGTGTACCAAACGAAACACGATTTGATCTCTATTCGATTGCTGCTAGCATTCATCAACAGCAAGTTCGCTGGACGGACATTGAACGCGTAGATCCCTTTGCGACTTCGACCCTGAAATGCGATACAGATAAGAGCTCGCAAAGATTCGAGGGCCTCCAACGGTATACAACCGAAAGAACAAAGACCAACGCCGAATTCCCCGACAAGGAACACGAGGGAGGAAAGTCTTACAATCAGAAAGTCTTACAATCAGAAAAGCACGACTACGAAAAGAATCGTAAACGTCCTCATATCAACGCCGCAGCATGTCTGAGCAGTACCTCTAGCTCCCATCCTCCATTCTTCACCTTTAACACAGCACCTCTTCTACTCCTCATCGTCAGGAGCTTAGCCAGGGATGCCGCCCTCACCACGTTATCGAGCTTCCGACCCACCCGACTCTCCCGCGAATGACTCCGATTCCGACCTTGATCTGGATATTCAGGAGCTCGACCCAATATCAACTACTCCAGCCCCAAGGGACAGCGAGCGCCCTTCAACCGAGACACAGACATCGCGGATAGCGCTGCGAAATTTGCGCATGGGTGGAGTGCGGCGAGCTGGAAAGAGGAATCGCGGGTATGGCGACCTTGGCCAGGACAGAGACGGAAATGACGAGCATTCTCAGGCATTATTAGGGGAACATAACAGCAGTGCGTCTCGATGGCCCGAAGGAAGCGGCTATAATGAGGACGATCAACCACTGCTAGGGGGCCAGCCTTCGCAAGGCCGAAAGTCCATGAACTCGGATCGAGTATCTTCACGGTTACGACTCCCTAGTTTCATGTCGGGCTCAAGGAAACCAGAACAGAGCGACGCGGAGGACCAAGAAGACGACGACCCATCCTCTTCTCGACATGTGGCTGTGGGATCGACTCAACCTGTGCGATTTCCAAACAACATCATCTCAAATGCCAAGTACACAGCCTTGACATTCCTTCCCATCACCCTCTACAACGAATTCTCATTCTTCTTCAACATGTACTTCCTTCTCGTGGCTCTGTCGCAGGCGATACCCGCCCTGAGAATTGGCTACTTGCTGACGTACATTGCACCATTAGCCTTTGTACTCTGTATTACCATGGGAAAGGAGGCCTTCGATGATATTGCCAGACGGCGAAGAGACACTGAAGCAAATTCAGAAGAGTACAACATTCTGGTTTTTCAGGATGCCGACTCCAATATTGCCCCTGTGCGCCAACGAAAACTGCTCAAGTCCGAAGTGTTACAGAAACACTCTAGGAAGAAGTCAAAGGGGGGTGCTCGAGAGAATTTGTCGGACATTCTGGAGGAAGACGACGTGGAGGCACCCCCGCCATCATCACGAGTTGTCCAAGTCAGCCGCAAGTCAAAAGACTTGAAAGTTGGTGATGTTCTCAAACTTACAAAGGGACAACGTGTGCCTGCAGACGTTGTCATATTAAAATGCTTCACTTCCGAGGCGCCAGCCCCTGCACCGATTCCCGAAGAACCAGCAGAGGAGGATACCTTATTGGCGTTCGACGGCGAAGAGCCTCAAGCAAAGGGCAAACAACCTGCAGAACCGGCACCAGAGCAAGAGACTGAAAGCGGACCAGGAGGGGAGACTTTTATCAGGACCGATCAGTTGGATGGTGAGACGGATTGGAAGCTCAGACTTGCTTCACCACTTACACAAAACCTACCGACAGAGGAGTTTGTTCGTCTGCGCGTCACCGGTGGAAAGCCCGACAGGAAGGTAAACGAGTTCCTGGGCACAATCGAGCTCGTGGAATCTCGAAAGGACGCATTGGCACACCATGCGACAGTACAAGACTCTGACGCTTCCCATACGGCTGCTCTGTCAATAGACAACACAGCGTGGGCTAACACTGTCATCGCCTCGCAAGCGACGACACTAGCAGTCATCATGTACACGGGCCCTCAGACGCGATCTGCTCTATCGACAGCTCCCTCCCGTTCCAAGACCGGCCTACTCGAATACGAGATCAACTCTTTGACTAAGATCTTGTGCGCATTGACATTGGCTCTTTCCATCATCCTTGTCGCACTCGAGGGTTTTGGAAACACCAAAGACAATGTGTGGTACGTCAAGATCATGCGATTTTTGGTTTTGTTCTCTACTATTGTGCCCATCAGCCTGCGTGTGAACTTGGACATGGGAAAGAGCGCATATTCCTGGTTTATACAACGCGATCCTGGCATGCCTGGAGCAGTTGTTCGAACAAGTACTATACCTGAAGATCTCGGCCGAATCGAATACCTGCTCAGCGACAAAACTGGTACATTAACCCAAAATGAGATGGAAATGAAGAAGATTCACGTTGGTACTGTGTCTTATGCCAACGAGGCAATGGACGAAGTGTCAACGTATGTTAAACAAGGCTTCTACATTCCACCATCCGCAGACGCTGCTGCCCAGAACATGCTCATCACTCCTTCATCCACATACTCTAACACTACAACTATGGGCACGACGCGTACAAGACGAGAGATTGGCACGCGAGTTCGAGATGTAGTTCTGGCACTCGCCCTTTGCCATAATGTTACACCTACAGTTGACATTGAGGATGGCAAAGAGGTTACTGGATATCAAGCATCGTCTCCTGACGAAATCGCCATTGTCAAGTGGACAGAATCAGTTGGGTTGAGACTTGTGTACCGAGATCGCAAGAGTATGGTATTGGAATACACGAACAGTAAGAGACCGGTGGTTCGCGTGCGAATCCTTGACGTTTTCCCATTTACTTCCGAAGGCAAACGAATGGGTATCATCGTTCACTTCCACGAAGACGTCAAGGTGAAGAACTCGAGTCTCTCTACTGGCGAAATCTGGTTCTTCCAGAAGGGTGCTGATACAGTCATGAGCTCCATCGTTGCAGCGAACGATTGGCTCGACGAAGAGACCGCCAACATGGCGCGTGAAGGCTTACGTACGCTGGTCGTTGGTCGCAAGAAGCTCTCATACGATCAGTACAAGGAATTTTCGGCTCGTTATCAAGAAGCCTCGCTTTCGATCAGCGGGCGTGATGCTGGCATGCAGCGGGTGGTCTCGCACTACCTGGAACATGATCTGGAACTAATTGGCGTGACTGGTGTCGAGGATAAGCTGCAGAAGGACGTGAAACCCTCTCTGGAGCTCCTCCGCAATGCCGGTATCAAAATTTGGATGTTGACGGGTGACAAGGTCGAGACGGCCAGATGTGTTGCTGTTAGCTCCAAACTGGTGGCTCGTGGTCAGTACATCTATACAGTTTCCAAGCTCAAGAAGAAGGATAACGCCCAAGAACATCTTGACTTTCTCCGAAGCAAGACAGACGCTTGTCTTCTGGTAGATGGCGAAAGTCTGGCTCTCTTTCTCACACACTTCCGTCTTGAGTTTATCTCTATCGCCGTTCAGCTGCCTACCGTTGTTGCGTGCCGTTGCTCGCCAAACCAAAAAGCCGAAGTTGCCAAACTCATCCGCGAGTACACTAAAAAGCGCGTATGCTGTATCGGCGATGGTGGCAACGATGTCTCAATGATTCAAGCTGCTGATGTTGGTGTTGGCATTGTTGGCAAGGAAGGTCGACAGGCTAGTTTGGCGGCAGACTTTTCTATCGAGCAGTTCTGTCATCTGGTCAAGCTGTTGGTCTGGCATGGCCGTAACAGTTACAAGCGAAGTGCTAAGCTCGCGCAGTTTGTTATCCACCGCGGTTTGATCATTGCTGTGTGTCAGACTATGTATAGTATTGCTATCAAGTTTGAGCCTGAGGGTCTATACAAGGTAAGCCGCAGACTTAATTTCCCTGTCCTTGACGACTAACGACTGTAGGACTGGCTTCTTGTCGGCTATGCTACTGTATATACTGCGGCCCCTGTGCTGTCACTCGTGTTAGACAAGGATGTGGACGAGAACCTTGCCAACCTCTACCCTGAGCTCTATAAGGAACTCACTTCTGGACGATCTCTATCTTACAGAACTTTCTTCGTTTGGGTCTTTGTATCCATCTACCAAGGCGGCATGATTCAGGGCTTGTCACAGATCCTCACTGAAGTCGACGGACCCAAGATGGTTGCTGTCAGTTATACCGTTCTAGTGCTCAACGAACTTCTCATGGTGGCCATTGAGATTACCACATGGCATCCCATTATGATCATTAGCATCATCGGCACTTTCGTCTTGTATATCGGCTCCATACCTTTCTTGGGTGGATACTTTGACCTGAAGTTCTTGATAACGTGGTAAGTCGCCCTCGATCTGTTAAGTCATATTTACTAACGTCTGCTCAGGGGATTCGTCTGGCGCGTACTAGCCATTGGTGCTGTTTCACTGATCCCGCCATACGCGGGCAAGTTGATTAGGAGGACAATGAAGCCTCCGTCGTATAGGAAGGTTCAGAGTCACTAGAGGAATATGTCATGGGCTTGGAGTTTAGTGTCGGCGTTGGGTTATCACGTAGATGGCGTCATTGTGACATAGTATTACATGTTTTATTTGTACCGAAAAGATGATGCCTACGCCTGATTATGAGTGCTTCGAATTATAATACATTGTATGAGACCATATGTACAGTGATTTTACATCTTGAGGACTAGCCAATCTCTTGCCAGGAGGGGGTTCTGTTTTTGTAGATAGCCAGCTATACCAGAAATCGGACCTTGAGTCTGCTGGCCACCTAACCATATCTTGGGCCCGGCATAGTGCTCAATGAAGCCGTCAGGCCCAGAGACGATGAACAAGTTTTTCCCAGGGCTAGTGCCTTCAGAAGGCTTGCAGACACAGCCAGGCCCTTCAGCGAGGGCGAATTCGGAGGCATGAATATGCATTACCTGATCGTGGAATCGACAGCCTGCACTAAATGGTGCAACAGTTCCTGGTGATGCTGCTATGGCATTGACAATATCCCTGTCCTGGAAGCGAGTTCCCTCCTCGTCAACAACGACCTGGATCCTTAGACGATCACCGTAGGTTATCTTGAGGTCTTGCAAGCGCTTTGTGACCGGGCTAGGGCTCTCGACCTCAATGCCTAACGGTATGGGCTTCTTTTCTTGCCAAAACCTCCACGATGATTGCTGTGGAGGAGAACTTGCTTGAACCTCTTCTCTCTTCCTTACAGCCCAGAGAAGGTCAACGCTTGACTTTTCGCTCGCTTCCAAGACAGCCTTCGCTGCTTGTATACCAGGCACTACACCTGTACCGCCGGCAAGGAAGACAAGACGAGAGTGCTCACCCAATCGCTCTGCTAATTCAAAGCCAACGTGTGGTCCACGCAGGAAAACATCTTCTCCAACCTGTCTTCGACCTAAATAGTTGGACATTTCACCATCGCCAACAGTCCGGATATAAAACCGGAGCGAGCCATCTGTAGGATCCTCTGTAGACAGTGGAGGCAGGGGTGTATAATGTCGAGAAATTTGTACCTCGGGTTGCTTGAACTCCACAGACCAAAGAGGATAGCTCCAGTGTTTATCTGAGGGGTTCAAATATGGTAGAGAAGGGTTTGGTGTGCGTGGGACTGCGGTGATGACGAATGAGGTTGATGAGATGGCCTCGCGAGCTGTGATGCGGTAGGGAACAAAGGTTATCTCGTTGAGGGTGTTGGGTCGAGACGGCGGCGTGACAAGATAGTATCCGCCACTGACAAGAATTATTCCAACCACTATTAGAGAGGGAAAGACTCGTGATTGAAGAGGTGTAGAAAAGTCTGGGGTTTGAGAAGCGTGTTGTCGAGGTGGTGATGAGGTTGAGAGGCTGTGTGACGAGATTCTTGGAGGCTGCGTCTTGGCTATTGACAAATGGCTCTGGAGTTGACCACATCTTTTGAGAATTAGTGGGTGTTGGGTAATAGACCGCGATGAACTTGTGAATATCCTCCTTGTGGCTCTCATCATGTCGATTGGTGTCAGTTTTGAATCTCAAGAGTACTCCAGTCGTCTCAGTGAACTTTCATATCTGGAATGAAACCCCCTGAATTCGCAACAGACTAAATAATGCAGAGATCCTCAGAGGTTCTAGTTGGTCTTTGTGGTCCAGTCCTTTCCAGTTCTTCAGGAGTTTTCTTGCTCATGGTCACAAAGATTGAAGCCGGATCAAGGTCACGTGAATCGTATAAAGCGCCTCAACCTGTACACACCTATGGCCGTCATGATTGAATACAATTCGTAAATACGTGGTAACGAAATCTTTATAAATTGTAAATGTCTATTGGAGTTTTTTTGTTCATGTCTCGAACCTCGGGTATACAACCATCTATCGTTACAGATATCTTTCTTACATCCTCAACATCTTATGCTCAGCGTCAATACCTCCTCTAAACATATCCGCAACCACATTTCCCTTCAGAATAGTCTCTTTTACAATACCCTCCACATTCTTTGGATCAACTCTTCCATACCAAATTCCGCATCCAGCCAAGGGATGGGGTTCATCGCCCATCTTCAGGTCTGGAGGCAGATAAATGATAACGTTGCCAGCAAACTTATGACCTCCAATATGACTGATCAGACCAACTCTAGCTGTAGTCTTGCCTACACCGGTTTCCCCCTGTATCCTCTGTTTGTCGCCGAGATTAACTTGCACGGGTCCATGCAAGACGTCGAGACCCTCCATCTCCAACTTGTTCTCAAACTCAGTTTGCAGAACGGGTGCCATGATACCGCACCTTGCATCGCGTCCTGTATGCCCACATATCAAGACTAAAACATCACGAACATCTTGAACGCCTGGTAGTAGTCCCTGGTACCCCTCTTTCCGTGTCAAGCGATCCCGGTGTATAGGTGAGAGACCTTCATGTGCAGAATGAAGCTTCTTGGGGAGCAGAAACCCCTTAGCCAGTGCTTCTACACTATCAAATGATACCCGCGGCAGAAAAGGGATGTATTTGAAGCTTGGGACCAAGTACACGGATGTGGTCTGAACCTCAGGGCGTGGCGAAACAGAGCTCGGAAACGACGAATTGAGAACAGAAATATTATGAAAAGGCTATATTTATCAGTAAGATAATCCGTATATAATAAGAGAGCACCGACATCGCTATAAGTCCCTCCACGACCAAACAACTCTTTCAGGTCCGCAGCGAGGCAATCGCCACCATTATCATCCTCTATCCTCGATGGCCAATCTGCGTTTCCTGTACACACAAGTACATGCTCTGCATACCCAGCAATTGCGCCTTTGAGAGGCCCCTCACGGTCCAGAGGAAGATCCTCTGGCATAGCAGGAGTAGCCGCGCATCCGCATGTCGGCTCCGGACATGTTGCGACGGTCTGAAAGGGCGGAGGAGGCGGAGGACGAGTTTGCCGTGTCTGTTGAGCAAAAGTTCGCCTGGACGTTGATGATAAGCTGAAGAGACAGCGCCTTGTCAAGTTTATTGACGGCCGGAGAGACATGGTAGAATATGAGATTCAATTATGGCCGTGACTTTGTAACAAGGCCTCACTTTTATTATTGTGGCACCTCCAATAACCCGAATATCACGGCCCGGTGTTTTGATATACCTAGACATACATCATCATTTTCGCCTCGGTCTCCGAGATTCATATACGATCCCCCCACTTTCCGGCCGGTCGAGCCGGTCCCCCACGTGTCGAAGCCGAATCATTAATCGACAATTGCTATTATCAACGAAATCATCAATCACAAATCAATGACCCGTAAAGGAATATAGTTGAATATGCTGTCTTATGCGATGTATAATGAAACTTGAAACCCAACCGGCCAAAACCTTTGACTCCCATCACCCGTTTCCAAATGCTACATACAATCTATCCAACAACGTAACACCACAATGCAAGCTACAATATGCAATGGATCCTCAATTAACACACGAGTATAGCAAGCCTTGCGGCCGTCAAACCTCTCAAACTCATGCTCACACACCTATACACCAACTGTTTATGAGTCAGAGACTCAGAAGCCAATCATTGTTCCCTTCTCGTCACAGTATCCCGGATGCTTAGGTTCCGCAGTGGCCCAACTCATCGCAGTAAGTGTGGTAGCGTACGCCATTGCAATGAATCCAAAGATACAGAGTAGGATGTCTGCCACCTTCCAGAACTTCGTACGGGCAATCGCCTTGTAATGAAGCATAGGCTAGAAACAGTCAGTATTGCACATCGAATCATTCGACATTATTGACTTACAGGATAGATAAAGACAAGTGGAATGCAGGCAAAGTTACCAACGAGAGCAACAAACTTGTCCAGATGGTCGGCACCGAGCCAAGCAATGGCCGCGCAAAGCATCACCACGAAGAAACGGAAGACATTCTTCTGCCACTTGACCCAAGGATTATACTTGCCACTGCGAGTGAAAAGCTCTGTTTCAGCGATTCGAATGGCAGGGAAGATCTGCAATGGTGTAGAAAGCAGAATGGCAACAGAGTACAAGAACTGAACTCCGTTGACCATCTTGTTGTCCTGAGGCAAGTTGAGCAAGACAACAGTTTCGGTCTGAGAACCGTAGGCAGCATAAGAGATGGCACCCATGCCAATGAAGAGGACTGTGATGATAATCATAACAATAAAAAGAACCCGAGGAAACTTTTGAGGATGCCTCATAGACTCCTGAACGGGAATGATGAGACCAATGCCTTCGAAGGTGAAAATCGCAGTTCCGATGAACAAGGTCCAGTCCTTCTTGTTGAACATGATGATATCGGAGATACCGTTGGCGTTGAGAGTCAGAATATCGTAGTACAGGAGGTAAGCCAGACCAATCAAAATGAAGGCATCCGCGACTAGAGCAGTAAATGCTAGCTTTCCAATATCTCGTAGAAGAGCAAATGGCAGGAAGATGAGCATTTGGATAAGAATAAGCCACTGGATACTGATCGAGGACTTGCAGTCGGAAACAGCCTTGACGAAGGCCTGCAGATTGGCGGCAGTGAATACGGTGTAAGCGGCAACGAAACCAATCTGGCTGATGACGATAGAAGCCAAAATAAGGGTGCGCATATGCTTCCCGTAAAGGGCACCACCCAAATCACCAAAAGAGCCTCCAACCTTGAGCTGTGTTTGTACGAGAAGCACAAAGCAGTAATAGCTCAGAGCAGCAACGCCAAAGAGAATCAGGTTGCTGAAGAGCATACCTCCGTTGAGATACGCCCGGGGAAGGAAGAGGACACCGGTACCAACAAAGGACTTGAGAAGCAGCAAGGCCGCGTTCATGGGGCTGTTGTTTCCAGTGCCACCACGGACCTTGCGCTTGCGTCTGCGTCTTGAAGGTGTCAACAAGGCACTATCCTCCATGGGCTCCCGCTCGTCGTCGGAGTTGTACTCGTCTGTGTCTTCTCCGGATGAGAAGTACTCGTTCGGTCCTAAGTCTTCGTCATCCTCCTCCAGTTCCTCACCAGCGAAGTGGCCATAGATCGTCAAGAATTCGAGGAAGCTTGAGGTGAACAATCTCTGCTGGCCCGGCGTAGGAGAGGCGTGGCCATCTTCAGGATGACCTAGAGGACCAGGGCTTTGAACGCTACGACGGAGATGGTTTCTTCGGAAGCCACCGGGCACCTTTATCGAGTTGATGTCAAGTACCTCCGCCTCTGGCTCGGGCCGTCCCAAATCGAAACTCTTGCTGCGGTTGTACTTTGCCCTCGCTTCTGCCTGTTCGGTCCACTTGTAGATACCTCGAGTCACATCACCTCCCTGCAATTTCAGGCTGGAGAACTCGTCCTCGCCCAGCCCGGCACCGCCGATTTCGGCTGGCTGCTTGCCCTTCGAATTACCTTGAATTGATGACTCTTCTGAGCCGGGATTATCATCCGAGGGTTGGACTAGATGACGCTTGACAATCTCAGGATCTTCGTAAGGTGCACTGGTGCCCATGGCATTTTGTGACCGTGAATTGAAAGAGCCATAGTTGGTCGGTGTCCCCGAATTTCGGCCGCCGAGCAGAGGAGACTGTGAGCGAATCGGGGGAGTCGAAACGCGAGCTGCGGGAGTGCCATGTCGCGGAGGAGACTGGCCTAGAGAGTTGGAGAGTGCAGCGGCGAGAGCAGATACACCAGGGCCTTGGGCGCCGGTCCCGCTTCCAGGCAACTGGGACAAATCCTCGAGATTCTCGGCACGTGGAGCTGCATCAGGTCGCGGCGAGCCTCCTCTGGGAGGTGTAGTTCCAAGTAGTTGTGACGGGATGGGAGAAGCAAGACGCGCTGTCAAATCAGCTCGAGGGACCGAAGCGGAAATCGATCGAGGTCGGAAGCTCGAGGGCGAAGCAGATCTAGGAGGCTGTTCAGATGGGGTTCTCGAAGGAGAAGCCATTTTTCAGTCCGATTGAAGATGTGAGAAGCCTTATCGCATAGTCCAAGAGGTGTTGACAGCAGTTTTGAGTCGCGAACAGCGGTAATGACGCAGCAGGCAGATGAATGACTGGCGGGATACCCAGCAACACTGATAAGACAGTCGAAGCACCCAGAGAAGTCAACAAAAAGAATGACGACAAAGAATGATGACCAAAGAGCAGTCTCGAGAACAAAGGTTATATGAATATGTCACGCTTGATCGGGTGACAGAGTCAATTGAGAGGTTTCAGAAATTCTTGTTGGAGTGAAGAGGAAGCGTGAGATAAGGGCTTGGCCAAGCCGTAGCATACAGGCAAAGGCTAAGGCTAAGGTTCTAGGCCCCAAGCTGCAAACTGCCTACCTAATGCTATGCCCAGGCTGGTAGTTGCCCTGAACGGTGAAGCTCAGACGCAGGGAAGCCCAGTCTCTGGGGTCTGGTGACCTACTGAGTAAGGGCAGCTGCCGAGCCAAGCTAGGCTAATAGTGGAGGTGTTTGGTCAAGGTACCTTGACTACAGACTCCACGCGTTGAAAAGGTCAATACTTAGCAATAATAATAATTAATTGTAGTGGCAACTGTATGGAGAGGTGTCTTGTGTATCATTAAGATTAACGTACAGATAAAATGCATGGTAAAGACTTTACACCAAGTAGTCAGCTCATATAAGCTTCCTAGGTATGGTAAGTGTCCAATTACTCATCCCGAGTCTGAAATGGATATCACATCATAATTCCCAAGTCTGCCGTCGAGTATTCTGGGGATACACTCATCACCCCCAGAGCCAGTGAATATCGGCAAGTAAAATGCTTTGAAAGGAAATCCAACCGTTTACCTGCAACCTTATCTCTAGGGTTGCACTATACCTACCAAACCGGGGGTCGTAATTATTAATGACCGAGTCAAAGACCTTCGACGTGGATAAGTAATAACGTTTCAGAAGGATTTGTTTACGAGTGTTGATCTCTTCTTATCCGCATATGTTTTATTGCGGCACAACATGCCTATCACGATCGCCAATTTCGGTACCAGTTATCCTCCGTTCGGAATACCTACAGTGGAGCCACGTCTCTGGAAACACCGAACCATACCTACCACTTCTCTAACTTCAAATTCTATCAAGCACATTACGGATACACGAATCTGTTTAATCTTGGCTGTGCTGCCCCACAACAATACATAATCGATGTGCATTTCCCGTCACTTGGTGCGATGAAGCGGGCACGTTTATGCGGTCACGCTCAGTGGGGGGCGTCACGACCCTAGAGAGTCGAGTCAGATGAATGAGGCGCATGTCGACATGTGAATAGATATATATTTACATATATCTGACATTGGAGATCTCGATCTCCGGTTTTGGTTTCTGTATTTCACAAGCATCAGGTTCTCGTCTTTCTCTCTGGCCATGCGGCGAACATAGCCTGACATTCAAATCCTCGGCAACAAAAGCACCGACAGACAGAAGCTTGAATTTCAGGGTGGATTTGCTTGGGCATGGCCTACGTCATTTGGTAGCACCTACCGCGCCTATCGCGATACGAAGCTGCACCTTGTGGTTCATTGTGAGCTCCAGCATACCTAGGTACCTAGGTAAACAAGCCACGCCAGCTTCCGGGGGCAAAAAACCTTGGGACCTTGACCCCAAGTGATAAAGAAAAACTCTTGTGAGTTATCATAAACCTAAGGAAGGGCTTCTTAAATAGTTTATTTTGTCACTTAGGATCCAAAGTCTCAAGTTTTCTTGCCTCCCATGCCAGCCAGCTTCTTGTACATGCACATGCACATGCACATGATTCGACTTCCCCACAGACAGAGTCATATGTGAAGACGAAGACGACTATCACTGTGATATTTTGAGCCCTGGAGAGATAGCTCTGAGCAACACTACTGAATTCTACTGGCCTCTAACCGGTGAAGTGCAGGTTTTAGCGGGGAATCTCCAGCACCCGTGGACCCTTGGAACCACCTCAACAAACACCAACAGTAGCAGCACCGTAGTCAGTCCCCTGCTGACCCTGTCTAGTCCCTCCAAATTTCCATACCTTTCCTGCTGTAACTGCGATGGAGGCCCTAGAATGCCTCCCTTGAGGCTATTGTGGCGTCCTTAATTGGTGATGATCTCCAAACCAACATGGACGTTTTTGCCCGGATTGCCGAACAACTGCCCTTATATTATCCACTTACAACCACACTAAGCACACCCAATATGCAACACGAAGGAGGCTTCAGCTTGGAATTCTCTTGGCAAGCATAGGATTGACGACCGATTACCCAATTGCTAAGTGGTCAATATACACCATAGCATCATTATTCCTCGGGCCTCTCCCCTCTTTCAAAAGCCTCATTCTTCTGTGCTTTGTTCCACCGCGGTTCTTCACCGTCTCATACTTGCTCATGTGGGCCAGTGCTCGCTACTACTGACCCCTCGTCTGGCTAACAACTGACTAAATGCCCGACTTGCTCTCTGGACTTCATCATGACAACACCTCAACAGTCAGATACCAAGGGATTTGACAATGGGGGAGAGCGACAACGAAGTAGCATAGCCGAGTCCCATGGCGGACGAGGATCGGTGTCAGTCACCATGGAACCACGGCACAACAAGTTGGGCAGCATCTCGGGTGTCTACATCCCTGTTTTTCTCAATATCATGAGTATTCTCATGTTTTTGCGATTCGGTCAAATCATTGGGAAAATCGGCTTCGTTGGCATCCTCGGTAAGCTTTTCCCGCGTATGAGGCCTTTCACCAGTCTTATTAACAAAGACTCTAGGACTTCTAGTTACAGCTTACTCCATTGATCTACTGACAACGCTTTCTCTATCGGCCATCGCATCCAATGGAGAAGTCAAGGGCGGTGGTGCATACTACCTTATCTCACGGTCTCTGGGACCTGAGTTTGGTGGTTCCATCGGAATCCTTTTCTATCTTGCTCAAGTTCTCAATGCAAGCATGAACGTCGTTGGTCTTATTGACTGTGTTAGACTGAATCTCGGCGAGGCTTTCCCCTCAGGTTACTGGACTGGCTATGGCCTCCAAACAGCTGCCCTGTTGCTCTGTACTGGTCTTTGTTTCCTAGGATCTGCAACTTTTTCGAGAGCCTCCAATGCTCTGCTTGCTATCCTGAGCTTGGCCATAATCAGCATCCCGGTCTCTGCTGTCTTCAAGGCTCCCTTCCATGATAGGGATCTTGGGATTCATTTCACCGGACCCAGTCTTGATACACTGACCGACAACTTCCTTCCCCACAACGGCCCTCAGTTCAAAGGCCTTGAAACGTTTCGTGATCTGTTTGGCATTCTCTTTCCGTACGACCCCAATGCCAACCGGTGTGTGTATAACAAGCTCGTACTGACAACAAGGCAGTGCTACCTCAGGAATCTTCGCGGGTGCATCCATGTCTGGAGACCTCAAAGACCCAAGCAGATCGATTCCTCATGGAACTCTCTGGGCAATGCTGACAACCTTTATCATTTACTTTGTCGTAATCCTTTCACTGGCTGCGAGCACAACTCACACATCTTTCCTGGCCAACGACAACGTCATCCCTCTCGTCAACCTCTCACAACCTGTCATCCTCGCTGGCGAATGTGCAGTCACCTTCTTCTCCGCTCTTATGGGCTTGATCGGCGCCTCCAAGCTGTTCCAAGCTTTTGCAAGGGATAAACTTCTTCCAGGCCTCGGCTTCTTCAGCAAGGGTACAAAACATGGCGACGAACCGATCTACGCTTTGCTTCTGACTTATGCCATTGCACAATTGGCGCTCTTCGCTGATCTCAACCAGATCGCTACCTTTATTTCTATGGGATATCAGATGACTTTCTTCGTCATGAATTTAGCTTGCTTCCTTCTCAAAGTTGGGTCAGCCCCTAACTTCAGGCCAAGCTTCAAGTTCTTCACCTGGCAAACTGCTTTCCTCGCCGGCATCTTGTCAGGCTTTGCCATGTTCTTCATCGATGAGACTTATGCTGCTATTGCTATCACAGTGCTTGTGTTGCTGTTCCTCCTCATTCATTACCTCAGCCCTCCTAAGCACTGGGGCGATGTCAGCCAAAATTTGATCTATCATCAAGTAAGGAAGTATTTGCTACGCCTGAGGCCAGAACACATCAAGTTCTGGAGACCACACATCATATTACTTATCAACAACCCTCGCAGACAGACCAGGTTGATACAATTTTGTAACTCACTCAAAAAGGGGTCGCTTTACATTCTTGGCCATGTCATCGTGACCGACGATTTCAACTCAGGGGTTCATGAAGCTCGGCTTCAACAACATGCCTGGACAAAATACATCAATGAGTTCTCTAAGATCAAGGCTTTTGTGCAGCTAACAATGTCCCCCACCATCACTTGGGGTATCCGCAATCTGATACTGTCAGCCGGCCTTGGTGGAATGCGTCCCAACATTGCTGTGCTTGGGTTTTACAACATGGAGGAACTGCGGAAATCAAATCCGAAGTTACGCGTACCTGATGTTCCCGTATCTTTGTCTAGTCAAATGCGACGGCCCGCTAGGTCAAATGGCAAAGCTCCAGAAAGGCCTCGGAGGCGACGGGGTGACACGTCAGCAAGGCTCATGGAGGGCATCCTACCAACAGACATTATTCGTACCGAGAATATGATGTCTCCAAAACAGTATCTGACTATACTAGAGGACCTTGCGTTGCGATATCGACTTAACATTGCCGTGGGGTGTGGCTTTGAATCACTCGAGACACCAAGAAAGGATGGAACCAACACCAAAAAGTACATCGATCTGTGGCCTATCCAGATGTCAGCCGAGGTTACTTCTGACGGAAAGAGTTTGCTGACCACCAACTTTGATACATGTAAGGTCACTCTCTTGTAAAGGCGGCACAAGCTAACAATAGTAGACACCCTCATTTTGCAGCTCGGGCATATTCTTCACAGTGTGCAACTCTGGAAGCATGTTTATACGCTTCGTGTCATGGTGTTTGTGGAATATGAGAGTGAGGTCAACGAAGAGCATGCTCGAGTTCTGGCGCTTCTCGAAAAATTAAGAATTGACGCAGAAGTCAAAGTATTTTGCTTGGCATCAGGCAGTCTGAATACTTACGATCTCATCGTCAATGGAATGGGTAGTGATATCGACTGGGAGATCGTTGTCAACGATACACTCCGCAACGAAGAATGGTGGGATGATGTTCAGATGTTCCGAGGCCGATCAGACAACATGACTTCTACTCAGGAGCTGGATCAGCTGGAGCACATATATGATACGATATCTGGGAGGCCCGGTTTGTATAACCCTCATGAGGAGATATACGATCGTCGACGTGCTAGCACGACGGATGTTCCCGAATTACCAAGACGGCCGGCTATTCGGATGCTTTCAAAGATGGGGGTCAGTATGGGAATTCATACACACCATCTCCCAGACGGTGCATTAGATGAAACGGATAACGAGGATGACGAGGCAGAAGACTCGCAAGCAGAACTTCTTGATGACGAAGAAATGGGGTACAGTTCTATACTAAACCATGGGCCGATTGACGAAACAAACATCGGCCCGAGTGATGCAGCTCGTCAGCCATTGTTGGCGGGTGGAGATTCTCATGATGAAGATGGCAGAGTGCGTGTTGACTTCTGGGAAAGCTTTGGTCGAAGGTCAAAGCCCGACACAGTTGGAGATGCGGTCGGAACAAGTACGTCGTACGGTACAATGTCATCGTCTGCGACAGTAAAGGGAGTTGGCGCTGGCGTTGGTGGAGTCCCAACATCACAGCCGGCATCAGTATCAGCCTCTCAAGTTGCACCAGAATCATCAGCAACACAGAAGAACCATCAACCACATGGAGGCAGCACAGACTCTGCCCCGGCAGAGTTTTCGCCTCTTGTCTCGCGAGACTCGCTAGGACCTTCGACAGCCTTCAGTCGTGTACGCCCCCCAAGCCCTACGCGAGAAGACACTGTACGCCCGTATCGCAGCGGTGCGTCAACACCAGGAAGGCCCAATCTTTCCAGGCAGTCTTCGGCCGTGAAGTTCTCTAGCCGCCCGGTCCCGGAAACGAAGATCGTGGCCTCGGAAGCAGAGGGGTCCACCATAAGCTTTGCGCCGCCCTCTAGCACCGAATCTGAGACTCCCAAGGCCGGACCGTATCGACCGAGTTATTCGCGGCAATCGTCATTAGGAAAGTTCCCGAATAGATCCCGGTCTAGCGGTCAAGTGTTGGCCGGCGAGGAGAGCAGAAAAGTCAGTTTCGCGGAACAGTCTGACTGCGAGCCATACTCAACGCATCATTCTCGATTCCATTCGCGGCGGAATTCTCGAGGATCTACACAAGGAGGGGGCGAATCATATGACCAAATTCCAGAAATGCTTGAAAGATACAGATTAAGTTCACATCTAGAGGAGGAAGGTCAAAATTCGGGTTACACGCCGCAGGGATTGGAGCTATCTTTCAACGAGCTTCCAAGCAGAGCACAGCATCTCATTGTGAACGAATTGATGCGACAGCATTCCAAGGAAACTGCTGTTCTTCTCAGCACACTGCCGATTCCTTCGGAGGGCACTTGCTTGGATGAAGCTTGTACTATACAGTATCTGTCTGATGTCGAAGTTCTGTGCAATGAGCTGCCACCAACGCTGTTGGTTCTTAGCAACAACATGACAGTAACTGTCAACCTATAGTCGATCGCTTAATCAAACAATCAATAAATCAGTCAATTACAAAGCCGCAATATATCCATGATTGACAGCTAGCATGGATGACCCATGTAGAGGGCCTAATTGAGGCTACTGAGGGAAATACTACCACACTTGATTGACGACATGGATCGTCTCTCAAAGATGGCGTAAGCCGAGTCATGACCAACAAAGGACGGCAATGATTACTAGCCAGGAACAGCCTTGCAAAGACCATGTCAGGCACAGGAACCGAGGGACGGGGCAAGGCAGTGGGAGCTAGCAGCTGAACCATTCTGTCGATATAGTTTTTGTGAATTCTTGCACGAGGTTTTGGATTTCAGGGGCAAGATTGACTGGAATGGTCTCTGGGGTTCTGGATATATCGGATAGTGAGTGGATAGGATAGGCGGTTTTTTGGTGGCTTGCAGCCATGAATCATGGGCCATGTGGCTGCATGTCACCTCTCAGTCTGTTCTCTCTGTCAGCCGTCACTGAGAAAGAAACATGGGAGGGGAAATTATTTGCAGCTTTCATTGTGTGGTTGTGTTTTTATGCTCGGGCTCTGGGGAATGGTTAGTGCTCTCAAGATTGGAGCACTTTTGGTGTCACCCAGACTACATTGCATTCTTGGGAGACAAACTCCTCCCGTCCCTGCTGTGCCGTGTGCCTGACACCACCTTTGACGCCTTAAAGTGTCCTATTTAGTCACTGCAGAAGCCAAAAGGTTGAGTTGCCCCCGCACAATGACACTACCTGTTGTCATCGGAGCCTCCGAGCCGCCATAGGTAACAAGAGGCGCATACTAGAGGCAACTAGGTAGCTTAGGCCATCTACATAACAAGGTTTGCATTTCTCTCTACCACGATAAACTCTATTCCGCCTTCCAAATTCAGTGCAGTTCCGATCAGTTCCCCAGAGCTCTATACCCACTGAAAATATCCTCCGAGGGGGGGCTTGTCTTGTAAGCCCAGGGCCCCTCCCCGTCTATCACTAACTTACATTCCAGTCAAACAGCCTGACACCACTCACCTCCGTCAAAAAAGGGGACCCCAGAGACATTACCTTATAACGGAGGCTGGGGCTGGGATATCCATTCTGCTACAATCAGGTTTTCTGGGAAATTCTCTTTCCTGACCTGTGAGACATTGTGCTCCGAGTCAGGCTACTCTACTCGTCTTCACCAAGCCAACCTCTTCACGATGCCTTCTTGGACTCCCAACAACGACGATAAGATGAGCAGCTGGCGGGACCAGCTCTCGCCCCGAAACCTGAGCTTTCGGGGTTTTAGAAGAGCTTCTGAGTCTGTGGTAAAAACAACCTCTTCAACCAGTAAAGATTTCACCATGTTGCACTATCCGGACCGACCTGCGAGGAGGATCACTGAGGCCGATATTCCCAGCGACGAAGAGTGTAAGAAGTCTCTTATTAGTATGAGAAAAGCTTCTTTCGTGGAGCAAATACACCGGCGGCATGAAATTCAGCATCAGAAACAGTTATCTCCCGTGCGGGAACCGGCGCAAGAAGAGCTTTCAGATTTAAGACCACCTCAATATGAGTTATCTCAAATAGTACATCCACAACCGCAACAGCCAACAGGACAACCTCGCGCATTACAACCACAGATTGAGCAGCCTCGAATAATACAGGTACCAGCGGAACAACCACGACTAGAGCATCCTCGGGCACAGCAGCCGTTGCGATTAACTTTTGGACCGTTTAATGGACAGTTTCGGTCTGCCTTTGGACCACTTACACCCGCTGAAGAGGAGCCGTGCCCGTTAGAAAAGGTCGACACCGTTGAGTCTACAGCAACAGCAACACCACAAGATTCACTGCAAGTCCCTGAAACTTCTGTCAACATTCGAAAGAGTCTCTTAGTTGTTGATGATTTAAATATTGCAAGAGAGCCTTCGCCTTCTGCAATCATCAGCGAAGCCAAGACCATCAAACTCGAACGAGTAGACAACCACGCTACGCCTGGCGTCTCACCAATCTCATCACCACGACCAAGCGACGTTTCGGCTTCAGCATGGCCCAGAAGAAAACAATCAGTCCAAATGGTCGCTATTCGCCGATCATCGCAGGATTCTCAGAAGCGCAAGCAGCCTGCTCACACAGTCGTTGTGCGACGGCCTTCCAAGCCAACCGCAGATGCCCTCAACTCCCATCCTGTTCACGCATCTTCTACACAAGTCCATGTTCGACAAGACAGTGTTTCGGACCCAATGTGTCGGGTGTGTCATAATGGAATCGCCGAGACGTCTGGGACTTGTTCAAGCTGTGAAAGTGACTCAATCACAGCCACGCCGGTCGAAATCTGTCCCAACTTCTCTCGACTTCACCACAAACCAGCTGTCAAGAAGTACAACCGTCCACCTCCTCTGATTCCTCAGTCTCTCGACGGTATCGCTAAACTTCATCGCCCCTCTGCTTCTCTCACCTCTGATCCCGAAGCGAATTCACTGTCACCGCCGGCTTCACCAACCTCGCATTGCAGCAGTCCAGCTGAGACCGTCAAGACAGTCGCGACGGGTCCTTCAGTTCCTCCAACCCCAATGTCGGCCCTCTCGACGCCTGAAGTGTTCAAGCGCTTCCAGGAAGAGGTTGAATCGAGGGCCAAGGCAGATGACAGTCCGACGTTCGATGATCCATGGATGATCAAGTCCAAGACTCCCGAGGCTGATATTTACGAAGATGACTGGGCGGATTATTACTTTGATGAGCAAAATTTTAATTACAACAAGGTCACTAATGGGCCAGTGCCTGGTGCGAACTTTGTTCTGAGTCCTGTCAATCCAGGCCCTGGGTGGATATAAAGCCTTACAAGAAGAGATTGCCTGTAAAAGATTGTATCATGTATGTATGTATTCAAAACGTTAGGTAGCGGGTTTGTTTTTCTATATCCTGGTCAAATAGCGACAAGCGTTCTTTCAATCCAACCATGAGTCTTTGCTTCATAACCATCTCTTTCGTCTCTTCGTGACATCATCTTTCATCTCATCTATCTCAACTTTTAGGTCTATGCTCTAATCTATAGAATTTTTGTAACTGTCAAATCGCTTGGATCTCCACCCTCTAATTCTATCAATCCACCAGCTTCGATTCTCTTCTTCCACTTGTTGCTCTCATATCGCGCAAAGATTATCGTCATGCGTAGTGTAACATCACTACTCGAGTCATGCTCCTGCAATGATTCCGCAACAGGTGTGAACGTCCAGCGGCCAAATGCCCAGTTGAGGATATATCGACCGGAGGCACTTGGCTCTGGTGGGGGTATATCGGGATCGGAGTTTGTGGGTGGTGATGAGAGTGAGACAAGGGCCTTGATGCGGTAGGCTTCGTCTTTGGGGGCGGAGGAGAGAAAGGCGATGAGCTTCTCGGTCGAAACTCTTGCTGAGGGATCGGCTTTCAGGACAACTGATAAAACCTCGACTTCACTCTGGTGATTGTGAGAATGGCCGTTTGTTGTGCCGTTGGAGTGGTCGTGACTGTGGCCGTTGGTCTTTTCAACATCTGCCTCTGTCAACTCCTTCGCCAAACCACCATCCACGCCGAAGATCAATTCCATCGACACTTTGCCCTTGTCGCTCTTGACCTTGGCAACGTCAACTTCCAGATCACCAACTCGGTCAAGGCATTCGTCGTATCGCAGCATGCTGACATTTTCCCACTTGTTGAAGACAATGAGATCGGTGTATCGCGCTTGAATGCGTGCCGTGTAGCTAGTGTCCTCGTAACCCTTCCAGTTCTCGACGTCAATGACGCTAATGACACCGTCGAGGATATACTTCCCGGACTCGCGCGCAAGGCGGTTGACTTCGAGAGCGAGGGTCGCGGGAAAGGCCGAGCCGCTGGTTTCAATAACGATTCGATCAGGCGTGACGGTCTTTTCTAGTTCTTCGATCGCGGGGCCGAGTTGGCCGACGAGGTTGCAGCAGATGCAGCCGTTGAGGAGTTCCTGAACACCCGAGATGGCGGAGTTGGCGGCGAGTTGTGAGTCGACTGCGAGATCGCCGAATTCGTTCTTGAGAAGCGCAAGCTTATAGTCTGGGTTCTGGGCGCGAAGTTGAGGGATCAGGTTCAGGATCAGTGTCGTCTTACCTGATCCCAAAAACCCTGTAACGATAGTAATAGGAATTGGCGCCATTTTTGCTGTACTTTGAACAGAATTGAGGTTGAAAATGGCATATGTGGGAAAAAGAGACGGCGTCAAAGTTTTGTTCCTGATAAAATACCTCTCTAGCGGAACAAACAAAAGTGATAATGTTGGGTGATCATCAGCCCATCCATTCAGAACGGTCCGATAAGATAGACTTTTGAATCGTTATCGGGCCTTATCGGAACAACCGCGCCAACTGCAACTTGACGTCACTTTATAGAGGGTGACAAGCTGAAAGAATGAACTAACGTAAGGTTTCACAGGGGTGCATTGAGGATTTGCGCCATTGCGTATGCCAATGCCGGGGATAAAGATGGAAGAACAAGGAAATGGGTAAGGATACACAATATTTACATGTATCCTTCGCTCGTCTAGATCTTAATCGGAGCATCAACCTTCAACGGGAAACATAATCCGCATAAAACGAAACAAAAATGGCTTCTCAAGAATCAGGCCAGAACAACAACGTCCAAGACGAGAGCTTCAAGGAGCAGCTTGATAAGGCTGCGGATAGCACCCGTGAACTGGAGAATCAGAAGCCCAATCCTGTTGTCGAGAAGAGTACGCTCTACCAAACTCTCTACATATAATACATTGCTGACTTGTTGCAGTCACAGAATATGTCCCAGCTGCAGCCAAGATCCTGCCTGCTCGTCAGAGCCCGCCCAAGGAGGAAGACAAGCCGCCAGGACCACCAGAGCGACCGCATCACGATGACAAAATCGAAGACTTTGTGAGGGATCAACACAGAAGTCAGGGTGTCGATGGGATTTTGGGCGGTTCTCCCAATGATGAGTGATAGGACTTTTCGTAGCTTTGAGGATATTGGCGCTGTATGATAGGGCGTTTGCCTACAACGTAATGAACGCATGATTCACGTATCTTGAAGTCAGATTTGGCGCGAGCCAGTCCAGTTCGACTTGTGAAGACGTCTTGAATATGGACGCTAGCTAGGAGTACGATCCAATAACGATCTTGAGCCTCAAGAACTTAATCCTTACGGCAAGGCAAAGCTCGCTTAGACATTGGGGCCTACAGGCACAAGGTCGAGACACGGGCTCAAGAGCCACTTCTCAGAACCAGCCAGACCTTGTAGGGCGGCATGAATATCACGACGCAGAAGTTTTTCAGCAGACATCTGCCAAATCCTCGTGATCCGCACGCGTTTATGCGGCATCGCACAGCAGCGCGAAATTTACTACAAAATCCTTTTTGAGGATAATGGAATGTCCCCCCTTCTTGGCATTACACCGCCTACAGACATCGTTGCGAAACAACGACCTGACGGAGAATTTCCTATATCCAAGGGTTATAATCTACTGAGCATTTCCCGCAATGGGAAAGGCAACGCGACACCGTAGGAGGTGACCCAGAGGTCGGGTGAAGGTCGTGGCGGCTCAGAAAACATTAAAAAATGCTTTTTGATCTAAGGAGCAAAATCAAAAGAGATCGGGAAAAGTGCGAGTTTATATACCCCAAGATTTTCTGGGTGGGGCTGCCGCTACGGTTAGTCAGCATATGTTCTGCTCCACCCAGACTTTCAACGGCGTTGGAATATGGATCTTAGGCACCTAGGCAAACGCTTACCCTATATCTAAACCAACAATATGGATGTGCGGGACATTGATACATGCAACATACATCAAAACAAGCCAAACGCACAATTATCAGAGATTGCTAGCTCAGACAATCTTCAACTGGCCTGTGAAACCAAAAGATTTAGGTTCTATTTCTATTATACATGATGAAGCACCAATACGCAATTCCATATTGACTAACACTTGTGCTTCGATATGGTCAACCTTTTTGAAGGGGCTAAAAGTACGGTTGGAAGTCTTGCTGTGACCTGCCATCTGTTCGAGGGCGAGACGGGGTCGAGTATGGGATCCATGTGCTAGTGTAGTGGTATTTCGCAAGTCGAGATCGATCATCAGGTTAAGGTGGTATACGTTCGAATAGTTCATGGCTCCGCTCTATATCTAAGAAAATAACATTGTCTTGTTAGAAGTCTCACAATACTATGGGATACAGACATACCGGCTGTGTTAAGAGAGCGCCTTGGTCTCTCCTGTCTCGTCCACATATGGTAAAACACCAAGACACAGGTTGGAAGGTTGATGAGAGCACCAACAATGGAGATGATGGCTTCTGTAGATAAGGCCATCGTGAAAGGGCTACACAGAGTTTTTGGAAACGTAATGTGCTGCAGATGCTTGGACTTGGTCAAGATTTCGGGAAGAGAAGAGTGAGCTGAAGTAGAGCTCAAGAGACAGGCTTCACCATGGTGGGTGGAATGATGGCCTTTTAAACCGAAGAGGGAGACTTAGTGAGTCCTTGCGGTAGACAAGGCTGTGCAGTAGAAGCATCACTCTAAAGACATGAATAACAATATCTATCGCTCCGTATAGGACGGCTCAGATCAGGTCCCGGGGGGAGAATCAGGTACTAAGGCAGGGCAAAAAGATTCATATCCTTCTCCAATCCGCACGAATGTTGTCTTGGACCCCAATTGGCCAACTCCAACCCATCTTGCCGATCCAGGGAACTGAGATTCAAAATTTGGTCTCGTCCATACATAGAGTGGCATTTACACCGGGATCATTTTCACTTCGCCGTTGTTTGCAGGGGCTGAAATAGATCAAGACAACGATCCAACTCGAGACTGATAGAGTGGGTTGGCATCCATTTTCCCAAGCAATGGGAAATCATACCGAAAGCAAGGGTAGAACAGAGATAGCAAGGACATGGGGAAGGCTGGGGTGAAAGAAAAAGAAAAGGAGGCCTTCGTGATGAGAAAAACAGCGGAACGGCTTACACCAAAAACCGCTGTATTTCCTCACCCGGTTAGATTTTGCAAAATTTGGCCTCAGCAAAACAAACAGCCCAGCTCAGTGGACGCATACAATGCCTCGTTTTAAGTTAGGCAAGGGTTCAGCAATTTTGCAAAATTTGGCCATATCTACAGAAGTCCATAGGGCTCACTGTTTCAAAACCCAGTCTTAAGCCATTTTATAC